>WOUA01000003.1:0-225348 GCA_021397985.1 Sporothrix dimorphospora | reverse complement strand
CTCAGACTTCATCCTCGCCGGTCGGACCACAGACTTCGTCGACACCAATTGGCCCTCAGACGTCGTCCTCCCCGGTTGGTCCCCAAACATCGTCCACACCGGTCGGACCACAGACTTCGTCGACACCAATTGGCCCCCAGACATCGTCCTCCCTGGTTGGCCCGCAAACATCGTCCACGCCGGTTGGACCACAGACTTCATCGACACAAATTAGCCCTCAGACGTCGTCCTCCCCGGTTGGCCCCCAGACATCGTCGGCTCGTTCATATAGTACTGGGTATGCTTGCGAGACCAACTCGACGACTGTGCTGACAATTACGTTTACCTCGTATGTCCCGATGGTCACTTCGGAATGCATCACCCTGGGGGCGACGACACCGACCACCACTTCGACCACCTCGACCACTTCACCAAAGTCGTCGTCGACCAGCCCAACCTCCACGACCGCGCCTTCGTCATCGTCAGTCAAGGTCGCTTCGAGCAGCAGCACGACGACATCGAGCCCACCTACAAGCTCAACGCCTGAGACGTCGCAGACACAGCCCTCGACAACGGGTCCTATGACTTCATCGAACCCGACTACGACGCCTACGTCCACATCGTCGCCCAAGACGACGTCGACGCCCAAGACGACGTCGACGCCCAAGACTGCGTCGACACCTAAGACGTCGACTCCTCAAACAACGTCGACGCCCAAGACGACATCGACCCCCAAGAATACATCGACCCCAAAGACTACATCCACTCCTCAGACGACGTCCACTCCTCAAACGACGTCCACTCCTCAGACGACGTCCACTCCTCAGACGACGTCCACTCCTCAGACGACGTCCACTCCTCAAACGACGTCCACTCATCAAACGACGTCCACTCCTCAAACGACGTCCACTCCTCAAACGACGTCCACTCCTCAAACGACGTCCACTCCTCAAACGACGTCCACTCCTCGGACTACTTCTACTCCAGAGGCGACTTCGACTCCCAAGGCAACGACGTCTCTCAATCCTACAACGTCGCCAAATCCGACGACGTCACCAAACCCGACCACCTCTCCGAACCCGACGACAAGCCCCAACACTTCGCCGAACTCCGTCAACACGTCGCCCAACACAACCCCCAACACGACTCCTAACACCACCCCGAATACCACCCCCAACACGACGCCTGACACCACTCCCGCGACAACTGCGAACCCCACCTCCGCAGTCTCCCAAGCCGCTTCTGCAGCTTCGCAGGCATCCCAGGCTGCTTCACAAGCGTCGAGTGCTGCGGGTGCCGCAGCGACCGGCGGTGATACCGGAGCGGCCTCCTCCGCCGCGTCGGCCGCCTCGGCTGCTGCATCTGCGGCGTCCGTGGCAGCGGCCGATGCGTCGTCCGCTCTTGCTGACGCAGCATCCTCGCCTGCTGCTGCCGCTTCGGAGGCGTCTGCTGCTGCATCTGCTGCGTCTCTGGCGGCCCTGGAGGCGTCCATCGCATCGTCTGCCGCTGCTGTGGCTGCTACGTCCGATCCCTCGGCTGCGGCGGCTGCGGCTGCGACTGCTGCGTCCGATGCTGCGGCAGCGGCTGCGGCGGCTGAAGCTGCTGCTGCTGCTGCCGCAAGTGCCGCGGCAAACTCGGCAGCTGGCTCGGCATCGGGAAGCAACTCTGGCGGTAGCACTGGTGACAGCACTGGCGGCAGCACTGGTGACAGCACTGGCGGCAGCACTGGTGGCAGCACTGGCGGTAGCACTGGTGGCAGCACTGGTGGCAGCACTGGTGGTAGCACTGGCGGTAGTACTGGCAGCGACACTGGCAGCACGTCGGGAAGCGGCTCTGGAAGCAACTCTGGCACGGATTCTGGTAACGGTTCGGGTTCTGATTCGGGTTCCGACTCGGGCTCTTCCGGCTCCGGCAGCGGCAGCGGTGGCGCAGCGACGCTGTCCACAGCCGCATCTCTGGATGACGCACTGATTTTCGCGGGCTGTGCCAACTTCCTTGACTTCCTCAAGTCTGACCCTGATGTCTGGGCCTTGTACAGCTCAGCCTCTGTGCAGACCATTTTTGCTGTTGGCGACAAGTACTTCAACGGCACCATGCCGACCTCACAGACTTCGGCTGTAAACCTGCGTCGTCGGACGCTGTCACCCGCCGATGTGCAGAGAGCTCAGCTGGCTGCCGGCAAGCAGGAGACGAGTCTAGCACGCCTACGCTCGATCCCGGGTGCCACGATATCGACCAATGACGCTGCCGCTGATCTCCGTGGCTCGACCCAAGTGATTGTGTCCGACTACCGTCGGATCAACTCCAAGAGCACGCTCCACACGCGCGACAATGGTACCTCGTCCTCGTCAAACGGTTCGGTCAGCACGAACACTTCCTCCACCGACGCCCTCGTCACCCTATACTCGGGTCTTGGCGAGTCCATCTCTCTCTATAACCCCGACATCTACTATGCCGGCGGTGTCATCCAGGTGCTTGACGGTTTCTTCACGATCCCGGCCACGCTTTCTCAGACCGACGAGATCCTGGGCTACTCCAACTTTGCCAACCTGATCGACACGGCCGGCCTCACTGAGACGCTGGACAACACCTCGTCCATCACCGTGTTTGTGCCCAACAATGCCGCCGTTCAGTCGGCGCAGCTGTCGGCCTCGCTGTCAGCCTCAGACATCCAAAACCTCGTCGAGGACCACGTCATCATCGCAACCAGCGACAACGAGACCGTCGGCTATCTGCCGAATCTCAGCGATGGCCAGGTGCTGACTACCAAGAACGGCAAGAAGCTGACCATTACGGTCGACAGCAACAACAACTACTACGTCAACAGCGTGCTCATCACGACGTCCAACATTGTGCTGACCAACGGTGTCGCCCACGTCGTCGACGACATGCTCGTGGCGTCGGCGTCGGCTGCCGGCTGGTCGCTGCAGCGCGGCGCCAACACGGGCCTGGCCGTCGGTGTGGCCGTGTCCACCATCTTCTTCAGCCTCGTGGTCTTCTGAGGATAACCTACAAAGGGAAAATGGCGTTTTTGAACTTATTTTGATTTGATTTTAACTGACCAACATTTAATAGCATATATTGCGTTGCATTTCTATACCTGTTTATACCTGTCTCCTGTTTTCGACGTCTGAAAGGTTCTTTCCACGTCACAGCGTATTTGTTTCTGCTTTTCTTGCGACCATCTTCCCATATATTACGATGTAATGGGTATCATGTACACAAGGCCGACACGTGGAAGAGGAGGACACAAAGAAGAGGAGCGGAAGTGAAAGCTAGAGCGAAGGAAACGAAGGAAACGAGAAGAGAAGCAGCGACGGGCATCTACGATATCATTGTGTTGCGCATTTTTTGGTTACGACAGCGTTTGGCTTGGTTTTTCTGTTTTCTGTTGTCTTCTTTGGTGACATTTCTTACTCGACTCTCGATATTCCCACGAAAAAGCTCTACAAATATGATACATCTTTTGATTTCACCTTAAAATGCATTGGCCCGGAGAATAAATTTCCGTAAAAATGTCATAACATCGTTAAAATTGCGCTTGTCCCTATCTATGATGGTACGTCCATCAAGAGCCCAGCCTATGCCCGGAATGCCTGCACAAACTCGTGCAACCGGTCAATGACCACGGGCACGATCGCGTTGAGGTTGTCGTCAATGACGCGCTCAAAGTGCCGGATTGCGTCCTCCTCGTTGAGCTCCAGATGGAACCGCTCCTGCACCTTGAGCACCGTCTTGTCCGGCTCCCACAGAATGTCGGGGATGTTGGCGTCCACCATCAGACTGAACAGGTTGAGAATCAGGTTACTCGACTTGCGCAGCGCCGTGTACGCCAAGAAACAGTACTGCTTAAACTGCCGGTAGTGCTCCGACCCGCTGCCGCCCATGGCCTCGACCATTTCTTTGCTCAGCTTCATTGCCGGCGCAAACGGTTTGGGGTCGCGGCCCAGAATAAACCCGAAATCGGCATGGAAAAAGTGCCCGTCAGGCGCCAATAGCAGATTGTCGAGGTGCCGGTCGCCGACGCCCAGAATGTATGTGACCACGCAGTAGCCCGCGCACGACTTGACAAAGGTGTCGAGCGTCTCGCGGCGCAAGCCCAGCGGCGCATGGGCGTCCGGGTTGTTCTGCCTCAAGTACGCGAGCGCCGCGTTGGGCGCGCCTTTGTAGCGCGCGGCCAGGCTCTGGAAGCTGACGGACGGCACAAACTGCGTCAGACCCATACGGTTGCTCGTTGCCAAAATCTTGTAGGGCGTCAGCTTGAGGTCGAGGTTTTCCTTTTGGAGTAGCTGGTCCATCAGCGTGATGATCTGGATCACCAGTTGATCCTGCCGCAGGTCGTCGCCCATCTTGAACAGGATTGGGTACTTGCGGCCCTGTGTGTCGCGGAACGCCACCTTGATCGGGTGCAGCGACGACTTGAAGACAGCAACGTCGTCGGCGGCACTGGCCACGACGCCCGTGATCTCGACGGACGGGTCTAGTGGGAGGGGCAGGGGCGGGTCGATGGTGACGAGCTCGTTCTTGGGGTCTTGCACGAAATGGCGCACGCGCTCGACGCGCCGTGCAATCGACTCGTGCGCCTCCTTGATCTCGCCGGCGATCTTGGCCATGACAGCTACCCACTCAGCCTGCCGCCGCAGCGTCTTGCGCGTCTCGGAGCCGCCGGGCCGCTGCTCCAACTCGGCCATGAAGTCGTACGCCACCTTGCGGTACACGGCGCGGTATTCGGCCGACTGCTCGGCGCTGTGGTCATCGCACTCGACCATGAGGTACCAGTAAAAGTAGTTGCCCAGCATCAGATTGCCGGCGGCGCGGGCGATGAGGAAGCGCGCCAGGGATGAGTCGTGGATCGTCGTCGCGGTGGCGGCTGCGAGCTCGGCTTCCCGGCGGTCGGGTCCCGAGCCGGTGGGTGCTTCGTCGGCGTCGTCCCGCTCGGTGGCGGCGGCAGCGGCCTCAGCCTCGGCCTCGGTCGTGGAAATGTGTTCAAACTTGAGGGCCTGCACTAGCTGCAGAAGATACAACAACAGCTCGCTGTCACCCGACTTGCGCAGGCGCTCAACGGCGTACGCGCGCACGGCGCGGTGGTCAAACGTCGGGCCCAATAGCTCCAGCGCGTCGTCGACGTCAATGTTGGTCCAGCGGCCCAGTACCTGAACAGCCTGCTTGGCCTCGGCCGTGTCCTGCCAGTTGACGGACTTGACAAACTTGGTGACGGCCTTCTTTTCGCGCGTCAGGTGGTACCGGAACTTCCACACCAGGTCCTTTTCCTCTGAGGACAGGGCTTGTGTTGGCGGGTACGACGTGATGACGTTGAGCTCGTCGCGCACCTTGGCGTTGGGCTTGAGATCCTTATCGAGCGTGCCGTGGCGGTGCTGGCTACGCACGAGCCGGCGGTGCTTGCTCTCGGCCGGGTTGTCACGCGCGCCGACCTCGGGGTCGTAGACGCGGACCAGCCGGCCGCCTAGCGCGGAGTCACCTGCAGCGCCGTCGATTCCGGGCCCCAGGTGTACCTCGGGTGGTGGCTTCAGAACGATGCCAGACTGTGACGCCGACAGGTTCTGGAGCGAGGAGATGGGTGGTGGCGGGTACTCGTGGTCGACAAAGACGACCGGGAAGTCGAAGCGCGGGAATTCGACGTTAAGCAGGAAGCGTGAGGGGCCGGGCCGGCGGTTGGCCTTGTTGCCGTTTGTGTAACTATTTGCATCGCTGTCTGCCGCTCCGCCCCCTCCCGCTCCTGCGTAGGCTTGCTTTACTTTGAGCGACGAGGCGGCGCTGCGCATAACACGCTTCTCGAAGCCGCGGAACACGAGCTGGTCGAGCCACTCGACCCGCGGGATCTCACCCATCTCGTGTTTCTTGAACAGCCGGTCCATCCGCTCGATCTCGGCCTCGTCGGGGTCTCGTGATGGTGTGGCATCGTCATCGTTATTATCGATGCCGTTGTCCTCGCCGTCAATCCTATCGACATCATCGTCATCTTCGTCGTCGTTGTGGACTGTGTCGTCATCGCTACCGCCTCCACCACTGACCCGATTTCGTAGCTTCTTTGTCCGCCGGCGGCGTGCAGATGCCTTGTCGGGAAACGCCGGCGTCGTCGAGTTGTCGTACCCATCAGCCTCGGCCAGGCGGTGCACCAGGCACTTGTACCTACCCTTGTGCAGCTGGTTGTCCTTGTCGAACAGCGGGATGGTTGTGCCGCCAAAGGGCACGGCGTGGCCGCGGCTGGCAGTACTTCCAGTCCCCGTGCCCGCGGGCGAGACGTCCCACACGGTCACCGCCACCGTCGCATTGGCCGGCAGCCCGGAGTAGCGGATGGGCAGCCGCAGCCACTCGTTCCATTTGCGCTCGGCCTTGAAGGGCCGGTAGGCGGTCTGGACGGGGACGGTCAGAGGCTTGGAGCCGGCCCAGACCTGTGCGGTCGCATAGAGGTCGGAGTTGGGGCTGGTGTTGGAGCCGACGTGGCGGATCTCGGGGTGGGTGATGAGGGTCGAGTCGAGAAAGGGCGTCTCGTCGCCCTCGAGGCTGACGATGCGGATGCTGACGGGCAGGTCCAGCGCCTCGGAGCTGGCAAAGGAGAAGGGCTCCATGGCCATGGGGCTGAGGGGGGTAGCCGTGCGGTGTTGCTCGACGTGAGCTGGAGAAAAGCGTATGATGGCCCGCTGGCTGGAGTGTGTTGTGTTCCTCTCGATGCTCGGCCTCGCTTGGTGGTTGCTTGGAGGTTGGTCGAGGCGCGGCTTGGAGCTCGGGACAGTGACGATAGGCAGTGAATGCGCTAAAGGGAAGGCGCGGAGCTGCTGGCGGGCTGCTCTTGCTGTCTTGGTGGCCGGTGCTTGCTTGCAGGTAGCTTATCGATAAGGCGTTACATAATCGAGCAGGTTGCCCCACCTGTCAAAGTGGTTTTAGGGGCAATTTAGGCCACACACGCGCGGGGAGGACTCACGTCGCGCTGCAGTGGTCAGTCAGGAGCGCGTCGTATTAACTAAATATTGAATTTCTGACCTGACAACGACGACGACGAAGAGAAAACCACAACAACGGCGAACCGAACTCGAGCCACGAGCCAGCAGCTGGCAGTCACGGGAAGAAGAAGAAAAATAGCAATTGAACGACTGTGTTGCATTCACACAACACTCATCACTCACCACCCAAACACAACACAAAACATGTCTTCACGCCGACAGTCAAGCACGGCCGTCGTGACCCCCAGTTCACGGAGTATGGCACACCGGGGCAAGACCGGGCAGAGCTCGGCAAGCGGAAGCAATGGTGCCGACAGTTCCAGCAGGGCCAACCGATCCGACCGAGCTGAACCCCGGTCGTCACGGGTCGCCATGCTGTCCTCTAGCAACGCGAACCGGGTCGACGCCTCCCTGTCGCAGGCCGAGGAAATCGACTGGGACGAGGTCGGCTACGACGACGACACGGACGCGCACGAGGCCGCCGCGCACCGGCGCATGCTGCAGCGCGAGATGCGTGGGCTCATCAAGCAGACGACGACGGACCAGGCCACCTTTTACGAGCACGACGCGCGCGCCGTCTACGACATGCTCGACGAGTCGAGTCACCTACTGAAGCAGACGCGGCAGACGACCGAGGCCACGATCGACGCGACGCTCGTTCTGCGCGTGTCGGAGCTCGCGTTCAAGCGCACGACCAATTTCCTGGCGGACCGCCAAGACCACACGGGCATCGACCTCGAAGACTTTGCCACGCGGTGCCAAAACTACATGCGGTTAGGTCGCGGCATCAAGAACATGCACGCGCGGGAGCTGTCGCGGTCGCAGCGCAAGCGGCGGCGTGGCGAGGCACTCGCGCATGCAGACGACGGCGCGCGGCGGGCGATCCGGGACGCGCGGGCGAAAGCACAGGCAGCACGTACCGCGGCACGGTCGGCTGCACGTGCGGCAGCCGCCCGGACGGCGGCGGCCACAGGCGCCGAGGCGGTGGTGGACCAGCTGGTCGACATGAGCGACGACAGCGGCAGCAGCGGCGACGACGATGACGATGCTGCGGACGACGAGGAGGGCGGTGGCGGTCAGCGGAATGGGCGCGGTGACTGGGAGAATCTGGACTGGGAGCATTTTGGCCGGTACGCATGCCTGCCACGGACACGACGCCCGGCACTGGCCCGGTTCCTGCCACGGATGGCGCCGGCGGACGGCGACGACAAGGCGCGCGTGCAGCGCAAGCGGACCGCGGCGCTGCGGTTGGCGGAGCTGCGCGAGGTGCGGCCACAGGTGCTGCAGGCGGACGAGCTGGAAGCCACGAAAAAGAGCGACAACATTCTGACGACGCTGGCGACGGACATTCTCCAACAACTGCGGCGGGCGGTGGCGCGCGGGTCGGAGCTGGTGCGGCGGATCCAGGCGGCGGGTCTTGACGACGATAATGAAGAAGACGGCGATGAACCGGGCGCGGCGACGGCCGCGGCGATGCAGCAGCTGCTCGAGCAGGTCGGCATCCACAGCAACGGCGGCGTCGACCTGATCCGGTTTGCGGTGAACCCGTTGTCGTTTTCGCAGACGGTCGAGAATTTGTTTTACATTTCGTTCTTGGTGCGCGACGGGCGCGCGGGATTGGCGTACGACCACACGGGCCTGCCGTCGATCTTGCCGACGGAGGCCGAGGACGGTGGCGGCGAGCGGGTGCAAGCGATCAACGGGGATGGCAGCGGTGGACGAGATGAGCTGGAGCGTGGTGGCGGACGGCGGCGGGGCAAGAAGAACCGGAGCTCGGCACACGACGGCGAGGCGGCCGAGGCGAACGGCGGCGACGCGCCCGAAGACACGCAGCGGCACCAGCTGATTTTGGCAATCGACATGGCCATGTGGAAGGAGATGATTGAGCTGTTCCAGATCAAGAAGCCGATGATTGAGCACCGGGAGTCGGCGGCACCATCACACCCAAGCGGGCGGGCGTGGTTTACGTGAGGCGGTACGGGGGAATGGAAGAGAAGAACGAGCACAAGCGAAGCAAAGCGGTGGTTTATAATTACGTGTTTGACGACTTCACAAAAAGAAACGGTTCACGCATTACTGTTTGCTTTTTTCCCATTTTCGCATAATATCCTATATCCTAGAAGAAACAGGCCAAAAAGCGCTATGAGTGTGCGAATAGCTATGAAATGAAAAATAATGTACAAATTTGGGGATATCTCAGAAACGACAACAAAAGAAACGTAAGATGTGAGGAGACGAGAAAGAGAGTGTCGAACAGGTGGTACCCCGGAGAGGAGAGGATAAGAGTGGCAAAGTGTGCGGTGTGTGTTTGTTTTCGTGTTTGTTGAGAAAGGTTGAATTTATCAAAGTCCTTGTCGACCTCGTCTACTTGGACTCGGCATCCTTTACGGCCGTCTCCGCCGCCACCTCGCCGGCCTTGGGTGCAAAATGTGCGATAATCTCGTCCATGTCCTCGGCCAACGTGTAGTGCGACTTGCCCGGGAAGACCTTGAGCACGGCATGCGGGACGCGGTCAGAGATCTGCTGGATCCAGGGCAGCGGTGTGTTGGTGTCCTGGTCGCCGTGCCAGAACATGACGGGGTTGAAGTCGATCTCCTCGTACTGGATGCCGTAGTCGCTGCACAGCACCTGGGCATCCTGCACAGTGGGCTCGGCGCCTTGGGCGAAGGTGTCGAACAGGGCGCGGAACATGGCCTCGCGGCGCTCGGGGATGGTGCGCTGGGGCTCGTCATCCTCAGAGTCGATCTCCACGGCATCATCGTCCACCGCCTTGCTCGATCCCGGTTTCGTTGTGGCGATGGTGGACAGCGACTCGACGGACGTGGCTATGGCGGCGACCTCTTCAAAGTCGGAGCCGGCAATGGAGCCCTCGCTGTGCGTGTCGGCTAGCGCGGCAGCTTTTGCGGCGGCCGCTTCTTCGTCCTTTTCTTTCCGCTCCTTCTTCTTCTCGGCCTTCCGCTCTGCCTCCTTCTGGTCCATGCTCGCAAGCCAGTTGTCAATCCACCGCGTCACCGTCCGCGTCCGCACAACCCACTGGATCGTGCCCGCCAAACCCGCCACCATCACCCGCAGCGCCCACGGCCAGTGCCGCGCAAACCAGGCCGTGATCCGCGACCGCCGCGGGACCACACCCGCCGCCAGCGACGCCCGGTCAAACGCGCCGCCGCCGCACATGACACCGACGTGCGTCAGCACGCCCGGAGGCAGCTTGCGCGCGCACGCCAGCACATAGGGCCCGCCACCGGAGGCGCCCAGCACGCCAAACTGGCCCAACTTCTGCGTCGAGGCAAAGGCCAGCACGTCGTCGGGCCAGTCGAGCAAGCGGCGGCCCGGCTGCAGCGTGGACAAGCCATAGCCGGGGCGGTCGAGGCACAGCAGGCGGACCTTGTGGTGCTTGGCGAGCTTGTCGGCGGCCGAGCCCTCGAGGCGGTTGGAGGGAAACCCGTGGAAGTAAAGGACGGGGGCACCGTCCGGGGCGCCAAACTCGGCAAAGCCCAGGGTGCGGCCGTCGGGCAGGGTGACGGTCTGGCTGTCGCGGGCGGGTGCCGCAGGGGATGACGAAGACGACATGGTGGCGGTCGTATGGAGTGCGGCGTAGCTGTGTGAGGCAACAGCAGTGGCACCGTTGCGGTTGAGTTTGCTCGACGTGTTGGAGGAAGCAGCACCCGACGAGAGAGCGGCAAAAAAAGGACGACGCAAAACGGCAGCAGCCATGCGGAGTGGGAGGAAAGTACGACGTTGGAAGGAGGGGTGAACCCGGGTTGGGCAGGTACGGAATTTCGAGGCCCGTCGTTGTGCGGGCCGTTCCAGCGAGTGTTAGGGCTGAATCCGGTGGGCTCTCGTTGGGTAGCGGTGCTGTCGGTTGCTGTCAGTTTGCGGTCCAATGAATGCACGTCTGTCGCTTCTGTTTTTCCTAGAGTATTTTTGCTGTCTTTTCAAAATTGTTTGGTATTTTTTAACAATCTTGTTCTGTGCGAATTGCTGCCGAATTAAATACAAAGTCAAGACGCGAAAAAGCAGGCATCTCTAATAAACACGCTGGCCGTCAGCATCGGGGCGTTTATACGGCCGATCTTGGCTTCTTGGGCCTTTCTTCGGCGTGTCAGTTCCCTGAAGCTCTCTGAATACAACCAAACCCCGAACCAGGACCGGGGAAAACCAAGAACGTAGGAAATTGCGAGCTCGTTCCTGTGATTTCTGAGTCAGTGTCAGCTAAAAGTCGCAGCCATTTTTTGGTCTTTTTGAGCGCTTCCAGGTTTCTTCAGACCGTTGGGGCTGTGCCGTTATCTGAAGGAATCAGGTTTAACGACGGATGCCCCCCGCGCCCTCTGAAAGGAACGCCTAAACCCCCTATAAAGGCTAGCGGTTACGCTGTGACATGGAGAGCCTTCCTATTTCCCCCGATCACGACTTACACGCTCGGTACGCGACGCCACGCTTCATGTCAGATGGCCAACACGCTTCGTCCAATTGATCGCGGGTCCAAGTGCTGCAGTGCGCACATAGCAAAATCAGGATTCGATATGAGCAGCCTCCCACGTGTCTGTCCTGTCAAAAAATCAATATAACAAAGTCGAACCCAGGGGCTTCTCATTTCGCCTACCATCCTACTCGTGTCTCATCACGACTGGTCCCCGCGCTCGACAAGCTCCTTGCCCAGCTGGGCCATGTCCTGGTGCATCAGCGTGTCGCTCTTGGCGCCGTTGATGGCTGCGTCGAGCATCACAGACGCGAGGACCGTCAGCGGGATGCTGGGCACACCCGCAACCATGCCGATGAGCGGCGCCATGATCCAGTCCTGGACGACGCGGCCACTGGTGATGAGGCCGGGCTTGACGATAATGGCCTCGACGTCGGGCTTGTGGTCGGCCGCGTAGGCAAGCACCTTGTTTTCGGTGTCGCCCTGGTTTGTTAGCGACGAGCGAAGCGAGGAAAGAAGAAGAAGTGCGAGCGCTTCGAGGAAAGAGAAAAAGGGGCGAGCGCAGCGAGGAAAGAAGAAAAGAGCGAGCGAAGCGAGGACAACAACAACTTACCCGCATG
Organism: Sporothrix dimorphospora; assembly: GCA_021397985.1. Taxonomy (NCBI): domain Eukaryota; kingdom Fungi; phylum Ascomycota; class Sordariomycetes; order Ophiostomatales; family Ophiostomataceae; genus Sporothrix; species Sporothrix dimorphospora. The sequence goes on along the minus strand of WOUA01000003.1, from coordinate 213,367 downwards.
AGCGAGTACTCGGGCTTGAAACTTGGCACCTTGGTCTGGTCGCGCTCGGCGGCGATGCCGCTCATGTACATGAAGCGGAACGGTGACGTTTTTGTTTTTGTTCCCCTCGCGGCGTGTATGGCCCGCAGGCCGGCCAGGGTGCTCGTCTGGCAGATGCGACGCACCTCGTCAAAGGGATAGGCCGACGACTTGGACGGCGTGATGGCGACGGTCCAGATGCAGGCGTCGGCGCCCGCGAGGGCCGTCTTGATGCGGTCGTCGGCGCCGTCACCATCATAGGGGCCCTCGTAGTCCTTGACGACGACGCTCGTCAACTTGGCGGCGTCGGTGCTACCGGGGGCAATGCCGCTCGGCACGGGCGTGGCCTTGCGCGCGAGAGCGACGACGGACGTGACATCAGGCCGCCGCAGGCTCTGGCGGATGAGCTCGGTGGCGACGTAGCCGGTGGCGCCGGCGATGATGAGCTTCATAGTGGCGGCAGCAGCAACTGGATGCACTTAATTGACGGTGAGGTTGGACTGTTCAGTCAACGATGGCGATGGGAAGTCGACGTTGCGGTCTAGACCGGATTTATATCATAACGCCGTGTCAAAACGCACGGCGGAGTCGGCCAGACCGAGGGCCCGATAAAACGTCATTGCCTTTAGGCGTGCGGAGAAGCTCTTCACATTCTGGGTCCGAAACGTGGAGGCAATCCTTTTGGACTTGGGCGCAACGGTAAGAAGCACTAGCACGGGGCAACAATGACTGCGAGGGATCGGCGACCGCCCACCTTGCGCCTCGCTGAGCCTTTCGCCTGTTAGGGCTGGACAGGTATCTTATGTGCCCACATTCCCCTTGAACGCCAGAATTTCCTATTTCGGATCCAACAAACAAAAATAGAACAGAAAACGATGCATCCCCAGACCGACCAGAACGGCAGGAGCACACCCAACAGACATCCCTGGCTTCCCCTTTTTTTTCTCATTCACTGTTTTTTTGTCCTTTACTCCCTCCAACAAGACCGTCCACACAATAGACAACCTCCAAGCTTTCAGTCTTTCTCGCGCGCCTTTGTCCTTTCTTTACCTCTTCTTTGTCTACAATGAACGCGACATGGCCGCGTCCGGTCAACGATGCCCTCCTGTTGGAGTCCAAAGGCATCTGCTTTTGAGAACAATGTTGGACAAAGCTGGGAGATGGTTGGGGGAGAGGAAAGAAAGAAGGAGAGAAATAAGAGAAAATGCAAGGCCATCTTCCTTTTCTCGCTCGAGAGCAAGTGAACTCGCGAGCCGTCCTTCTTGACATTATCAACTCAAAATCAACATCCTACGAGGCTATACAGCGATACGATACCCGACACATTCTACATCACCAGCCAGTTTCACAAGTAGCAAGGCTACGAGAAACAATCCCTACCTGTGGAAAAAGAAAAAAAAGACGAAACGATGCGATAATGGAGGAACCAACGCAATCCAAGGAGGTGCGACGGCCAGCGTTCTGGGATCAACCTGCGCAACCTACACAAGCTGCCGCGACTAAAAGTAAGGTGAAGAGGGGCACAGAGGCAGAGAAAGCATCCGTACCGACGAGAGGAAGAGCAGCAGAACCCGGGCCGAGTTCGTCGAGACAGCCAGAGCAGCAACAGCCAAGGCGCCCGCAGGGCAAAGGCCGACCGATACGTTTTGCCAAGAAGCTACATGCAAATACGCCGTTCATCGAGGGCAATGTCGTTCCCTGGGTCAAAGCGACAGTGCCACCGACAAGAAACGACAGGGCCGAGCTCATACCGCCCGTCTCCGACGTCGAGCCCGAGCCCGGGCCCGAGCCAGGGCCAGTCGCACCAACAGACGACAGGGACAACAACAAGGGAAAAGAGAAGAAACGTCCTCCGCAACTCGACTTGGACGGCAGCAAGGCCGTCGACAGCAAACTACCGACCTCCCCGCCCGACCGACCACCGCGGCCCATGCGGCTCGCCGACGAGGACGCTATCACACTCCACCACGTCCTCCTGGTCGTCAACGAAGCACTGCGGGTCGAGATGAAGAAGCACCCAGACGTTCACAAGGCACTGGCCCAAGACATCCAAGGCCCGCTGCGCGTGCTTGGGGATCTCGGCCGGCTCGTGCGCCTGCTTTTCTGGTCCATGGAGCAGCACCGCAAAAGAGTGTGGCGGAACAGGAAGGCAGCCATTCGGGTGGGCCAGCCCGACGAGCCGGCCTCCACACCAGAGCCCTGGCGCGGTAAACTCGCCCAGTTTTCGACGCCCATGAGATACTTCACGCTGCCGTTCCAAGGTACAAGCCGAGCTGTTCTCGAAGGTGCACAGCGGACCGAAAACGACGAAACCCGGGGCCAAGACGCCGATGGCGGCGAGGGCAGCGACGGCGGCGAGAGTCACAGCCAGGAGGAGGACGAAGACGATGACTTCTTCTCCGTTTTGCTGCCCGGGGTCACTAGAAACGGTGCGGTCGACTCGAGCGGGGACGAACGCGACCCGATCTGGCAGGCCTTCCAGCGGAGCGACCGCCGGGCCACCCGTGTCATGCGTGCAACACGTGCCGTGAAGCGCAACCACGACACTGTCTTCAACGAGTCCAGCTCCGAGTCCGAATCGGTCGTCGAGTTGGACGACGGCAACACCATCGTGGACTACCTCAGCATCCCCTCGCCGTCGCTTCGCCCCAAGTTTGGCGAGGACAGCGATTCCTTACCGGACCCGCTCGACCCATGCCGCCACAAGTCGTACGAGATCCAAGAGCAGCGCAAGGAGGAGGCCGCGGAGGACAGGAAATCACGGCAAGAGGCCAGGGCTACTCGACGCAAAGCCAGAGCCGAAGCTAGATCCAGAGCCGCTGCCTCAAACGAGGAAAACCGGGCGCAGCATGATGAGCTCCGAGAACAAGCACAGCAAGCCGCCACGGCCGCCGTCAAGAAACGGCTTGCCGATTTGGAAGACGAGCGCGATGCTGCCCTGCATCTAGCCAAGGCGGCGGTATACGAGCGGGACATGATCGATGCGGAGCGGGAGGATAGGGCCAAGGAGATGGATCAGATTCGCACTCTGATTCGGGAACTCATTGAGAGGGACTTTCCGGGTGAAGTTGAAGAGGAGGAAGGTGACGAGGAGACGGGCAAAGAGGAAGTGAAGGAGAGCGAAGAGGGAGTGAAGGAGAGCAAAGAAGAGGTGGATGAGAGCAGAGAGGTCGACGACAGCCAACAAGAAGTGGAGGCGAGCAAACAAGAGGCCGAGCGCCAAACAGACGCAGAAACCAAAGAAGAGGAGGATGAGACCAAACAAGACGTGGAGGGGAGTATCAAAGAGAGTCATTCCACCGGGGATGAGAAGCAAACTCGGCGGTCTGCCGAGCCGGAATCACTGCCGGAAGTATCCTCTGTTTCTGACTATATGAGGAGGCCATCGCGTCGGTCTTCTCGCCACCTCAACCGTCCATCGACACCCCCAACTCCATTGTCCCCCTTGACACCGTACCTACCCAGGACGCCAGGAGGAAATATGACTCCAACAATCCCAACCGTCCCACCGACTCCAGCGACGCCCATGGCTTCGTGGGACAGGCAACGACTTGTCGAAGAGGTCCAACGCATCCTTCACGCAACAGCGCCGCCCCCGACGCCGCCGTCCCGACAGTGGAACCAACGGCCGCCACCGCCATCGCCGGCACCAACACACACGTCGTACTCGCGGCCCAGGACAGCCTCTACATACGTTATGAGGAAGTCGCGCGCACCACTCGGCACTGGGTTCTTCGCCTCGTTACTCGACGTGCTCCTTACTGTGCTCCTCATGACAGTGCGGCAAAAGGACAATGTCGAAATTGTTGCCCACTGGATATGGTTTGCATTCTTGGCGCCAGCCTACCTGGCATTGACGAATGTAGCCTTGCGGCTCTGGAATCGAAGACGATCACGGAGCCAATCGCAACAGCCGAGTCGGTCCGGACTGGCAGACATACCAGATAATGAGGCCATCCTCAGCCAGCCACTCGTGGCTACACCCGCATCGTATAGCACCATTGCCTCGCTACACCACCGGGAGGCCCGCATGGCCCTCGCCCTCGCCTACCGCCGCCAGACCCGCCTCGCGTACCTTTGCTTTCCTCGCCAGGCTCTCGCGGAGCTCTTCGTCTTCAAGTTTTTTATCTTGAGCGGCCTTGTCCTCGCCGGCGCCATCTACGAGCGCAACATCTGGCTGGACGCCAACAACACCGCTAACGCGCCCGCCCAGTACCTCCAGACCTTTGTGCTGCGGTACAGACACGACACGGGCTCCTGCTCCACCATGCCGTCCCTGGGACCCGGGCCCTACCACTTCTGCATGTGTATGCCGACCTTCTTTGACCCGCGCATCATCACGAGGCCGCTCGCTTACCTATGGAACTTTTGGAGCGACCGGGTCCTGGACTACCTGCAGCTCGTGGGCATGTGGGTAGCCTGCGGTTTGCACGACGTGATGCCGCCATGGTCGTGGATCGAGTGGGCAGTGCGCAGAGGGGGAAGACGGGGTAGACTTCTTTTGTGAGGTGATTTTGGCAGCAACAATTCAATCTTTATTTTATCTTTTTGCAAAAAGAAAAATCGTAATTATATTCAATCCAACCCTGTGTTGCCCCTGCCAAATGTTCATCTCCTGCTGTGGCGCACCTTCCGTCTAAGTGGAGGTACAAATACAATGTACCTTTGTATCCATATTTCCACGTGACTCGTGTTTTCTTACATAATCCTGCTCATTGCCAGTCATATTCCCGCCTGTCCAGTTCTTTGTTCCAGTTTTCTCCAGTCGCGATCCTCTTTGCCTGCCAACCCCTTTGCTAGCGATTTTCGATTGAAGCCCTCCCGCGCGCGCGACGACCCTCCGCGAGAACCATCCGACCATCGTCCGGCGCCGACCCTCCGCGAACGGCCGTCCGATATATTCTTTATTTTACCGACCGGCGGCATTCTTCTCTTATTTTGCAGAGACAATCTAAATTTTGGTCATTTTGGGATGCATCCACGATCAATCGATCACCAATTGACGAATTGAGTGCCCATCGCCATCGTCGCGTTTTCTCCATCCGCGCATCGCATCCATTTGTCGTATCGCATTTAACGGCCAACCTATACACGAACGGCTATCGCGACACGGTGATCGAACCGCACGAGGTGGCCTTGTTTCTCTCCATCGGACGGCTTACGCGACACACCCACAGCCAAAGACAGCGACCTTGCGCGGGCGCTGACACGATTCCCAGCAACTCACCATGGCTCCATCTGTACGTCTTTCCATCGCATGTCGCGTTTTGTGTAGAGCGATCGCGCAGTCACGCAGTCACCGTCGCCTACTAACACAGCGTTCTTCTCCCCTTCCCAGTATAGAATAAGTACCCAGACGCGGCGCGGCGTGCGCAACGCCTACCCGGAGCACGATGATTTCGAGGGCCTGCCCGTCCGCCAGTGGCGCCACGAATGGATCAACATCGAACCCCCCGTGACCACCCATACCAGCGAATCCAAGGCCAACAACCGCTGGGCCAACGACCTGCCCCACGGCATGCCCAAGGACTGGACGCTGCTTGCGCCCCATACCCAAGACCTACTGCGCGCTGCGCGCTCGGGCATCCTGTACAAGCGGCGCGCGCCCGTCGAGGAGGAAGAGCCGGATGCCGAAGGCGCGGCCGCGGCGGCTGGTGGTAGCGGTGCTGCTGCTGCTGCGTCGGGCACGGCCGGTGGCGCGCGCAACGCGAGCGGTGCCAACGGTGCGGCGGCTGGCACGGGCGCCGCCAACGGCCAGGGAGCCCATGGACACAGTAGTAGTGGTAGCGGTGGTGCTGCGGCAGGCGGCGCGGGCGGCAGCGGTGCACACGCGAACGGTACCGCCGCCACTGGTGCTGAAAAAAAGAAGTTCGGCCAAGTCAACAAGGAGGGGTACACCGTCAAGGTCTGGAAGCAAATGGCCCGCGATGTCGACACGCCCATGCCCACCCACCTCGCCAAGCGTCGCAAGAACACCATTGTCCTGCCGCCCAAGCAGCTGACCGGCAGCAATGGCATGCCGGCCGGCGCCAGCCTCGCCATGCCCATGGTCACCGTGGCCAAGGTGCGCCGCCTCGACGCCGCCGGCAACGCCTACGAGCAATCCGTCACGCTGGCGGATGGCCAACAGAACGTGGTCGACGGCGAAATCCTGTCAACGACCCTGTTGCCGGCCACGACCCGCGACCTGCCGCCGACGCTGCAGCAGCAGCAACAGCAGGGCCAACTCCAAGGCACGCCCAACCGCAAGCGGGCGCCTCCGCCGCGGCGCAAGGCCAAGGTGGGCCGGGGCCGGAAGAAGGGTGTCCTGCCCCCTGGTCTTCATCGGGGCCGTGCCGCCGCCGCCGCCGCCGCGGCTGCGGCCGAAGCTGCTGCGGCCGCTGGCAACCCGGTGGACCCAACCGCACCCTTGGGGGAGGGCGGCGAAGGAATCGCTGCACCAGCAGCTACGGAGGTGGCCACGACAGAAGGAACCCCGTCGCTAGAGCAGCAGCTGCCTCTGCCGCAGGTTGGCGACGACCACCTACCTACGGCCACCGCGGAGCCTGAAAGAGTTGCCAGCGAGGGTGTTGTTGCAAAGGAAGAGTCCGAGCCACCACTGGCACCTGAACCGAAGGAAGAGCCCAAGGACGAAGTCATGACTGATGTTGCCGCGCAACCGCAGTATGAGGCCGGGTCGGGATCGGAGCAGGAGCCCAAACAAGACCAGATTGACGAGCAACTGCAACAAGAACACACAGAGCCGGCGTCGGCAGAGCCAGAGAGCAAGCCGGAGCAAGTCGAAGAGCGGCCAGACGAGCGGATGCTGGACCAGCCAGCGGAGCAGCCTGCGGCGACTGAACCGGAGACCCAAGAAAAGCCTGCTGAGGATCCCAAGGAGGAGGCGATGGTAGATGAGCCCCCAGCACAGAGCACACCCGAAGCGCCAGAACAAGCAGTGGCGGCACCTGCGTCCCCAACTCCTCCCGCGCCGGCTGTCGAAGAGCCCGCCAAATCCGAGCCGACACCCGAGACAACGCCAGAGCAGCCAGCACCCGAGTCGATGGCCGTGGACTCGGCGCCTGAGCCGGCTTCGGAGCCTGCGGCTGTTGCGGCCGAGGTGGAGCCGGAACATGAGCCGACTCCCAATGTGGAAGACACCACGCCCACACCTGCTGCTGCTGCAGCAACCGAGCCTGAGCCCAAGGAGCCGTCGGCACCGCCAGCACCGGCCGACGAGCCTGCGCCAGCGGAACCTGCCGTCAAGGAGCCCACACCCGAGGCACCGGCGGTGGTACGTGAGCCGAGCCCCGAGAAGAAGTTGCCAGAAGAGGCGCCAGCACCGGAGCCGGTTGTCTCTGCTGCGCCCGCTCCCGAAGAGCCTGCTGCTGCTCCTTCTGCTGCTGTGGATGCACATGCAACCGAGCGCGAGTCTACGCCAGCGGCCCCTGAGAGCGCCCCTGCCGAACCGACCCCACCCCCGCCGACGACGGAGAGCGAAGCACCCAAGGCAGCTGAGCCGGCACCAGTATCGCCCCCAGCACCTGCAGCTCCTGCTGTCGAGGCTGAGCCGGCGCCGGCCGAGGAGGCAGCAGCTCCGTCGACAGAAGAAAAGCCAGCGGAGCTTGCTGTGCAGGCCCCGGCCGATGCTGCCCCTGCCGCATCGGAAGAGGAGAAGAAGGACGAGGCAAAAGAGGAGAAGGTGGACGAAGCCGGCGCATAGTGGCACAGCTGCACTTCTTGTACGAAATTTGGTGTCTATGGTTTGTAGTCTTTTTTAGTCGTTTTTTTTTCGAGGCTGTTATTAGTTAGGGAACAAATATCTGTTCGTGGGTCGAGGCGCGTTTTTTTTTGGGGGGGTGTACATCGGTCAGCTTTATTTCTTTTCTGTCCCCATTATGTATTTTTTTACTATTTTGTTATCCAATACAGACATCAACAGAGCTTTTTTGCTTATATTGTTACAATAATGTGTGAATTCTTACACGTCTTACGGCACTTTTTTTATATTTAATAAAAAAATTACGCATATAGAATTGTTTTTGAGGGAAACGGTTAAACTTATGACGGCTTTGTTTTTTTATAAAAAAGCTGTAATAATCTTCAGTAATTTGAGTCAATACAGCTTTTCATCACATGTAAAATATCTCAATGCATGTCGTAATATTCCTTGAATTTATACTGAAGGTTTCCCATTGCTACCTATGTCGTCCAGCGACATCCAAGCTGTCCTTGCCTCGCACCTCCCCCGATATCTCTGAACCAATCACCACATCCTAACTCAAAACCTCTCTGCTCAATCCCCTGTCAACTTCAGTTCCCACAAGTTTGTCCTGCGTCTATCGGTCTAGCCGACAGTTGTTGAGAGCCTTGGTAGCAGTTACTGGAAGATACCGTTGAACAGAGAATGCTCAGGCCGACCCGACGCGGGTGGTGCCCGTCAACGTTGGCAGTCATGTTAGTACGACGGCGAGAAGTAAGTTGAAGGAAAAGGGAGCGGCTTTACTAGAACAGGCGTCAGCAAGACAGTCGAGCCGCCGATGCTGCTCTCCTCGTCCATCTCCTTGCCGTCTTTCGTCGTCGTCGACGTGGACGTGGAGGTGGCGGCCGCCGTCTTGGCCTGTTTCGCGCGGCGGGCCTGCTCGCGCAGCCGCAGACGGCGCAGGATGACAATGGAACAGATGACGAGGATGCCGGTGCTGCACAGGAAGAACCAGAAGAGAAACATGGTGAGGGCGTTCATGTTGCCATTGTTGGTGGTGGTGATGGCGGTGCTGTTGATGACGCCGGGGCCGGAGTTCGAGCCGGAGCTGGCCGTGGGCACGAGCAGGTCGCCGGTCGTGGATGGGATAATCATTGTGAAGAGGTGGGATAAAAAGGGAGCTGTTTCTTTTTTTTCGGTCCTTCTCTGGGGGAGCAACTGGTGATGGGGCACAAAATGAGTGTGTAAGTTGATATTGGTAGTGAAGAAAATATTGCAAAAACGTATAAAAAACGATGGAACTCATAAAAAACCCGAATTTTGAGGATGAGAAGGAGAAGGAGTGGCTGTAAAATAAGAGAGACGAGAGAAGCATTTCAACGTGGAGTTCATGTCGTGGGATGGAAGAAATTGCGAGGCAAGGCGATAGCCGTGTAACAAGGACTGGAGCTTAGCTCTTAGCATTGTTCTTGGTCGCGATGCTGCGATTGTCGGTGTTAGTCCTGCGACGCGCCTTACACGACTCAGCTCGCCCCCACTCATGCTGCTGCCATTCGCATTGTTCTCAACGAGGCGTTGAAAAACAAGCAAGAGGATTAAGAAGGCAAAGAATTGTAAATGACAAATGAAATTAAGCATTTTGTAGAATCGCATGTAGCGGATGTAGTGTAAAATCGAAAACAATATATCCAAAAAAAGAACCAAGACAATGGCAAAATCCAAGAAAAAAACAACAAAAAAAAACAGCTTTCCCTCTCGAAGACTCCTCTCCGTTTCCCATTGTCCCTTTTCCTCACCGCCCTCGTGGTATAATTAAGGTAAATCGAGTAAAACAGCTGTCGTTCTTCTTCGTCAACCCCCCGTCCCCCCCGGCCTGGATCGTCGTCCTCCTACTTCTGGGGCATGACCATGCCGGGCTGGGCCTGGTAGCCCTGGGCCGGGTTGGCGATGAGGTGCTGGGTGCGGGTCTTGACCTCGTTGTCCTGCTGGATGAGGGAGCAGCACGGGCACCAGTAGGTCGCGCAGCAGTCGGCGGTGCCGTCGCCCGAGATGCCGAACCGCTCGCGGATCTCGGTCCGCTTCATCATAATGTAGATCCATCCGCAGCCCGTAAAGCACTGGATGGCGGTAAACACCAGGCAGTCCGAGTTCATGGAGTCGGCGCCCTGCATGGTGGGGTCGCGCATGCGGTCGGCAGTCTTGCCGAGCAGGACACAGGGCAGGAAAGTGCCGAGACAGCACGAGTCGCAGGGGGAGCAGTCCATCAGGCTGTGGTTCCACTCGGTCTTGTTGCCGACGGCAGCGCCGCCGACGACACCGCGCTGCATGGGCGCCTGGGCCTGGTACTGGCCCTGCGGGGGGGCGGCGGCAGCGGGCTGTTGATGCTGCTGTTGCGGCGCATACTGCTGAGGATGTTGCGGGGGGTACTGTTGCTGGTGCTGCTGGGGCGGGTAGGCCTGGGCGTGCTGCTGGGGCGGCGGGCTGCCGTACTGGGCGACGGCCTGGGGCTGCTGAGGCGGGTAGGCCTGGGCGTGATGCTGAGGCGCCGGGCTGCCGTACTGAGGCTGGCCCTGGGGCGGGTAGGTCGCCGGCTGGCCGGGCGGCGGCGTGCCGTACTGCGGCGGCGGGGTCTTGTAGTCCATCGTGCGGGTTTGTGAGGTGGTGGTGATGTGGTGACGCGGTGATGCGGTGGAAAAGAGATCAGACGCGTCGATTGGTCGTGACTGGAGATGATTGGACGAAGGAAGGCAGTAGGAGAGACAGTAAAAAGAAGAAGCGAAGAAAAAAGGAAAGGAGGAAGGAACCAAGAAAAGAGAAGAGAAGAGAAGAGAAGAGAAGAATAAAGAAGGAGGGGGAGCGAACACTCAAGTAATTAAGAATGGAACGAGCTATGGCTGCTCATGAACAAAATAAAATAAAATAAAATGGGGAGGACGAGAAGGAATGCTACTCGTTAGAAAATAGAAACACACAAGGAGGAAAGGGGGGGGGAGACGTGCAGAGTGCGCCTTTCCTGTTGATGGACAGCCTTGGAAAGGACAGGGAGACAGGGGCATCGGCCGCATGTATTTTTTGAGACCTGAACAACGCAAAGACGACAAAGACAGGGGGCCCGACCAGGATACCAAAATTGGGAATATGGAGGGAATATCAATCTCTTGAAGCGTGGGTTTCGACGGGGAAGGATGGGTTGACTCTGGGCTGAGTCACTGGCGAGAAGGGGGGAAGGAGACGCAAAAGGGAAAGAACGACCAACAAAGAGTGAGAACAAGGAGGGAAAGCTGGAAGGGAGGAGCCAACTGCCAGGGCCTTGGCAAAGCCCAAGATCTGCGGCGTCGGCAGAGGCTTGGCCCAAATCTCACGTCGATGTGCACAACAGAAGTGTGAATGGCAATGCACATCAATGCTACTTCAGCGAGTCCAGTACGGAGTACTCCGTACGTCGTACTAGTGACAAGCTTTCGTGCACAGATGTCCATGAAGAAAATGTCACGTTCGTCACGACCCAGGAGACAAAGGGCCCCTCCAAAACTCGTCAAAAGATGCCTGCCCCAGGTCGCCCAAGTCGCCCAGGTCGCCCAGCTCGTCTCGATGCCCAGATGCTGAACACCTGTTCTTCGTGTTTCTCCGCTGTGTCGTCTTAGCGCAAAGCCAAGCCTGAACCGTTGGTTTTGGGAGACCGCAAAACAGCCTTGCCGAGACTTTATTTTGTGTCCGGTCGCTGCTTTCCCTGTTGGTGCGCGCCGCGGAAAAGAAAGGATAGGCGCGCTCGAGGGACTGACTCGAGGTAAGTATACTCGAGGTACCTTACTGAGGTACAGGAACCCCCTAACTTGCCCCTATTTGGGGCAAAAGAAGATAGCTGCGCGGTGGACAGATGGGATGGGACATGGTGGACGGGGGCTGAGAGCTCGAGCTGGGAGCTCGTTCGCCCCAAGTATGGCTCCATGCCACACCTGCAGACCTGTCACACACTCTTTTGTCCCGATATAGCCAGCTGGCCGCCACCAAATGAGACGGAAGGAAGAGAACACGATGTACAAGTAAGGGGCGAAGGGCGGCAGGCATGATAAGTGACCTGACTTTTGTCCTGAAGAACTGGATCTAGAACTGCTCAAAACTGTATCCAGGATGGTCGAAGCAACCGAGAGAATCCAACAGCCAACATCCCCCACAATGTGCGAGGCTCATCGATCACCCTGTTCTTCGGTCCAACTCGTCCTGAATCCTGGCCCATCCTCTTCTCGTCCATGCTTTTGCCTTCTATTCGACACGGCCGAAATGAGCAGAGCCTTAGCTGGAAACGTTCTCGCTGTGCGTGTTTTGAATAGAACAGGACTAGACAGGACAGGGTTACATTCTGTTTTCCTGCATCGCCCTGCCTGTGAGGAAGTTCCTCTTCGAAGGACCTAAGTGGATCTCTGCCAGTGTTTTCCGTCTGTTCTGCCCAGCCTTTTGGACTTGTTAATTTTAGATTAACCTTTTGCTTTGGCTGCGGCGAGCGCTAGTGTGGTGCGGCTGCTCGCTGGCGCTGTCGTGAGCTTGTGGGGCCTCTCCCCCTGTCGGCTGTTGACTTTTCACGCCACACTGGTTGTGCTGTCTGGCTCTCCAGCGCGAACGCTCCACGCGCGACGCAACCCACACCGCAACGCCACCCATCTGAGCCCTCCATCCATATCTTCCTTCTGCCGTGTCGAATCGTTTCATGGGGTTGCCAGGAAAGAAGTGCACTGTCCTGCCGCCCTGTGGCTGTACTCTATGTCTCTGTTCTTCCGTTCTGCGCCCCATCCATCTCACCCACGGCTGAGGCAAAGCCGAGCACGCACCAGTACTTCGTTTTGGGTTCCATTGCCATGTGGAGAATGCGAAGAATGCGAAGAATGCGAAGAATGAGAGTAATCCGTTCGATGTGCTCCGTAGTTCGTACTTGCCATTGAACTGACACGCACCTCGTTTTCGGGGTGGTGACCCAATGCGGCAAACGAGTGTCGATGAAGATTGGCAAAAGCAGCAGGCCCTTGGTCTTCATCACCCTTTTTCTTTTCTCCCCCCTTTTTCCGAGAGGAACGCAGAGCATAACACGAGCCCCAGGCCGCCATCGATTGTCAATTCATCGTAAGCAACTCCGTACAGCGACGAGCATGACATGGCAGGCGGCCGAAACAACGAAACGGCACAAAAATCGTACTTTACTTGCACTCCGTAGAGCTTGTTTGCTGTGCCCCCTTTACGCGTCGTGATATGACCATGCGACGCGCCTTCTTTGCCTGGACCCTGCCGTGTCTTCCTCTTCTGTTTTTGTTCTCTGTCTGTGTGCCGAGTCGCAAACAGGGCAGATGACGGAACCGATCCTTTGGGTATTACCACCGCAGCAAGGGGTCTGGGCGGGTCTTTTTCAGTTCCTGTTTGAGTACTCCGTACTGAGTGCGCTTTATTCACTCTTTTGTTTCTTCCTTTTTTGCTTCGCATGTTTTGATATGTAAAGAAGCCGTCCATTCGTTTTCTTTGAATCTTTCTTACTTCGCACTCGCCATGTTTTTTGCAAATACTTCTCCCGCCTTGCCCGCCGTCGACTCCCTTCTCCGTTGTTTCATGCCTGTTCACTCCATGCCTGTTCACTCTTTTTTTTGCGATCGGCCGAGAATCTTTCCTCTTTAGATGACCCAGATAGGCTGACTTGAGCAAGGTCGTATTTCGCGTGTGTTCCTTCCATTGACTCCTGGTCTTCTTTGGCCCCGTATTGCTCGTACAATTTCGCGACTTGATTACTGTCCCCACGATATTACAAGGTACGCAAGAGCCGCAAAGCCTGCTCTTCTTTTGAAATCCCACTGGCCCCCGGTCCAAAAGGTCAAAAAGTCGATCCGCGTGGAGACTTTTGCGTGCTAGTGCGGGCAGACCGTGTTGAAGTGTCGAGAGTGTCTCCTTTTCTTTGTTTTCTATCTCATTCTGAATCAAACTTTTGTGGTTCTCCTTTGAGCTTTGTTTTTGAAAGGATCTTCCACTATTCATAGGATTATTCTTTAAGAGACGAAACACGCTTTCTTGGTTTTTGGCATGCTTTTTCTTTCGCTTCTGCCACTGCAATTTTATGTATCATACTTGTAAAGGATCACCGGAATCCCGCCTGCCCACGTCTCCCCGTTCCTTTCAGTGGAGACCAGGAGGTGAGAAACTGTCAGACGGAGCGTGGGCTTAACACATTTTCTGGATCCTTTGCCCTATCGACTTTACTCTCTCCCTGCGATAGGGCTCAGGTCAAGCCCGATCTGTGCTCGCTGCCAGGACCCAGGCTCGCCAGGACTCTCAGCTGGCATTGGCGGCCAGTATGTTCCAGCAGCGCGCTGCCACAGAAACCCTCCCCTGGCGCTAATGACTGGCGCGCGAGGTCTGTCTGGTCCTGCGCCTCCCAGTTTGCCAAGACTGTCCAACTGCGGCAACCTCTTTGCGAGATGCGGCTCTGTCTTCCTCACACTGGACGTAATCTCGTCCGTCGCAGGCCCGTCACCTTACCACCGCCTTGCTCAGGATCGTGTAGTCCGGCACAAACGTCTTGCCGCCCCGCAACCGCCGTGTTGTCGGCGCCGTCGCATCCGTCACGAACCCTTGCCGCTCGTAGAACCGCAGCGCCCGCGCGTTGGACAAGAAACACGTCAGCATCACCTTGCTCACGGGCGGGCCCAAATTGTGTGCCACGACGCTCTGGAAGCCGAGCAGCACGCGGCCGAGCCCGGAGCCCTGAAGGGTAGGCGCGAGGTGGATCTCGTAGCAGTAGACGACCGGATGGCCCTCTTCGTACGTGGGCATCATCGAGGTGAAGGCACACACGTCGGCGCCCTCATTTGTGTCGTCAGTGCCGTCGGCAGCACCTCCTGGGCCCCTCACAACAATGTACCGCAGATCTGGCGACCGCATCTCTTGCCGCTTGTGGTCCGGCCGCCACTTGAGCGCCGAGCCCTCGTAGTCGTCGCGGCTGGTCGTCTCGATGAGCGAATAGCAGGCCTCGAGCGTCGCTTCGTCCATGTTGGCCGGCCGTGCCAAGCTGATGCTGTACACCTGGTCGGTATCCGGGCGTGTCCAAGACGTTGTCCATGGTGCCAAGTCGGGAACCCTTGTCTGTTAGTGGACACTGTAAACCAAAAAAAACATACACCCAGAACTCACTCCGGCTCGAGATATTCCTTGATGAACTCGGCGTCTGGCTTTTTGTTGGCCATGTCTATAGGGCTCGTCACGGCCCGTCTGCGTTTTGAAATGGCCATGGCGACTTTGGAGGGACACGAGACGCGAGCGTTGGACTTGGACTCGAGTATGGACCGTGAGATGCAACTCGACTCGCACCCTACGTGGACGCGACTCGGCTTGGCAGCGTGGCCGCGCTCGAGGTCGAGTGCCCTTTGTCCTCACCCGTGGTTGCCGTTTGTCTCGCCGGAACCCAGCTTTAATGCCGCCCAGTAAATTCCGAGCGCTGTTGCGTGGCAGGGCAGAGTTATCTGCTGCTTCCCGTTTGTTGTTTTGTCGTCACCCGTTTGAAGATCTAAACCGGCCGTTGGATATGCTAGGCTGTGTGGGCCCCGCCGCTGAGGCCGGCTGTATTACCACCAAACGCTAGCCAACCAAACCCGCTAGAAGTCAGTGCATTTCTGCATTTCATGCCGAAAGGCTGAGAAATCCATCCAACGACGACATAAAACAACGTTCAACAACGACGACACGCCAATTGAAGTCTTAAAAGACCCGACGGGCCAGCGCATGTTCGTACCGGAAAACTAGACTTGGGCACACCACCCCGAGCGCCATGCATCGCCTCGCCGGCCTCCGGCTTGTTGCACGTTTTGCACCCGCTCCCGCTTTCGCTTCCGTCTCCGCGCCGGCCGCTGCCCGGACGTTCGCCACGGCTGGCAGTGCCGGTCCCATCCGCACGTCCAGGCTCGGTGGAAAGACGGCCCTCAGCCTCGAGCATTTCCTGCAGCGGTCCCGTGTGCTGGCGCTCTACCGGACGATTGTGCGCGGCACGCGGCAGATCAGCGACCCGACGACGCGCGCCGAGACGCTGCGGTTTGCGCGGGAAGAATTTGAGCGGCACCGGGAGGTGACAGACCTAGTAAGGGGCCCCTACAATCTTCATGTTTGCAAAAAGTGGTCGACTAACCTACAGACACACATCCGCTACCTGATCTCGATGGGCAAGACGGAGTGGGAGAACACAGAGCGGTACATTGGCGGGATGTAGCGAGGAAGTTTCGGGAACAGCGATGGACCGGCCAAAACTAAGAATTAATGACCAATTGATATGAACAAAGTGCAAAACACATTCCTGGGTCTTGTCAAGACTGCCCTGTGTCGTTTCAATGTATGAATTTGTGGTGATGATGCCTATCCAGTGTCTTTATACATGACCCGTTTCTATCGTAGTATAGCACGGTCCCCCCCACCTCTCCACCTCATGGTATCGTACAAGATCGTCGTCCTCTCTCCTTCACGGACCTCCTAACCCTGTCTCTGCTTGTGACGCGGGTTCGCCGAGCAGATAATGTACATGTACCCGTTGTGCCGCTTGCCACCCTTCCGCCGCACCACCTTGCAGTGCTCGCACCGCTTCTTCACTGAACTGTGCACCTTCATGCCGCGGACCTGCTGCCTGCCATGGCCGACGGCATGGGTGTGGGTGTGGCCGGGGGTGGTGTGCTTGTGTTGGCAGGTGTGCTGCATGGTGGATGTGGATGCTGCTGCCGCCGCTGCTGTCGGGCGCGTGCTGGACGCCGCCACGAGAGAAAACACCCGCTTCTGCTGCTTCTGCTTCGGCGCGCTGGCCTGCACGCGAAGTGCCGACATGGCCGTCGTCAGGGAGGAGGCTGAGCGTGTGGCCGTGGTTGACGTTGTGGAGGAAGTGGCAGACCGAGCGGCGGCGGCGCGCACAGAGGCCGGCGCCAGCAGCCGTGCAATGCGTGCAATCGGCATGGTGTGTGTGTGTGTGTGAGAGCTGTGATGTGTCTCGAGGATATGGAGACTTGTGGGATCGAATTGGTCGGGGACGAGGTGGTGCGCCGATGTCGTCCTGTCGTCGTCTGATCGTTTGGGGTCCGAAAAGAAGCTCTCGCGATTTTTTTCGACATTGGACCATGTACGGGTAGAATTGTGGGGACACAGTCACGTGGCCAGATCACCGCCAAAAGATCGATATCGCAGACCGCAACCTCGCAACCAAAAGGTCCTGGCTCACATTCTCGGAGAATTTTATGTTTCATTTATTTTGTGTTGAGAGCAAACGCTCTAGAGTCCTTTGATCAATATGATCTCAACACTTTCCGGTTCTCCGGATTCGATTGCTGGTTTTGTCGTTTTCACCTCACCTTCCGTTCCCAACGGGATTCGCGTATTGGTGCCAATGAGCGCTGAATCGCGCCTGCCTAGCTTTGACGACGTAAATACGGAGTAATTTCCTTACGACAATTCCACTGTAATGTGCCCAATTGCTGGGACCGGCACGTGCTGGTTAGCGCCTTCCTTCCAGTTGTTTGGGCCTGACTACCATGCCTCGGTAACGATCCCCCGCCCCAAAAGGACTTGTAAGGCTGGGCAATAGCGCCTGAAGACGCCCCTCTCCCAGCTCCTTCCCATCACTCAGCCTTCCTGGGAGCTTTGGTGATACTTCGCCAGTCTGTCCATTTCGTCACTTCTCTCGTTCTGTCGACATCTATCATTTTTATCACCGCGCTCACCGGCTCTCTGACCCTACTCATTCAAATAACCCTTCCTACACCGTATTCCTACGCTTCTCTTTTGTGTTTTACCTCTCCAATTGCATTTCCCTCCCTTTCCGGCCTTTTCCAACAGTTCATTATCACCCTGTCCTGCTTTCATCTGAAGCGTATTAGCGAAGCTTGGCGACCACTCCAGGTGACGACGCACACAGGCAGCCGACAAACACAAACACGGGAACGACACCGACCCGACGTGTAGACCACACCCTAGCATATGCTTATATATGACTGCAGATCCTTCCGTATAACCAGGCCGTGAGAGTATTGTACCAACTGCCATCACCGCCACTTTTCCTTCACAATGGCCGACCTCACCAAAGTCACCACCGTCGCAGAGACGCTCAAGCACCCGTCCTACCCGGACGCCACATGGAACCTGCAGCCTACCCGTAGCGGCCGCCTGCCCGTGGCCGCCGGCCGGGGCGGACCGCTGCGCATTGGCTGGGAGGTCCACGGCGAGGGGCCCATCAAGATAGTGGTATGTTTCGCTGCTTTGAGAGAGAGAAAGAGGGAGTGCGTATGATCAGTTACTAACCCCCCCTAGTTCATCATGGGTCTCGGCTCCTTCAAGACGGCCTGGCAGCGCCAGACGCTGTACTTTGGCCACGAGCGGTACAAGGACTACTCCGTCCTGCTGCTCGACAACCGCGGCATGGGCGACTCGGACCGCCCGCTGATGCGCTACTCCACAAAGGAAATGGCCCTCGACGCCCTCGAGGTGCTCGAACACGTCGGCTTTGTCAACACCACGGCGGGCGACAACTCCCGCGCCGTCCATATTGTGGGTCTCTCCATGGGCGGCATGGTCGCCCAGGAGCTCGCCTGCCTCATCCCGAGCCACGTCGCCTCGCTGTCCCTCTGCTGCACGGCCTCGGCTATCGAGAACACGTCCGCCAGCATCTGGGAGAACCTAGCCAGCCGCGCCGCGCTCATCATTCCCAAGGGCGTCGAGGAGAGCGTCCGGGGCACGGCGGGGCGCATCTTCAGCGACAAGTTCTTGGCCGGGGCGGACAGCGTGACCCTGCCCGTGCCGGGTACGCACCTCGTGGGCCCGCCGCTGCGCCACCTGTACACGCCCGAGAAGACGACGCCGCCCGACTACACGATGCTGCCCGAGCAGACAACCAGCAGTGCGGAAGATTACCAGGATACTGAGAAGTGGTACCGCACGTTTGACAGCAACTACCAGCGGTTTGTCGCACAGGAAATGCATAAGCGCAACGACCCGCGGTTCTCCACAAAGGGCTTTTTGCTGCAGCTCATCGCCTGCGGCTGGCACCACAAGTCGCCCGCTCAGCTGGCCGCCATGGCCGACGCCGTCGACCGCAAGCGTATTCTGGTTATCCACGGCACCGCCGACCACATGATCTCGGTGCCGCACGGGCGCAAGCTGATCGAGGCCATCCAGCCGGCGCAGTCGCACATTGTCGAGGGCATGGGCCACGCGCCGCTGGCCGAGCGGTGCGACTGGTACAACCAGACGCTGACAGACCATTTTAACAACGGCGAGGTCCTGGCCGGCCGGGCAAAGGCATAAATCAAGAGGAAGGGGGAGGAGGGAATGGGCACGAGTAATAGGACGCCTAAAAAGGAAAGGCGTGGGTATCTTCTCATAATATTTTTACAACCTTTTGAATTCTAGACGCCAACTGGTACGACATGCCGAATGTATCCGTGGTTAGACTTTCTCTTTTGTGTTTATGTTGCAGTATCTTTTCTGGGTATTTTTATTTTGTATTTTTTTTAATGTTCGCCTTTCTTATATAAATGACCGGTGAAATACAAGTCCGGGGCCGCCCACCCTTTTCAACCCCCCTCCTTCTCCTATCAATAGGACTATCTTATCGTGGACCAATACCTGTCTTCTTCCTTTCAAGGACATTTGACCGAAAAACAATCGCTGGGACGAGCATGCTATAAATAACACTGTAGAAACGCCGTAATTGCTTTTCTTCCTACTCCTCTCTCACCCCCTCTTCCCCTACATCATCACGAAGCCAATGCCGCTCAGTTTGTCCTCATCCAGCTGGTTGTTCCGGTCGACGCCGCCCGCAATCTGGGCAGCACGGTAGTTGAACAGGTAGTAGTGCAGCTGGCCGTCACCCGGGCCGTACTTTTGCTGCTCCAGGAACAGCGCATTGTCCATAATGGACAGCGCGTTGAACACGTCGAAGCGGTGCTTCTTGGCCAGGATGAGCGCGTCGCTCATCAGCTCGTTGAGCCGCACCTTGAGCGCCGGCTTGTCCAGGGGCGTCGTCAGGCCGGTTTCAGTCGCATAGTAAAACAGGTAGGCCGCGCGGATCACGTTGTGGCGCGGGTTGTTGATGACGGACGAGTCGAGGCAGTAAAACGAGAACATGTCAGTGATCTTCTTGGTCTTGTCGTCCTCCACCACGTACGTGTACACGACCTGCTCGTCGCCCGGCAGCCGCTTGTCTAGCAGCCAGTGGTCGATTTCTTCCTTGGTAAACTCCATGGCCATGTCGAAGCGTTGCAGGTAGCGCGTCAGCAGGTCTTGGACGGCGTCAATGTCGCCGGGGACCATTTCGCGCAAGCCCTTTGTCTTGGTGCGGTCGGGCAGCGCGTACTTGCGGACCTGGAACTGCGGCTTGCTGTTGGGCGGCAGCGGGCTGAAGCCGACCTCGTACAGCTTCTGCCAGTCGAGCGAGCGGTGGTAGTAGCGCGAGGTGCTCACGGGCTTGGGCAGCACCACGCCCGCCGTGTACAGCGCCTGCCACACGCCCTCAACGTTGCACAGGCGCGTAATCTCCTTGATCAGGATGGGCGCCAGGCGCTTGGAGCGCAGCTTCTTGTGGATGACGAGGAAATTAACCTCGGACGCGTGCAGCACGGCCTTGCGGATGCGCAGCTCCAGCGGGATGGCCGAGATAAAGGCCACGAGCTTGCGCGACTGCGTGGCGCGCACGCCAATGTGCCACTCCTTCTTCCAGCCGGGCGACATCATGGCCCACTTGAGGATCGACTTGGAGTAGCGGAAGCGGAACATGGCCTCGCCGTCCTCGACAAAGTGGCCCATCAGCAGGTCAAACACTTCTTGGAGCTGCGCGTCGTCGGTCAGGTCGACCGTGTCCCACTCGAAGCCGTCGACCAGCGGCGGGCGCTCTTTGGGCACCTCGTCGACCGTCAGCGTCTGGATGGGGCCCTCAGCCACACTCTTCTTCTTGCCGGTGCCGGCCTCGGCCTCGCCGAACTTGGGCACTGGCTGCGTCTGCCAGAACTTGTAGCTCGCCATGTCCTTGGCATTCTTGCCGCTTGCCGCCATGCCCGTCATGATCTCGGCCAGGTTCATGCGCTTCAGCGCGGCCAGGGCGGCCTCGGCACTGATTTTTGGCTCGCCGCCGTCGCCGCTGCCGCTGCCGCTGGCCGTGGCCGTCGACGAGGAGGCGCCGGCCTTATCGGCAATCTCCTGCGAGATGGCCGGGTTGAGCTTGAGCAGCTCGGCCACCTGGTCGGCCGGCAGGCTGGAGATGGTCTTCTTCAGCTGCGACTCGGCGTCGGCGAGCGTCGCGGTCTTGGCCTTCTTCTTCTTGTTCTTCTTCTTCTTGCCGCCTGCCGCTGCTGGTGCGCCCGCGTCTGCTGCTGCTGTGGAGGTCTCGGGCGCGTTCGCCTCGTCGTCGGAGCCACCCTCGCTGTCGGAGGCGTCGGCGACCTCCTTGCCCTTCACGTTCGAGGGAGGAGGGGCATCGTCCTGGGCGCCGCCCGAGGGGGTCGGTTTTGTGTCGCCAGCCATGTTGGGGAGAGGTGGCCGAAGGTGGGATTGATCTGACGAGACTGTTGTCCGTCGTTGTAAGGTATCAGTCGAGTTTTGTATGCGAAAATGCAGGCGTCAACAAGAGAGATTGTGTATGTTGACGTGGGTTGCTGGTGTTCCGGTCACAAGCTAAAACAAGCGACGTTGATTTTCGAGATGCCGCGGACCTGCAGATCTGGTCTTTGTCGCACAGTCGTGCTTGCCGTTGCTTCTGGCGCACAAAACCCCCCAACGGTCCTCTACCCCGCCAAAAGCTTCGAAGAATTGGGGGGAAGCTCACTACCAGTTTTGGGTGCGAGCAGCGGTCACGTGTGCCCACTTAGGCTGTTAGCTTATGAGATGCTATGGCTTGTCATTGTTTGTTTACAACATCTCGTATCAAGTCGACGAGAGAATTTGTATAATAGCCTCAATACTTCTTATAGATGGAACATTTTCTTGCAATAAAATACGAGGCTCAATTCGTGGCCTAGAGTGATGAGGCGCATCGTGAAAGGTGAGAAGGCACTGGTCTGGAAAGAGGATGGGAATAAGAAGGTTGAGGGCATAGCTATTAATCCAGCTACTAAAGCTCGCTGAGAATTGAATAGTAATCGATCAATGAAATACGATAAGCTGTACTTGCCTGTTGAACCTTTTGGTGCATCAAGGGATCTGTCTACCGCCACAGATCGGTTAAGTGTTACGTATCTTTTGTTTCTCATAAAACGGCTCTTATACTTTACCTTATCCCAAAGAAGGCCACTCTCGTCTCCGACTCAGAGATTCCCGGCCATCCGTTTCTTTATGCTGCTCTTCTTTGTGTCGCGCAGCATGCCTGTTTGGGTAGTCTCATGTTTTTTGCTGGCACGCGGTATCACGTGTGAGAGTGTCTCACCACCCGCTGTATTTTTAGCTTCAGGGGCAAGCTGAAGAAAAAAAAACCAGGACCTGGCCTCCTAGCCCAGGGCCCGGACTGGCCCAGACGCTGCCGAAACCCGCCGTTTTCCCACCATCTCTCAGCTGCTTGGCGTCCCCTAAAAAAGGCCGTTGTCGTGGAATGGGTCGTGCTCCGCCACTGTTGCCTATTTTGCTGCACGCAGAGACGCACTTTGACACTTTTGGCTGCAACCTCGTATCCATTCCCGCCCAAAGAAACCCAAAAGCCAAAGAAACGGCCAAGCAAAAGACAAAACGTCAAACAGACAAGCGTCCCCTGTCTTACTTTTCACGCTGCCTGGACGTTTTCTCCTCTATTTTGGGCATTGGTTCCGCCGATCCAGTCGAGGCCAAGCAAAAGGTCCTTGGCGAATTGGCGAGGCAAGTTTGTCCGAGCCTCTGTTTTCTCGTCTTTGCAAAACCGCCCTTCACCCTCTTTCGTTTCTTTTTATTCTTTCTTTCCCTTCTTGTCTCGTTTTGGAACGTGGCTTGCGCTTTAATTTTCCATTTATCTCTGATCGAGCACCATCTGTCTCTCATCACCTCAGCCTTGTCATTACCCAACCCATATCTTCTTCTACCCTCTTGAATCTCAAAATGGTCAAGGGCAAGCCGGGCTCTTCGCCGCTCCTGCGGCCGGATGCCGACGCTATGTCGCTGCACTCGACACACGGCAGCAGCAGTCGCCATGCGGCCTTTCTCGATGCCGACGATGATGCGCCCGTGCTGTTCCTCGACGGCGACGACCTGCCGCCGCTGTACACGGACGTCGTCAGCGGAAACGCAGACGACCAGTCGGTCGACGTGGACGCCGAGGGCGGCGGTTCCGCCAACACTGGCGCACCTGGTGCGGGCGGCTTCCGTTACCCAGCGATGGTAGCCGGCGAGCCCAAGCCGTGGCGCTACGACATTGGGTACTTTGGCGACGAGAACGCTGCACGCGATCTGGCCGTCGCTGTCAAGGCCTGGGCCCGGGCCCCGCCGCGGCCGTACGTGCAGCTGCGCGGCACGCACTCGCAGACGGTCGACAACAACGGCAAGAAGGAAAAGAAAGACGTCGTCGACTTTGACGTCAAAGTCGAGCTGACGCCGTACCTGTTTGCCGACGTGCGCGCATACAAGTCGTGGCGGACGCTGCGAACGCCCGACAACCGCGAGAAGGTGCGGCGCGGCACCGTGTTCCGGCACCAGGCGCCCGAAGCCACGGGGCCGCCCCGTCTTCCTGACAGTGCGGAATCCAACGCTGCGGACGCCGACCCCGAGAACGAGGCCGGTGAGGACAAACCGACGCTCGAGGAGTGGTGCCGCCGCTACGCCGAGGACCCGGCGAAGCTGCGCGCGTTCTCGCTGGAGCGCCGCATGATCGGCTTCGATTACAAAAAGGTGCGCACGCAAATGGAGACGCTGGTGCGCCGTACCAACTACCGCGGCCACCTGCAGGTGTCCTTCCCGACGGATGAGGTTGGCCAGGTGTACTACAACGAGCACCGCTTCAACCAGTGGCGGATGCTGCGGTGGGTGCAGGCGCTGTGCGTGCTGACGGCCATGATCATCTTTACGTGGCCGTACCTGTTCTTCGCCACAAAACGCTACGAGGTCGTGACGGTGGACTGGCCGTTCTCGCGGACGACACCCGAGGGCCGCAAGGAGTATGTTAGTTTGAGCGAGGACCAGTGGTACAACATGTGGGCGCGGGCCATTACCAAGGGCGTACTTGGCAAGCGGCAGGGCACGCTGGACCAGGAGGACCTGCGGCAGGCCGAGGGGGCCGAGCCGACGTTTGAGTCGACCGGCAACACGACTGTCGACGGTGCGCTCGGCTTTGTGCGCGCGGGCATCACTGCCATGAACCACGTTAACCGGCAACTCGGCTGGGGCGGTGACTGTTGAGAGCCGTGACTGCATGTGGTGGATTGTAGTGTGCGATATTCATGAACTAGGCCGGCCATAATTTTCCTTTGCAAGGTGTTTGACAATAATTATACTTGCCTTTTCTTTCTATTGTGTTGTCAGGATGTTAGCGCTTTGGATACTGAATTTAGCTTTTGAAGTAATCATACATCTATTATTCTAGTATAAGTCTAACGCTCTTTCTCTGCACGGCCAAGCGCCTCCTTGCATTACCGCTGACGCTGGCCTGCTTCCTCAAAAATACGCATCATCTCCAGTAGGACGGGCGGGAACAGCACTATGTCGTTGTGACCTGTGATCATTAGTACAGATGCCGTATTAATCAAAACAGTACTGGGTATGAAACTCACCCCCGTGGGGAAACCGCTCTTGCCGGATGGCCACATCACCGTCTCGCCACTCAGAAACGAAGGCTCCCTTGCCCAGGTGCTCGGTCCGCTGCTCCTTGAGTGCCAGGAGTTCGGCCGGCGTCACCTCTTGGCCGTTGTTGGTGGGTATAAGCGGAACAATGGCAGTTGCAAAGATCCTGTCGTCTTCTGTGCACGGGATGTCATTGTCGTCGGCCGCGTGGATTAAGCTGAGCCGGAGGTGCCGGCGCGGATTGCCGCTCTTGCCATTCTTGCCATTCTTGTCCCGGTCGTCCTCGGTGTTGCTGCGGTGCACAATGCTCACCATGTTGCGGAGACGCTTGGCTGACTCCCAGTGGTCCACGAGGCAGCCGAGAATCAGACGTAGCACACGCGGGTAGGAGCGCAGCGGCTTCAGGATGGGGACGAGTCCGGCGATAGCGTAGCCCGACAACATGTCCGAGAGATTGCTGAAGCTGGCGACCATGATCACACCAGCAAAGTCGATGCCGTGGACGCGTGCATAACGCTCAGCGGCACCCGCCGCTACGGCTGAACCCAGGCTGTGCCCCAGAATGATGATGCGATCGGGAGAGAGTCCTGCCGTGTCGAGGGCAAAGTGGAGAGCCGCATAAGCATCCAAGATTAGGCCGTCTTCGGTAGGACTCCCCGTGGAGGTGCCGAAGCCGCGGTAGTCGATGGCGAGGACGTGGTAGTTGCTGGTGGCGGTATACATGTGGAAAGACGGTGCACGAACGACGCTCGGAAGGTGGCCGGCATTCTACAACAAGGTGTTAGTATCCGCTTCGAGTTGGCAGGGTGGCCGGAGAGGACGAGGGAGGCCATACGCCGTGAACTGTTCAAAAGCGAGTTAGCATGGGCTGTATGAAATAGTATCGGAATCTAAACTGGCATTTGACACATACGGTAAACGATCAGCTTCGCCGAGGGGTCATTCTTGAGGATACGAAGCGACTCCGAGGTTGTGACGTCCCCGCAGTGGCCCGTCGTCTGTATCTCGAGAACCTCCTGGTGCTGGCGGTAAGCGGGCAGCGGCAGGACATGCCACGCGTGGATTGACTCGCCATCCTCAGTGGGGAGATGGAACGAGGTAACTTGGTTCCCTGTCATTTGTGAGTACGAGCATGCAAGATGTACGACCGCAGCAAGGTTGGAGGACACTCACGGGCAAAGCCCCAGTTCTGAGGGTGGTCGGAGTTCTGCCACCATTGGTAGAGCTTGTGAGCGTATAGGATGCTAAAGACGTTGTTAATGGGAAGTTGGACAGAATTAGACGAAGAAGACACGTCCTCAACTTACTGTCGTTGCACAAAGGGGGTGACTCCTATCATGATGAAGGCGGTATAGGTGAGGACAGGTGCCGCAACAGCCCAGGCGGCATGGCGGTAGAGGGAACGCATCAAAACAGCCAAAATATCCAAACAAATCGCGATATATACACGCACTATGCAGCCAAAATCCGTAAATGGCAACTGCCACGCTGTTACAGCCGTGACGGGAAAGAGCGATGTGATGTCAGAAGTGGAACGAGAAAGAGCATCTCGCAGCCGGGGCAGCTGTCTGGGAAAGCGCGAGGCTGTCCAGTTGTCCTGCCCCGCTTTCCAAAACCTCAAGAATACCGTGCCAGAGTATGGCTGTTGGCCGGATGTCGAGCGCCGCCGTTCTTA
This sequence comes from Sporothrix dimorphospora, assembly GCA_021397985.1. Lineage (NCBI taxonomy): Eukaryota > Fungi > Ascomycota > Sordariomycetes > Ophiostomatales > Ophiostomataceae > Sporothrix > Sporothrix dimorphospora. Next base: position 187,268 of record WOUA01000003.1, on the reverse strand, counting down.
CTCATATACGCAATGCCTCCCATCTACAACAGTTCGCCATACTAGACAACCCGTGTGCTATTGCGAGCTCTCCTTCTCAGCGAGGTCGTACAAGCAAAGCTCGCAATTGGCCGGCCGCGTAAAAAGCTTACTGGGCTGCCGTTCCTGTTGGTGCTGCTTGACTCATTCTATTTGTGCTTGTGTTGGCTTGTGGCACATGCGCTTTTGCGCAATCAGAGATGTCCGACATGGTACAGGGCTAGGTCAGCTTCGTTTGATGAGCCGCCTTACGACTTGTCTGTTACGCCGTGCTTTGGTGCTTGTGCGTTGTCTTGCCATATTGTCAACAAAACGCATCTTACAGCGTGTGTGCTGCGACTAGTGTGGGCCACGCTGGGTGGGGCGGTAAGAGCACGGCAGGGGTTTCCATTGGCCAGACCGGTCCCAGCCCCCACAACGCACCGCTAAACCCGGCTGCGCCAAGTACCACGCCCGTGCTTTTGCTCCCCTTGACAGCGTCCGCTCTTGCCCTCCCCCTCTTCCACACGACGCGCATCTTGCAGCTGCACTATTGCCATTTACGATCTGGTGAAAGCCGCACCTTCCTGCAAGAGCAGCTGACAAAACGAGGGAACAGGCAAGGCAGGAACGAACAGGGACATTGCGTGCCTGCCAATTGGCCAGCCTGTCTCAATTCACTCTTGCACCCTCTCAAATCCTTAAAAAGCCTCTCCATCGACATCCATCTCTTTTTCTCCGTCTCTCCCTCACCGTGCACACATCAGCATTCATACAGGGGTGCCAGCCTCATCGCCGCGCTGCACTCGCTGGTTGGCGGCTTCAAAATTGCCTTCCCACCTACCATTGGCTTTTTAGCGCAGGGCTCCTGCTCACCTCCCTTCCCGCCCACCCACGCTTCACGTTCCCACGCCTATTCACGCTATATCTACGCTATTTTCGCCCACCCACACCGGCCAACGACGACCATCGCTTAAAGGAGGGTTCGTCGCGTGCGAATTTCTCAGCGACTTTGCCAGTGTTTCTCAGCATATCTCACAGCCTTCCCTGCCTCGCCCTCGCTTTTTTGTTTCTCCGTGTTTCTCGCCCACCACGCCTCCAACCATCCAACTTCTCCCAACGCAACGCAACCCACGAGGGGCCATCGTTGTCCTTTCCCGTCACCCTCACCCGTCTTTCGCAGCTTCGAATTCGCCTTATCCTTCCTCGAACACGTCCTCCTTGTCACTATTCACGCTTCGCGCTGACCGATGGTCGTGACATGACCGCATCGACGCCGTCGCCCTGTCTCTTCTGAGGAGCGCCAACAACGGTTGGCAGCCGGGAAAACAGGACGATCGGACGACGACAATCCGATACTCACACACAACCGACAAACAGCATCGTCGGGTCTGGCACAATGGAGCGCAAGAGGAAGATCCCGCCACGCGCCGCCGCGCGCGTCGAGCAGGCCGCCAAGCGTAGGACGTCGACGCCGCCCGTTGATGGCAACACGACGCGGTCGGCCACGCCATCCGTAGGCACCCACGCGGCCGAGGACGAGAACCAACAGCCCGAGCCAGACGTTGCCGCGCCAGCGCCGCAGCGCACCCGTCTGCCCCGTTCGATCAACCTAAGCAAACCTCTGCCGACCGTCGAAAAAGCCCAGCCTGACGACCTTCCCAAGACGGAATACCAGACTGTGCAAGAGAGGTAGGACTTGTCGTGTCTTGTTTTTTTTTTTGTCGTTAGTCTACTCGGAGTCTCACTAACCGGACAGTGGTGTACTCGCCGAATCGCTCTCGCGGTCGCGCAACAAGTGGATCAACGAGGGCATTTTCGAAAAGTACTGGTCCAAGCCCTCGAAGCGGCGCGGCGTGGCCGCCGACGACCCTAAGAACCCGGCCAAGGACTCCATGGTCAAGCTCGGCCAGGTGCTCATCACGGTCGAGCCACACACGTTTGAGGCCACGATGTACGGCGTGCGCGACCCCAAGCCGGCGGCCGCCCTGCCAGCGAACCGACCGGTGCTCATGTACGGACCCTCGCGTGGCACGATGCCACCGCCATCGGCTCCAGGAACACCACAACCGAAGCAGAAGAAGCCCCGGAAGCAGAAGCAGCCCTCACAGAGCCCAGCGCCTCGCACGCCCATGCCTGCAGCGGCGTCTTTGCCTGGCACACCCGACCAGAAACCTGTGCTTGCACCGACGCCCCAGGCGGTACCAGTCACACCCCAGCACGTACCGCCTCAATCACCAGCACTAGCACCCGCACCCGCACCCGCAGCCGCATCAGCGCCAGCAGCACCAGCAGCACCAGCACCGGCATCAGCAACAGCAACAGCACAAGCACAGGCGCAGGCACAGGCGCAAGCACAAGCACAAGCACAAACACAAGCACAGCCACCGGTGTCACTAAAGACAGAACCAGGATCAAGAGCAGTGCCACAGTCACCATTGCAGGCGCCGTCACAGCCACCGACGCCGTCAGCAAACAATTCCGTCCTCCGGCCGCCGGTCGTATCCCAGCGACCACCCCCGCTGACTGCCTTGGCCCAGATGCGGGCGGGGCAGCCATCACCAGCGGCGCCGTCCTGGGCACCGCCTCAGCCGACGCCTTCGCCCCGCAGCATCGAAGCGGTCCCTGTGCAGCAGTTGTCGCCGAGAATACCGCCCCCGTCCATGTCCCCGGCACCCGCACTGGCCGCCGGCCGGACACCGTCTGTGCCTCCAGCGCCTGCTACTGCCCCACGGCCAAGCCCAAGTCCCGCGCCTAGCACGCCACGGACCGGTGCGGCTGCTGCGGCGCCGCCGGGCACCGACTCAATCATCGTCACGCTGGCCCAGCGGGCGGCCCACGACTCCGAGCTGCGCGACATGATGACGCGCGTAGCGAACGGGAAGGCGCCCAAGGACGAGCTCGACCGGTTCCAGGCGATTATCAATCAAATCACAGAAGAGAACAAACGCAAGGGCGCAGCGGACGGCCCCTCGGCCGACCGGCTGTTTGTAGACGGCCGCACTGTCCGGTTCTTTGCAGAAGAAGTACGGATCATACTGGACATTGTGCTGCGCAGCAACCCCAAGCAAAAGGCATTCAATCTCCTGCCGCCCGAGGGCAGCGACCAGCTCGTTGTTCTACTCGTTAAGAAATGTCTGGATGACACGCGTGTTCGCGACATGGTCCGGCGTATCGCCAACAACCAGGCACAGTTCTCCGATGCGACGGACCTCAAGTACGAGATCGATCGGCTCAAGGTCCATCTCGACCAGTATCTGGAGAAGGAGCGGAAGCGTCAGCAGGACGAGGCACATGCGACTCCGGCTGCAGGTCCCGACGCCGCGCACGCTACTGCTGCCGGTGCCAAGGCCGGGAGTGGTGCTGCGGCGAAAGCCAATGGCACCACGAACGGCGCGTTGACAGGCCCCGCCTCGCGCGAACACTCGTCGACGCCACCCGTCGCAGGCGCCGCGAAAGCGGCAGAGAAAAACCAGACCCAAAAGGAGAGCACCAAGGAAGGCACCTCGCAAGCCCTGCGCTCCCGCGGCCCGCCGCCCGCACCGAAGCTGCTCGACGTGTCGGCCGTGGTCTTTGAGTTTGGTGGCGGCACGGGCGACCGCTACATGTTCCCCAAGTTTAGTGTGGTCGAGTACATCCCCATGCCGCAGGGCCCCGCCGAGGCGGTGGCTTCTTTCTTGATTGTGCGCAAGGGCAGCGCGTCCGAGTACGGCGGCGATCCGGACCTGGACTACTACCAGCCGATCACGGTGCGCCTGCAGGTGTCGCCGCTGTCCAACAGCCAGAAGCTGCTCGACTACTTGGCCAAGGTGGTGGCGCCCGTGGACGAGGTGACGCGCTACATGGACAACATTATGAGCAGCATGACGCGGGCCGAGTTTGTGCTGCTAGCGATGCGGCTGCCGCGGCGCGGTCCCGCGGCGGGGGGCGTGATCACAGCCGCCGGCGCCGAGGAAGACGAGGAGGCTTTTGCCGAGGACAGCGGTTTTGAAGCCATGGACGTGGACAGCAAGAAGGCGTCCGGCGGCGGCAGCGGCGACAGCGACAGTGCCGACGCGAACGGCGACGGCGGTGGCGACGAGCACTACGTGGTTGGCCAACCGCAGCCGCTGCAGGGCGTGCTGTGGGCGACCAAGGCAAACAAGTCCACTCGGTCTTCGGCGGCAGCATCGGCGTCCGCCATACCGCAGCTCCGGTCCTCGCGCCGGGTCATGGACGAAGATGAGCAGTACCAGAGCTTTATCTCGGGCCTTATCCCCAAGGAGGTGGAGGAAGAAGCCTAAGTAGAGCAGCAGCTCTGTCATTCTCCTGTTGTGGATGAGGTCGTGACAAGCGAGACAGGCGGGGTAGGACGCGACTGTGACTGTCTGGACTACGGCCTGTGTCTGGGGAGCGCGGGCGGCGTCCTGGAAGAGGAAGAGGGCATGTTTGACTATGACGGCACCGAGTACTGTAGTGACTACGTTTGGTGATTTTTTGTGGTGATTTTTTGTTGTATTCTCTTCGTTTTATTCACCATTCCTCGGCAGGGTCCTTTGATTGGAAAAGGGATCGGGGGGAGGGCGGAAACAACAAGTGAAGGATGGTGCTTTTTTTTTTGTGTGTTTTATATCTTGGGATTGGGAGGTCTACTTTGGCGTCTTTTGCGTTTAGGGAGGAGTGTGTTTTGTGTTTTTATGAGAATCTTTTATGTTTGACCCTCTCCGCGTCTTCCCTTTTGAGAGAGAGAGCAGCGTGTTCCCCTACATAGTCTTGCCCTATATTTTAATCACTGTCAACGTCGAATCAGTAAAACAAAGCTGCAGCAGAGGACAATGTTTACCGGATTTAGCGGTGATCGTGAGTCGTCGTCTTGGTCGTAACTGCGCAGGCAACCGCGGACTTTGCGCGTGTCGCCAAAAAGACCGAGCTAGCCGTTCGCCGCCCGTCTTCCCCAGAAAATCGAACATCGGACTGAAGCCGACCCTGGGCCTGGCCTAGCCTTCTTGGTAAAATAGCCTGGCCCGGCCGCCGCGTTTTCCCCTGTGGCACACCGTTGTCTCCACCCCTGTGGCAAATTGAGGGCACCTGATTGGGCTGCTGTCCTCGGTATAAAAACTTTTGGGGCCGCCCTCCTTCCTTTTCCTTCCACGGCTTTTTACCTCGTACCTCTGGCTCTCTGACTTGCCGATTTTGATCCTCCCGACTTCTCCGATCAACCTCACTTCACTTCGACCAACCACCACCGTCTTTTCCACCACTTCTCCTCAACCAACCCCCCCACCTCCACAACGTCTACCTTCTTCGCAGACATGCCTCGCCAGCGCTCCGCACCCCGTCCGACGGTCTCCCGGGCCCCCGCCAAGGCCCCGACCCAGCAGCAGCAGACCCGCCCGGCCTCGTACGCCGCCCACCCCCATGCGCCGCCTCCGGCTGCCCCCGCCGCTGCCGCCCCCGTCTCCCAGGGCCCCGGCCTGATCGGCCAGATGGCCAGCACCGCGGCCGGTGTCGCCATCGGCTCGACCGTCGGCCACGCCGTTAGCGGCATGCTCTTTGGCGGTGGCTCTTCTTCGTCGGAAGCTCCTGCTGCCCCCCAGCAGGCCGCCCCCGTGCAGCAGTACGGCGCGCCGTCGTCGGCCCAGCAGGAGAACTGGGGCAACAACTGCCAGGGCGCGACGACGCAGTTTACGCAGTGCATGGACGAGAACAGCGGCAACATGCAGATCTGCGGCTGGTACCTGGAGCAGCTGGTGAGTCCTTCCCCAATCTCCTTGTCTTTTTCATCTATGTTGCCTTCATACTAAACCCTCCACAGAAAGCGTGCCAGCAGGCGGCGTCCCGCTACTAGATGGCCGGACCGCTCTTGGCGGACGAGACGACTGACAACCGAGGCGGAAGTGCCACGGGACAGCTGCATGGTCTTGACATGAATGGAAGGGCATAGCGGTGTGTACCATTGAGTTAATTCTCGTTGTTTTTCTTTGTATTTAGATTCTATGGGACGACCGCCCGAATCACCCCCTCCATATTTGTATTCTTTGCATGGGCAGCATGAGCGCGCGGAGGAATCACCAGCGAAAAAAACTATGTTGACAGTCGGAACAAGGAGGAGGACAAAGGCGGGGCAGGTGAAGCAAAGACAGCATTCTCTCCCTACTCTAAACACAAGAGATAGAACAAAAAAAATAGAAAAGACTTCCCTCTTGACTAGTTTATTTTTGACATTGTTATCATATTGTTTTGTTCAATATAAATGTCGTTTTGGATCATAATGTATTTGAATAAAATATAGAAAATAAAAATCAATCATCGCTGGTCTTTCCTTTCCTTCTTTCCACGTACCAAAATCCCAGCAAAAATCGAAAGAGAGACGTTATAAATCCAGAATAAATCAAAATATGCTTTGCTTTCTTTATTTCTCAGACCAACACCTCTTGTTCACCTTCTCGCCCACCCGCTCACCGTCTCTCCTGGTCATTTGCCTTGAACAAACAAGAATGAAAAGCACCCTAGTCTCTCCCGATACGAATAAAGTGTGGGCATAAACAAGGGCAGCAGGGAGTGCTTAGAACGGTAGTATTAAAAGATACCGGGCACACCACAAAATTCAAGAACGGTAAAAAGAAAGTAGCATAAAAAAGAAGATATCAAAAAAATAGACAGGGAAATCAAACCAAACAGCGAGAAAGAAAGCGACAACGATATAAATGCAAAGAGAAGAGAAAAAAAAAGCTATCGGAACAAGAAATTTAAAAGGGTTGTAAGAGAGAAAAGCAAAGGTAGAAAATATAGAGTAGAGGTGGAGAAAAAGTTGGGAACTGCTTTTCTTGACTGCCTTCTTCTATTGCGACAACCGTGTCGTGCCCGAGGCCGAGGCCGCACCGCGCTCGTTGGCGTCGGGCGCCGCCGCGGGGAGGGTGGGCATCTCGGACCGTCGCTGGCTCTTCCAGAAATCGAGCGCCTCGACCACGTCCTCGCCGCGCTCGTCCTCGTACGCAAAGATGATCTGTAATCAGTTAGCATGGGTACGGTGAAAATGTTTCGAATAGAGAGCGTAGGGGGGCCTACCTCGTGGGTGCTGCAGTGGAGCATCCGGATGTTCTTGTGCGGGACGATGTGTACGGCGCCCGTCTCAATGTGGCGCAGCTCAATAAAGTTGGGCTCAAACGCAAGGATCCACGGGTACGACAGCGCGAAGCTAACCGGGCTGCCCTCCCAGTCGATGCGCCATTCGGGCCTCGCGCGCCAGCCGTTGCGGTTGACAAAGAAGGAAAACTCCGAGTAGTTGAGCAGGAATTCGCCGTTGAGCCGCTCAATGTGGATCGGCCGCACGTTTTCTTTCCGCGCCACGAAGTCGAGCGACGTGTCGGCCTGGTCGAGCAGCGACTGCGTCTCGAGCGTGAGCAGCGACACGACCTCGAAACCGCGGGCGGATGCGACGCACAGACTCGACTTGAGGAAGTGGATCGACGTGGACTCGGTGGGGATGTAAAACTCCTTGAACGGCTTGAGCTCGTCCTGGCCGGCGTTGAACATCTTGCCAAAGCCCTTCTTGTTCTTCGCCTTGGACATGGCGTCATTGGGCTCGTAGACCTTGACGGTGGTCGACAGCGCGGATGACTTGACGCAGCACACCAGGTGCCGGCCCAAACAAATACCTGTTTTGAAGAACGTGCAATGGCTCTGGATCTTCTTGGGCCGCTTCGCCAGCAGCGGCTCGTTGGGGTCGAGCGCCGCCAGAGGGAAAGACAGCAGCGTGCGGTTCGACAGCACCAGCAGCAGCTGGTACTCCTCGAGGATGTCGACCTGCGTAACGGCCTGCGCCTCAATGACGCGCCGCGGCAGCGTGGGCTCGCGCGACTTGCGGTCAGCCACGTAGATGCCATTGTCCGTGCCGTAAATCAGCTTTCGGCCGCCGTCGAACGGCGCCGCGCAGTTGATCTTGTTCATGGCCGTCGTAAACTTGGTCGGGATCACCGTGATGTTCAAGAAGTCGGCGCGGGCACGCAGGCGCTGCTGTGCCGTGTCGATGAACTCGAGCCACTTTTGGCGCGCGGCCTGGTTCGCCGCATACAGCGTGAGCTCGTAGCCGGCCTTGCCCAAATGGCGAAAGGTAATGGGCCAGCCCTCGCCCCGCCGGGCATCCGCGTTGTTGTTGCGCAGTGGCAGGAGACTGCTTGACGAGCGCTTGACGGACCCAGTCTTGGGGATGACCTCGTCCATTTCCTTAATGGCAAGGAGCTCCAGCGGGATGGGCCGCTTGTAGGCCTTGAGCTTCTCGATCTTGCCGACCTGTTTTGTCCGCACAAGCAGCACGGCGTGGTCGAGCAGGTACGCCATAATGTCTGGCGGGTCGGCCGGCGCCTTCTTGAGCTGACTCTTGAACACCAGCTCGCGGTTCGCCTCGCGCAGCTTGAGGTCGACCTTTTCGTTGGGGCGGAACTCGAGCTGCTCGTCAAGGCGGCGCAGGTTGAAGCGATTCTCGGCCTTGCCGGATTCGGCGTTGACACGGCTCAGCAGGTCGCGGATGATGGTGAGCACGCGGGGAATGTCCTTTTGATCCGGGTTGTCCGGGTCGGTGTACTTGAGCACGTTCTCCAGAAGCAGCGGGTAACGGGCCAGACGTGTCGTGGGCTTCGTGAGGTAGCCGTTGAGTTCGAGCTTGCGGGACTCGCGCCGCCGCTCAATCTCGTCGACCAGCCGACTAAAGGGCTGGTTGCTGCTCCGCTCGTTTTCAAACTCGTACTTGGCCTCGAGCTGGCGCGAACCGTAGCGGATAAAGGGCTCGAACATCGGCGCAAACTCCAGAAAGATGTCGCCGACGTTGTGCACAACCGGGTTCTTCTGCTGACGCTCGGTCAACGATTTGGCAAAGCGGGCACTGACGGCGCGGATGGAAGGTGGATCGACAATGTTGCTGAAGATCGTGTTTACGACGCGCATACGACGCGCAGCCGGGATGGGCGAATTGGGCGCGCGCAGCGGCAGGATCCAGAAGTCGCGGAGGTAGTCCAAGTCCTTGACGAAGTCGCGCTCGGTGTAGCAGATCTCGGAAATGACCTCCTGGCGCTTCTTCTCACGGTCGCTGATGCTGTCGGCCACCTCCTTGGGCACGGAGTTGATCCACAGCTTCTGCTCGTCCGTGACATCGGCATCGTCTTCGCCGACCATGGCTGTGGCGCCGGTTGCGCCCTGCAGACCAGGGCCCATCTTGAGGTTGAGGCGCGAGACCTGCTCGAGACGGCGCGGGCAGGCAATCGAGTAGCACAGCTGGTCCCGTGTGCACGTGGGCGAGTAGCACTCAGACAGCAGCACAAAGACACCGTTGACTTGCGAGCCTGTGCCCGTGGTCTGTGAGCTGGTCTCGTCGTTGTTCATCTCATCGAGGTTCTCGCGGAACTGGTACATTTCATTCGTTGAGTCGCGCAGGCGGTGTTCGTAGGTCACGTCGTGGAAGAACTTTTGCGCATCGAGGGCACGGCCGAGCAGCAGGGCCAAGTTACGGTCCGTAGTCCGGATGATAAACGACAGGACATCCACAGCTTCGGCACCACTAAAGGCGTTCTTGTAGGACAGCTCGTTCTTTGTGCGGTCGCCAATGACAATCTTTTCGCGGAAGACCTCGGCGACGCGGGAGAGCATAGCTGGGTAGACCAGTGGCGGCCGGATCTTAGCCGTCGGGGGTCGGTCTCCGTCCACGGAGCGCGTCAGAGAGCCGCGGTTGGCCACGGAGTGCTGGGACGAGGATGGCACAATGGTGCGCTCGCTAGCCGCAACCGACGGGGCAATCGTGGACGCCATCGACATGGTGCGCTGGTGGTCGGCAGCGCCGTTGGCCGCGGCGTTGGTCGTGCCGTATCCGTTCGTCGAAGACGCCATGCTCGTCGTCCTCGTCTGCGTACCAGGGGCGGCAGGCACGTTGGAATGCGCGTGGCCGTTGGTGGAATCGATGCTGCCACCGCCGCCACCACCACTTCCGCCGCCAGGCATCCTGCGGTTGGGGATGACACGTCCGCTCATGGTCTGGTGCGAGTCGCGGTGCTCAGAGATGGCTGGAAATCCGCCCGACATGGTCATGGTGCGATCGTCTGCTGGATGGCGGTCGGGCACGACACGACCTTGTGCTGTAGTGCGGGACTGGGGGAAGTTGCCAGGCGCGCTGGTACCGTTAGCGCCTGCATATTGGGCGTGGCGGAAAGCGTTTGCAGGTGCCTGTTGGTAGGTGTTTGGTGGCGGGTGGTACATGGCCTGAGCGTTTGGACGGGGCGCGCTGGCCAGCGACTGCGACCTGTAAGGATCCGAGTTCAGTGCCGGGGCAGGGCCATTGCCCTGGTAGAAGCGCTGCGTTGGTGAGCGCATGTTGGTGTAGCCGTCCTGCGGTGGTGGCTGCATAGGCCGGCCATTTGGGCCTTCCTGGCCGCCGCCTGGAGGTCCTGGTGGTCCTTGGCGTCCGGCCATTCCTGGTTGTTGGGGCGGCGCGGGGCCGCGGGAGTCCATTCGTGGCGGAGGGGCTTGCTGTCCTGGGTGGCGGCGCATTTGCTGCTGTTGCTGCAGGTATTGTGCTTGCGGTGATGGCATGGGTGGCCCGCCTGATACGGACCGCAGTCCACCGCGGGGGAAATATCCGTTGCCGGCTCCGCCGCCCATGCTCTGTGCTACACTGGAGTCCATTGTTCTTGTTCTTTGTGACATCATGGGATCAGGGCCGTAATTGCGGTTGTAGCCTCCACCGGGGGGACCTCGCGGTGGTGGAGGGCCTTGCCGTAGAGACATTGTCCGGTCACCGGCGTCGTAGGGGGCGCCGTGCTGCTGCTGCTGCTGCTGATATTGCTGCTGCTGTTGCTGTTGCTGTTGCTGCTGCTGATGGGGATGGGGATGGTGAGGATGCTGCTGTGGCCGGTGCTGTTGTTGAGACATGTCAGGGGCAGACATGGAGGTCATGGTCTGCGAGCGGCCAGGTGGCGGCGCGGCGCCAAATATGTTGGAGAAGGCAGCATCGCGCTGGTAGTTGCCAGAGTTTGGCGGGCTGTCGTAGTCCTGCTGGTGAGGCGGGCCTGGTCGGCGGTTCGGTGCCGGGTAGTTGGCCATGGTGGTCGGTCGCGCGGGAAGCTGGTCTAGCGATCCGCCTTCACGTTGTCTGTCATGGGGGGAAACGAAGAGGGAAACACATTAGCAGGCTGCCGTGGCCGATCAACATGGAAGGAAAGCAGTGGGGACGTGACGACAGATGGCGTGTGGAATAGTCGACAGCGAGCCCAGGTCAATGCAGAGGGCAGGTCCGGAGAAGGGGAACGGTGGGCAGAGCAGGGGAAGAAGGGGGGCTCCTAAAAATAGAACCGTTTTTGGGGCAGAAAAGGGGACCTGTCAAAGAGGGTTTGAACGCGCATAAGAGCGAGAGCGAAAAAGGGACCGGATGGCATGGGAAAGCTTGGACAGAGCAGGGACGAGACCGGGTATAAACGACAAGAACAAGATCAAGAGGGTATCAAAGGTCGGGGAAGGGGAGGGAGGACAACAAGAGGGATGCGGACGGACGCCCGGCGATGCAAATTGGGCGTCGCAATGACGTCCTGACGCCAAGACTTTTGCCGGACCTTTTTTTACCGGCCCGTGCAATGGGAACAAAAAAACAAACTCACATCTTCAGGGCCCGGAGGCCGCCAGAGCAATCTCGGAGGGAGACGTGACGTGGGCGTCAGGCACGAACTGTTCAGTTGTCTAGGCCCGAGTCGTATTTTGCTGCTCGCGTTGGGGGAGGCAGTGCAAACACGGTTCCCGGGTAAGGAGCAGGGGGAGGGGGAGAAAGCGAAAAAAGGGGAACGTAAGGCCGGAAAAATCGAAGAATCGAGAATCGTCCGCTTATCGCTGTTGGTCCTAGGCGAGCGACGAGCTCTGCATCGACAATATTCCGTCGTTCGAAATCGCCAGTTTGCCGTGCCAAGGGGTGGATGTTGGCTGGGGCGGTATGGTTCGAGGAAGAGTTGGCTAAGTGCCGCGTCGATGGGGAGGACAACGGGGGGTGGTCGAGAAGGGCGAAAGGGCGACGAGATGCGTCGAGATGCGTGCAGGCAATTTGTGCAGTAGGATTGCAGTGGTTGGCGAGGCGCAGCGACTGTGTACGACCCCCTATTTCGCTGTTGTCTGCTCGCGCCCGTTTTCCCACTTCTTCCGGGGCGTGGGAGGGGAGGCGTCGTGCGTCGATGGGTTCCTCCGTGCGACGTTATCGTGCTGCAGGAAAAGGAGGGGACCGCAAAGGGGACGGCGCTTTTGTCGAGGGGTTCGTTGGGCGGGTTTTGCGGTCTCGTGGAGAGAAGGACAATGGCCACGCGGCCGATGCAAGAGACGGTGATGCAGGCTGGGGCGGCCGATGCAGCGATGGATGGCTGGCTGATGGATGATGCGTCGCGATGTAGGGAGCGAGAAATGAGGGCCCTAAGGGGAGACCGTGTCCATCGGCTGCGGGATGGATGAAGACAAGCGCTGGCGATGCTCGTGATGCTCGAGGTGGAAAGATGAGATCGAGAGGCAGGGCGATGAAGTCCCGACGGGATGAAAGGCGAGGCCGTGCGTCGGAAAGCGAGGAAAGTAAGACGAGGGGAACCGGAGGCAGGGCAACCAAAAAAGGGCAATGGAAGGATTCCCGATGCAGGTAAAATGACGAGATGGGTTAAAAGGGCCAAAAAGAAAAAGAAAAAAGAAAATCGAGAAGAGAAAAGAAACGGCAAGGGAGAACGTGAAGGAGACCCGCTGCTCGAACACACGCACACACACTCGAGGCGACGTCGAAGAGGAAGAGGATGTGGGAAAGAAGAAACGAAGCACGAAGACGCCAGGGGTGGTGGTGGTTGTGAATCGCCGCGTGTCGCTGGGAGAGAGAAGAAAACGACGACGGAAAAGTTGGCGAACGGACTTGGTGGAGGTGGCTTTGGGGTGGAGGAGCGAAGGGATTGGGGGGCTCGAGGATATGGCCGGGGCGCGGCAGAGCCTAAAAGACGAGACTCTCCCGTAGGTCCTAGGAGAGCCCGAAAGGTTCTGGAAGAAAGGAATCGGCCGCCCAGCCCCAAGGACTCAGGACTGAGAAAGGGGGAGGCGAGATGCGCTAACAGATCACCCCTACTGCAGTGTGCTGTGCGGGAGGCAGGAGCGTTGGAGATCCGGGAAATGGAGGAGGGTGATTAGCTGGACTTGGACGAACAGGGAAGGAGCCTTTCCCGTCTGCTCATAATTATGGAAAGAGACACTTTTGGAAAGAGACACCTGCTCTCCTTATTTGCCCGTAAGCGTTGAACGTTGACGTCCATGCACGTAGACGCATTGAGGCATTCCGCAGCGCCCAGAATCGATTCCACAGCCCTGGCATTCCATGTTGCGAGGCTACAAACACATGGAGCGTGTGCACGCCGAAGACACCGAGGCCACCAGCAATTGAGAACACACGCCAGAGGATTGACTACGAGAACGGCTCTGGGAGCTGGCATGCTCGCCGAGGGGCAACGTGCAGCGAAACCGCAAGACATCAGACATGGAAAGATACGGCTCTCTTCAACGGGTTGCATTATTACGTCGTCATGTTTGTTTCCCCCGTTTTCTGCCCGCTTTCTTGCATTGGACCCCCGTTTCAGTCGTCCGTTTTCCTGCTGGGAACCGTGCTGATCCAGTCACGTGCAAGAGGGAAATATTAGCCAATGGGAGATCGTTATACGCGATAAAAATGGGGCCTGCTACCAGCTACAAAACCACGCAGCTCGAGCAGCTCTCGAGGGAGATGAGATACGCCAGGAGTTGTCGACGCCTGTTCTGAATTCTGTTGCCTCCAACGACGAATCGCTTCAACCGCGACATCCCAACTCGACGCCCACCACCACCCACGACCGCGCATCACCAGACGAGGGGTCCGAAGATTGACGACCATCCCCTACTCGATTCGACGCTCGTTTCTTCATTCTCCCTCACATTTTACATCCGCAACGATGGCCGACTCCGCGTTGTCTCCCAAGTTCGCGCCGTTCTTTGGCATGGTACGGAGCTTCCCACCCCCTCGCTCCTGAAGACGGGCGAATACAGATATGGAATGCAGCTCGACTAACATTTTTTTTGGTACAGGCCGGCATTGCGAGTGCCATGATTCTCGGAAGTACGTCCTGATCTTTCCCTGCGAACCGAAGCACGATCGAACCTTCCCTCTATCACCTGCGAACGCGATATAAACAGCATACGCGAGAGGGACGGATACAGACATGGCTATTGTTTGTGAGATTGATTTCTAACGCTCTCTTCTAGGCATGGGCGCCGCGTACGGCACCGCCAAGTCGGGCATCGGTATCGCCGGTGTCGGTACCTTCCGGCCAGACCTGATCATGAAGGTAGGCAGCCCCAGTTCCAGCTCTCCCCAGACGCCCCGTGTGTCTATGCTTTCCCATCTAACAAGCCCTAGTGTCTGATCCCCGTCGTCATGTCCGGTATCATTGCCGTATACGCGCTCGTCATCTCTGTCCTGATCGCTCAGGACCTGGCGCCGCCCAGCAGCAACGGCCACTACAGTTTATTCAAGTACGTCAATACCGCGGCTGTCTTTCATACCACTCCTTATGCTCTATGCTAACGATCGTAGTGGTTTCATGCATCTGGCGTGCGGCATTTCGGTGGGCGCGACGGGCCTGGCGGCAGGCTACTGCATCGGCGTGGTCGGCGACAAGGGCGTGCGCGCGTACATGGAGCAGTCGCGCATCTTTGTGGGCATGGTGCTGATTCTGATTTTCGGCGAGGTGCTGGGTCTGTACGGGTATGTTTTGATCTCCCCTTTCCACTTCGCTGTTCAATGTCCCTCATCACGTACTGACCCTACCAGTCTCATTGTTGGCCTGATCCTCAACACCAAGAGCAAGGACTAAGATACCGAACGTCTCTCCAACGACGATTGCCAAGCCTCCCTGAACGGCGAACCGACGACGCGACCTATACGATGATGATATGGACATCGTCACAGACGCCGACACATCGATCTCCGAGAGAAAGGAAGGGAATCACTTCAACCATTGTACAGAACAAGCCAAGGGAATGAACGATGCAGGAGGACGTGGAGTAATCAGATTTGACATGTTGCAGAGAGAACAATGCCCGCCTGTCCTGAGCGACGTGGCGGGTCTGTTGTCTCTCTGGCAGGTGCACACACACAACCGGCGCTGGGGCGTTTGCTATTTCTTTTTGTTTTGATTACTTGTTCTCGTTTTTTTTGTACGGGATTTCTCAAAGCCCCACGTGTATCACTTCTCGGGACAACGATAGAACGGGTAGGATCTGGTGAGGGGTGGAAGAAATAGAGAGGCATCTTGGCCTGTCGGTCTTGGTATTCATATTTTCTAGCATATACAGCAGATTCTATCCAGTTACACTACTCGCAAGATGCAATGCAATGGTGCATGACATGCAGAGTTGAAATGTAAACAAGAGTTGAAATGTTTATTTCATAACAGCTAAAGTAAAATGAGGATGGGCATGGGTGCGCCGTGCATAAAAGGCACGCATTCTCTGCGCTCCAAATAGAACTAGATTTGCCAGACTATCTGAAAAAGAAAATCCAAAAATCATATTGTTTCAACATTGCGGTGTGGTCGTGATGGGCGGAGTTGATCCAACAACATCCCGGCTCAAAAGCGAAAAGCGTTTGTCTGCCATCGCTTTCTCAATCTAGGGGACGTTAAAAACCACTTCGGGTCATTGTCTCATAAACGGCACGGCCGCCTGTAGAAAAAAAGGGGCATGACCAAAAGAGGAAAGAAAGAAAGAAAGCATCGTCAGACAGACTTAGTTACCCGTTATCCACGCCGGTGTGCGCCTGTAAATGCACAAAAAAAAATAAACCTGTTGTCATCCAAACGTTCTGTGGCGCCCAGAGCAATGCGTTGACATGTGAAAGAAGAAAAGAACGAGGTAAAATCAAAAGAAAGAAAGCCAAAGAAGGAGCGGCTTGTCCCCGTTTAAGAATAAAACGCCACTGGAAACCGAACGGCCATGTATGCTTGGAGACAACAAACAAGAAGGACCCCTCGAAAGAGAGGGGAAACAAGAAAGTAGAAGGAAGAAAACAGTCAAGGCAAAACAAAATAAAGAGGACTTCTCTAGACGGCCTGCGTCAAAGCCTGCGGACTTTCCTACTGCACACGCCGGGGGTGGTGGTGCCGGATAGAGGCAGGCGCAAGTCCATTGGCATCAATACGACGGCGCAGCCGGCCAGATCCATGGCGGTTCTTTATTTGTCCTGTAGTGAGAAAAAACGTAAAAAAGAGAGTCGGTTAGTTTATGGGTTTAGAGACGTCCGGGGTGGATCCATGTTAATGGCCAAGAAAGGGATGGTGAAGGCGAAGGTGACGGCGAGAAGGGGGGGAGGAGGACCTCACGCCCGCGGTCGCGGAGGGAGTCGGGGAAAGGACGGAGCGGCGTGACGTGGGAAGGGTGCTGGGGCGAGCAAACGAACCAAGGAACCAATCCCAGCGGCGGTCTTCGCGATGGAGAGCGTCTTCGCCATGCGCGTTGCTCTCGCGTGCCATTCGTTCGGCACGGGCGCGGCGCGCCGCAGTCTCGCCGACAAGGTAAGGGTCCTCCAGAGGGCGGAACGAGCCGTTGCCGGTGCTGAGTCGCCCAATGGCGTTGTTGCCGCCTCCATTACCACTACGGTTGGGGGCACTGCCACTAGCATTGCCGTTGCCGGCCGGGGCGTTCCGACGGGTAGCAGCGGCGGCCATACGCCGACTGGCAGCAGCTTCTTCCTGCTCCATGCGCTCGAGGACCGCCAGACGGCGCATCAGACCTCCAATCTCGGCAGCGGCCGAGGCATGTTCGGCAGCAGCAACGCGACGCAAGGCAACGGAATGGTAGAGGCGGGCGTTGGGGCTGGTCGAAATGGTTGACCACGATGGCATGTGGAAGCGAGACAGGTCGGGAATGTCTTCGCGGCGCACATTGTCCATACGCGCAGGGAGTGCAAACACGGTCCCGGCGCCGGTCCCCGAAGCGGCGGATGCCGACCCAGCTCGCCGAGCCGCGGCGGCGCTGGCTGGGCCTGCTGGTAGCGCGGGGACCGATCGGTGCCGGGGTGGGGCGGCGACCCGTTCGGCGGAGCCTACGGGCGGGGCAGTGTACGGGGGCAGCAAGCTGCTGTAGCCGGAGTTGGGGACGGTGTAGTGAAGTGTGGGCGCCTCCGAAGCTAAGAAATGGGGTGCGTGTGATCAAAACGGTTAGCGGAAGCCCGATCCGAAGGTCTGGACGAACTGGACGCCATGAGGGGCACGCAGGCTGCAGGGGTGCCGGCCAGAGAGCCATGCGCGGGGCACGTTGTTGCGTGCCCTGGTCTGGCCGGCCGACGATCGGAAGACGCCGATGACGACACTTCGCTCCCAGATAAGAGCGCCTCCAGCATCTCAAGAAATGAAGCAAAAATACGAACAGAAAGTAAGGGAAAGTCAAAACTCACAGTACGAGGGCGCTGCGGAGCGGATGGATGCCGTCTCAAAATCCTCGACGGTGAGCGCCTCCATGATCTCGTGAGAGCGGCGGGGGACCATCATTTCGGCCATGTTTCCCGTTTTCTGGTTTCCGGATTCTTTTTTGTGCGTTTGCCTGATGAGTTTCTGTACTTATGATTCGGCGGTGGCTGGCGCAAACAAGTTGGTGTATAAATATGCAAGGTCCGGAACACGGAAATGTGACTGAGTGGCTTGGAGTTTGAGTTGGCGTGCGGCGCAAGGTGAATAAACGAGAGGCGTGGTTGATGAGGACGGGGGAATAAGAACAAAAAAAGGAAGAAGAAGAGAAGAAATCAAAAAGGAAGAGGAAAGACAAAAAAAAAGAAAAAGAAAAAGACAAAAAAGGAAACGGGAAAAGAGGGTTGTAGCCCAAATAAGAGGAATGCGGAAACAGAAAGCAGCCCGAGGGGGGAGGCAGGACGGAAAAGTGGGATCAAGTGTGTGGACGTCGTCTGCGACCTGTGGTCGTCCTGTGTCTGTGTCCCTCCTCTTGTGTTGTTCTATTGATAATGTAGCGCGGGCGGGCCTGCAGGACGTTGTGGACCGCCCCGTGTTGATGGTGAGGGTTGATGGGGCTCGACGGACCTCGTCTCGTCTCCTCCTCCTTTTTCTCTGGCTGTCTGGCTGTTTAGCGTCACCTCCTGGCGCCTTTTCGGTCGAGGAGACGGAGAAGACGTGTGACCAAATGTGGTAATAGGTGGTAATAGGCAATAGGACGCCCTGTGTTCGTCTGCGCTGGGGTGTGTAATGTGTTAGAGGGCGTTCTGGTCTGTTTTGTTCGATGTCTCGGGAGGGTTGAAGTGATCGTGAACTTCAACGCGGGCCACGCAAGACAAAATATTGTTGTCATCCGACCACTTGCCCTTTTGCATTTCTATGAGCGCTGTTGGTGGCTTGCTGGCCTTTTGGGGTTCTGGCTATTTTCCTTACCTTTTCTACCCCTTGGCGTTTCTTTGCTTTTTCGTCTTTCTTCAGTTTTGTTTGGCTCTTTCTTTTTGTTCGACCCGCGGTTGGCTGTGCTCTGCCCTACCCTTACCCGGGGCGTGTCTCTCTCGGAAAAGCGAGGCCAAGTGCAGGAAGCAGGAGGTGGGTGTGTGGGTGGTCAACCGCCAGAGACAATTCTCGTAAATGTGACACGTGAGGGCTTCCAGAAGGGAGGGTCTTGGGGTCGGGAGGTGGGAGGGGGTGGACGATAGCGGGCGAGAGACGATGCAGGCGCGCCAGAAGAGGCAATGAGGTAAGACTAGAAAGTCGAGACTGAACGCGAGGGAGGGTGGGAGGGGGGGTGGCTGGTACGTAGGGTGACCGTTAGCCTCTCGACCGGCGCCGTCTTAGCTGCGTCTTCTGAACAGGAACGGGTCGGGCGAGGGTCCTCTTTGTCTGCACGAGAGAGGGGGACGATGCGAGGGTTGACGACAAGAAACGACAGAAACGACAAGAATAGAGAATCGAGGTGAGAAGGAGGGGATGGGGAGGGGTTGCGAGTCCAGGAGGGACAGTGCAAGTGGAGTGGGTGGAGATGGCGAGAGACAGTTTAAGAGCGTCTCGATGCAACGAAGACCACAGGAAAAGAAGACAAGTCAAGAAGGCCTGGAAGGGAAGTAGAATCGCGCCGAAAAGGAATGGGAGCGGTTTGTAGGTGGTCTCAAGTGGCTTAGAGCCAAGAAATACCTCGAGAGGAGGAAGACGTATTCGTACAGTAAGAGCTCGTAGTGCGATCTAATAGGGCGGGTGTAAGACGAAATGCGCGCTGCGTCCCAGCGTCAGTCGATGACGAGCGAGACTGGGCCGCGCTGGGTTGGCGTGGATCCTGGCTGGGATGTTGCGTGTTGGAAGCAACGAGGCTATTGCCGGCGAAAGTAGAGTGAACAGGGTGAACAAGAGCGGGATGTGGACATGCGCCGGAGTTCAAACCTCTCAAAAATACAGTCACATATGCCCGTTGCGACTTCCTGTTCAAGCACGAATGTCAGGCCCAGGCCAAGGCAGTTCCGGAAGGTGCCAAGAACTCACCAATGCGGCAGGAACGGCGGGCGCACAGAATAGGAGTTAAACGAATACTCGTGGAAAAAGGCAAGAGGGAAAGAACGGTAGAGTGCGCCATGCCCAGCCAATTCTCTCTTCTGACCCTAGGCCTGTCGGGAGAATTATTGTCGCCCGGCCGTAGAGACGCAGGCCAAGCACGCGGCCAAGAAAGCGCCGGCGGTGAACTGGGAAAGGGCGGGAGGATGATGACCTGGGGAAGAGACAGGGCGATAAGACGTGAGACAACTGGACACCAACATCATCAAATCATCCATCCTGTTGACATTCATGTAGACAGCCATGTAGATAAGACGGCAGCGTGCCTGCCTTGCTTGTTTGCATGCCTGCTTCCAAGGAAAGAAGGAAAGAGCGCCCGGCAGACCCAGCAATGTGTTCGTATCTCACGGAATAAAATGGAGAACAGCTAATATGGAGAAAGAGCTATGGATAAAGAGCTATGGAGACCGGCCGGGTCGCTGTTTCCTGGTATTTTGGACTTCTCTTTCCAAGTACTCCGTACTTGTACCCGGGAAAGAGCGACGAACAACGGAAAGAAGGCCTCCCACGCCCCAGACCTGCGTAATACGGCGTGTTGTGGACTCGCTTGCGTCCTGTCTGCCAGTCCGCGCTCCTCCAGATTGGCGGGACAGGCGGCTCAGGCCCCTCTCTGGCGCCCGGTAGCCCCAGTCGCCCTGCCTCGCCTGCCCCTCTTTCCGCCAGGGCATTGCACAACCGCAAACCTGCGCAACGTTGCTCCACTTCCGACATCAACTCTACCGTTCGGTATTTCGTCTTTTGAACTAACAACTAACAAGCAGACAAGTATGTTGTACAGTAGAGCCACTGTTTTCGATGAAAATAGAGAATGAACAAAGGCTCGCTTCTTTCTCGGTGTCGGACCCGAGACTGCCAGCAACGGACGGCCCAAGACTGTCCTCTCTGACGCACTCCATTCTCAACCGTGGTTCCGACTTGATATACAATATTACACAAACGGCAGATCACACGGCTGTGCTGCTTCTTCTACATCTACAGCACTTGGAGGACGGTGGTGGCTCTGAGAGATTAAATCCAGGTAATGTCTGATAAATTCGTGAGTAGAGAGGAAAGTTGATCGCCGCAACCTGTCCAACTTCTTTTTCTTGTTTCGTTTTTATATCTCTCGTTTTGTCTTTGGTGCATTCGGATGGGAACGGATATCAAAAGGAATGCACCAAACACCATAGTATATACAGTTTCACCGCTTCGACCGCCTCTTGCGTTCAGACTCGAAGCCCCGAGGCCTCCAGCTTACCGCCCTGGATTCTAGTCCCGGATGTGGTCGTTGATCACTTTGGCGCCCTGCTCCGGCGAGTGCTGCCGGCCCAGCGCCTCGACAAAGTCGCCCTGCGGGTCCATCAGGTAAAAGTAGATGCTGTGGTCGACCAGGTAGTCCTGTCCCGGCTTGACGTCCGAGGGCGTGCTAAAGTACACGCGGTACGCCTTGCACATGGCCTTGATCTGGTCGTACGTGCCCGTCAGGCCGACAAAGCGTGGGTGGAACTCCACCAGGTACTTGCCGAGCACCTCGGGCGTGTCACGGGCCGGGTCGCACGTCACGAACACGGGCAGTAGCTTCCCGGGCTGCTCGGCCTCGACCATGTCGAACATGCGGGCCATCTTGTCGAGCTCCTCGGGGCAAATGTCCGGGCAGTGCGAGAAGCCAAAGTAGACAAGCGAGTAGCGGCCCTTGAGGTCAGCTTCCGTAAACGGCTTGCCGTTCTGGTCCACCAAATCAAAAGGCCCGCCGACCTTGGGCCGGCCGACGCCCTTGTTGGCCTCGGCGACGCGCTTGCGCTGCATGCGCTCCTTTTCGTGCTCAAAGTACCACAGCAGGCCCGCGCCGGCGAGGACGAAGAGAACACCTGCTTTCCACGAGAAGGGCTTCGAAAGTTAGCAGGAGAAAAGGACATGAGAGGAAACAGGCAAACTGCCATGGACGGGGGCCTGAACATACCCCTGACCGGTACCGGCTCTTGGCCTCCTCCACGGTCTTGTATTTTGTCCTCCGCTGCATCATCGGCAGAGACTGTGGCTGCCAGTTTCCACTCGGTCCGGCACCGGCCCTCCGTGCGGCTGTGGGCACTAGCCGGCGGGAGGCAGCGCCGCCATTGGATGCGACCTGGCGGGCAAAGGACGTCGAGAACGGGCGCATGCTCTGGGCGGAGGCGGCGGACCCGGCGGGTTGTGAGGAAAGGAAGAAGTTGCGGCAGACGCCCGCAAAGGGCGTCGCCCTCGGCATGGAGCGGCTCATTGGCGAATTATGCGATCGAGAGGGCAAGTCGGCGACGAGGAGAATGTCTGGAGCCGGGTTGGGAAAAGCCAATTGCAGTCTGCTTTGTCAGGGGAGAAGATCTTCGATGTACCTGGACGATCGTAGTTTTCGGTTGCAAGTTGTCGAGTACAGAAATCGACAGGGCGGTGATGTTGGTGATGTTGTTGGTTTGTGGTCTGACTGGAGGACAACTGAAAAATTATTGAAGCTATGATAATCAGGCCGGCGGGACAGTGGGACAGCGGGATCTGGCCACTCACAGGGCCCTGTATTGAGCAAGATACGACCCACTCCTTAGCCCCCGCCATTCGCTGCTTCCCTGAGAAACACGCCTGCCGCGTCGCGTGCGCTGGAAATTTAAAGTGGTTTTTTTTAGGACGGTTTCGCGGGGTGCGCCTGCCTTTACCGCATTTTGGCGTAATTGGCTGTGCCTGGCGCACGCAGTCGTGACTTGACCTCGACCAGCACATGCAAAGCTCGAATCGTGCCGCCAACCTCGTTTTGAACCTTGCGCACTTTTTCACGACACCTTTATGGAGAACAAATTCACGAAGATAAGAACGCACGCATTACCTCACATGCATTCACGCACTACGAGCTACGCGACAGTAACGGGCAGCCTTCATTGCGCTCTGCGCCCTGCGCCCCTTGAGGCAAAGGCGAATTGAGCTTCTCGACTTCGCGATTGCGACTGCGACGACGTATTAACCTACGACGGGCTCTGACCTCGACACCTCTGCGATCATGCCTGCGTCTAGCGGTGTGCCGTCGCGCACCAGCCGCTCGCCCTCGCCGCTGTCCACCTCCTACTCCCAGGACTCCATGACCGCCGAGTTCACCGGCAGCTACTTTGCGCCCATGGCCGCGCCGATCGTGCGAACCGGCTCGATCGACAGCGATGTGCACATGACGGACGCGACCGACGGCACGGCCGACCACAGCGCGGCAGGCCATCCCAAAGTCGAGAGCGAACGGTACTCGTCGCCGCTCTCCACGGCCTCGACAACGGGTACCTCGGCGGCGGCAAACAGCAGGAAGAGGAGTTTCGCAGGCGGTGCTTCTACGTCTTCGAAGCGCGGTGGAGCCAAGGGGGCCACATCTCGAGGAGGGAGCTCGTCCAACGTGCGCGGGGGCGGCAGCAGTATGTCCAAGCCAAAGAAGAAGGGGGTAGCCATACCGACGACGACTACAACAAAAACAAAAACAAAGAGCGGCGGCGGCGACAATCGAAGATCGAGCAAATCCACAATGTCATCACCGAGCCCGAGACCCATCAAGCGCGAATCGTACAGCAGCGACGACGGAGACGGCGACAACCACTTGGAAGCGGACGACGAAGACGACCTCGAGGACGATTTTGGCGACGACGACGGGGTCGGCGGCCTGCTGGACGGCAACACCTCCGACAACGGACCCTACTGCATCTGCCGCGGGCCCGACGACCACCGCTGGATGATCCAGTGCGACGACTGCGAGGACTGGTTCCACGGCGACTGCGTCAAGATCAACAAGGAGGAGGGCGAGAACATGATGCTGAGCTACATCTGCCCCAACTGCACCATCCCGGGCCGCTACGTCACGCGCTTCCGCCGCCTGTGCTCGCTGCCCGGCTGCCGCAAGGCCGCGCGCCTCTACGGCGACGACGGCGCGTCGCCCCTAGCGTCCGCCGACGGCAGCCACTTTTGCTCCGACAGCCACCGTGACCAGTGGTGGGATACCCTGCTGGGACGCGTTGTGCACACAGACCGGCGATCAAGCTCATCAACAACAGTGGCCAGTGCCGCCGCAGCGGCCGAGGCCAAGATGGCCGTCGACCTGTTTACGCCAGCCCAGCTGGTGGCCGTGCTGGCACACACGGATGAGCCGGGCGTGGCCCAGATGCTGCTTCACGGCCTGGTGCACGACAACAAGACGGCCGCCGACCTCGACACCACGATGACCGTCGAGGAGCGCTCCACGACGCAAAAGTCGGCCGCCGACCGCTACCACCTGGCCGAGCAGATTGTCATGTGCAAGAAGATGCTGCAGCTGTTGGACATGGCCAAGACGCGCAGCCAGGAGGCCATCAAGGCCGGGCTGGTCGAGCGCGACAGCTGCGGGTACGACGAGCGCCTGCAGCACGTCGGTGTGCAGCCGCACTTTGCGCTGTTCCTGGCGAGCCCGGAAGGTGTTGCGCTGTTCCGGGGCGACGCGCTACAAGCACCGCAGTTTGATGAGGACGGCAGCCCGATCGACTACACCAATGTGGGCGACAACGACAATGAGAATGAAGACGAAGATGGAGACGACGACGACAAAAAGAAGAACGCAGAGACGGCCGGCATGTGCGGCAAGCGCAAGTGCAAAGCGCACTCGAGCTGGTTCTCCACGCTGGCCCGCGACGTGCGCATGCAGATGCAGGAGTTGACGCGCCAGGCCGCCGCGCTGCGCGACAATGAGACGCGCATCCGCCTGGCGGCTATCCAGCGCTCGTTTGTGAAGCAACACTCGGCCTACGAGGTGCGGTACGTCGGCGACTCGGACAACTCGCTAACCTCGTTGGGTGGTGACGATGAGGACGATGATGAAAGCTTTGAGAGCGAGAGTGACGAGGCGGCCATGGAGGAGACCGAGAACACGAAAGACAACCCCACCAAGATCGACCACATTGGCGACGAGGACGACGATGAAGACATGGTCGACCTTGTTGGCTATGGCGACGACGACGAAGACGACGGTGGCCTCGACACAAAAGACACAACGACGGACGGGCAGCGGACAGGCGCTGCGTCGCGCGACTACACCGCGTCCCCGGCCTACAACGGCGGCTACGGCCACTCATCAAGGCCAGGCGGTAGTGAGGGGAAGACGGTCAATGGCAACAGCAGCCATGATGAGCTACGGCGCATTGGCCATAGTCCGAACACGGACGGGACAGTTAGTGACTGAAGGAGCCTGCTCGCCACAGCTGAAAGTTTAAAGAGACGATATAATTTCTTGTAGGACCTGTTGGTGTGTTTTCTTATTTCATCTTCATGTTTGCTGCGGGTGTTGGCATGGTACAATCGCATGGCGTTTCTTTTGGGGCATAATCTCCCGCTTTTATAATTTGGCTCGTATTTGTTGGGCGTTGTTGTCTTTCCTGTGATGATGATCAGGGGTGACTGTTTAGTCAGGCACCAAAAATATCAACCTAAGATTCCAAACAAATGACCAATATCGCAAATGAAATGCGTTTAGACGCACCACTCGATAAAGACCTCCAGCTATCAAGTCTGCTGATAACTTGACAAACACCATTCTACTTCTTGTACGAACACAGACACCTTAATTAAAAGTCCATGATGTTGTCGCGGCGTATCGTCAAAACATGATTAAGACCGTAAAAACGTTATATTGCTCAAAAAAAAGCCTGTTAGAGAACAGGGGTATAACAAGACATATCGTAACAGGTAGATGCTATAAGAGAACAATAATAAACGTAAGGATATAAAGGCGTCACCGTCCAGGCATACTTATACCATAGGGCGACGAGGCTTAATAGAAGTGAAGATGTACATAGCGAGGGGCTTCATAATATGGACAATAAATGGCAGAAATCCAAAGAAAACGGGGCCGTCGCACATATGGGCACGACCGGTAGAGGATCGAGTTTGCTCAGGAGGAGGGTAAAGAAAAGAAGAACGGAAAAAAAGGAACTCGCTACAAATCAAACGTAAAAACGAGAAACAAAATAAATACAATACAACAAAATAGGGGGATGGAGAAGTGAAACCGAAAATATAACCAAAATGAAAAGCAGATAACCAATCCCAAAGCAACGAGCCGTGAGGCAATACCGTTTTTATGCCAGCCGCGAGGCTCATTGTTGTCTTTACTCAACCCCTTTCTTTTCCCCTTTTTTCTTTTTTTTTTTTGTGGCAGGTGAAAAACAGAAATAAAAATAAAGAAAGCCGAACCTCTTCTTCTTTTGCGTTCGTCGTGGTCGTAATGGGTCGTCGGTGTGTAGGATATGTATGTAGGTTCTCAGTGTCGGTGACGTCGGCTCGAGTGGCTGTCCCGATGTCCTTCGCGACGCCGGGATGACGAAGAATGGCTGTGGCTGTGGCTGTGACTGCCACTGCGATCCAGCTCGCGCTCAGCTTCTTCAAGGCGCTGTCGTATATCGCGAACAATCTCGTGGATGTGGCCAATGCGGTCAAAGTCCAGCTCGAGCTCGTCGATCTGACTGTTGATCTTCTTGAAACGCTCAATTTCGGCGTCTGCATCGACAATCATCTGACCCGTTTCGTCATACATCATTTGGGTTGCGACCTGGGACTGTTCGCTCAGGTAGTCCATCTGCTGGGCGATGTGGTTCATTACACGCTCAAAGTACACCTCGAGGGCGGCAAGTGAGCTGTGGTCGAGCAGAAACATGCCCTGCGACGACGCGCGGCTTGCCGCCCGAGAAGACGATGAGCCATTCCCGCCATGGGCAAGGGCAGACTGTCCCTGGCGTAAAAGAGAAAGCTCCTCACTGCTGAGGTTCAGCTGAGTTGGGTCGATAACCTGTGATGATGGCATGGTCACACAGGTTTTCTAACACAGGCGCACTGGCGTAGGGTGAAATGGGTGGTAGAGAGTGCAGCGAACAAAGATAGTGTTCAAAAGACAAAGCCTCCCAGGAAAATACAAAATAGCTGAGTGCAGCTGAAGCTCTCGGCGGCAATGCGAAGTGGATCGCAAAACGACCGGGAGCAACCGAAGAAAACAAGCCCCTCGTGAGCTATGAATGAGTGCCGTATTGTTCGATAGAAGGTGAGGTCCAAGGATCGCGTCCACGAGAGACTGGAAAGAGACTTCCGGTGCGACAGCGGTTGTGCTGCCACGGGCAGCAGTAGAGAACCAGCTATTCTACCAATCGCCGTGTTTATGCGTATAGGGCAGTGGGAAGACAACGGTATCGTGCGTCCACGGTAGTAGCTTCCTTTGTTCAACTCTTGCTCTGCCCAACGCTTAAGGCACAGCCTTAATATGAGGACAGTAGCTCTCTGTTGCAATTTCGGGATGGTTGTAGTTGTGGATGCGGTCGCGGTGTCTTTGCCGTCGGCCGGGACGATCGCCGGCGGCGACGAAAGCTGCGATCGTGTGAAGGTATGGCGAGCGGTTTTCTCGTCTTGATTTCGAGGTATAAGATAGATTCGGGGTCGGGAGTGACGTCGAGGGTTGGGGGCGCGGCTTGATTAAGCTGTATAGGAGGCGCGCACGGCGTCATTGTTTCGAAATGGCGACGGCCGGCATTGCATATCAGGTCTGGTCTTGCGAGCGAGGAGGTACGAGCGCCGAAGCACCGGAAGCGTGCCGTTTTTGTGTCGAGAAAGAGAGGAGGGAGCCGGCGACAGACGATTGGGCGAGAAAAGCCAGAAACGGTAAGGAAGAAAATGTCGCGGGGGAGGGGGCGCTCCGAAAAGAAAGAAGAAAGCAGGGTAGGCGAGAGCACGACCGGGGGGTGGTTGTTGTTAGCCCACAAACGAGAAAACCGGTCGTCGGAAGTTTCAAACTTTTTCGTGAGCAGAAATAAGCGGATAGGGTCCGCGCTGTCGGTGCAGCAGGGAAAGACGAGGAAGGGGAGGGGATGGGGAGGATGAAGCAGCAGCGAAACACGACGTAGAACAGTGAGCAATAGAAGAGTAGAGACCAAACAAGACGAGGAGGCAATGTGAAAACCGATGGGAAGGAGCGCAGGTAAACAGTTGGAAGGATGAGAGAAGAAAACAAAGTGAAAAAGGACGATCGCCAGCAAAAAAAGAAGGAAAGAAAAGGAGAGTAATAAAGGACAGAGGCGGCGATCGAGATGCCCGTGCCGAAGTGTTGCAGAAGTAGGGTCGTCGGATTCGGGCGGCGGAGGGCGGCAGGTGGTGGGTGTTAAGTATGATCCTCGTGCTCGTTGCAATTTCTATTTCGTACCGGAGTAGCACTCTGCAGCGATAAGTGGCCGCTGGGTCCTTTCAATTCGTGGGGGCCTGGTTGGCCTGGCCTGGCCTGGCCAAGCGGTGTGCTGAAATGGGTAAAGATGCTGCAGGTATAAACCACCGTCAGGGTGAGGTGCAGTAGCCGGGGACGCCGTTCGTCGACGGAGAAATATGCTGCAATCTCCAATGCCAGATACTTGTAATGCTGCAAATGCTAAAGGAAGTTGTTCCCAGTGCCCTGGGTAGTTGGAGGACCGGGGGAGGTACGTGCGATATCGTATGCAAGATGCAAGGGCTAACCACTCGCAGGACACGGTTCTATGCCCGTCTCACTCGCGCCGCATAGGCATTTGCGTCCCTGTGTATTGTGCGTTTTTTTGAATTTCTTTCTGCGTCTTGCAACTCGAGACCGGCCGGCGTCTCCCCGTGGTTGTTTGTGTCTCACCGTCTCACAGGTCGCTCGCCGGTCCAGGCTTTGGTCCAAAAAAAAAACAAAATGTTCCAGTTCGTCTAGCCCTTCCCTTGCATATCACGATCGGATCTGATGAGAAGTCGGTATTTTTCCTCTCTTTTCTTCTTGAATCGTATCGGTCTTCTTTCTTTTTCTGCCGGTATGCACACAGCTATGCACGCAGCCGTTAACCGCCTCGAACAGCGGGCCTTCAAGTGCCTGATTGGTGTCAGTATCGATCGAAGCTGCAAGCTGCAAGGTCCCGGGTGAGAGAGTGGGGTTATCACAGGGCAAGGAGACGCCTGCAGGGCAGGGAACGAAAGGGAATAAACGAAGAACAGCAAGTCCCAACGGTGGACAGTGGTAATGAAAATGGGGGGATGCAGAAATAAACAGGATGACAGGAGAGTGAGTGAGAAAGGGAACTGGTTCGCCGGGACAGGATGGAGCCGGTGCAGGTCGGTGTCGGTCGTTTTACCTCTGGCAGGTTTCCCGTCTAGCTTCTTTTCCTTTTTCTCTTTTTCTCTTTTTCTCTCTCTTTTTCTCAACCCTGCATGACGCCTTTCCGCTTTCGTTGTGTGTGCCGTCCGTTGGGTGAGCGCCTTTTTGTTTCTCTCGTGTCTAAAGCAGCTTTCTAGTACGGCCTTCTTCTTACCTCTTTGCGGTTTGAGTGGTTTCCCTACACGGGCAACACTCGTCTCTGGCGTTGGTATCAAAATACCTATGCGTGTGGCGTGTATGCGCGCGTGTGTATTGTCGCAGTACAAAGGTAATGTCAGCCGATGGAGTGGGCGATCGTGGTGTTGGTGACCATTGAGGCAAAACGAAAATATAAACAATGTTTAATTGAGGAGGGATGGGAAGAGAGGGTAAAGAGCGTCTGGGCCAGAAACAGGCCGCTGGTAGCCAGCGTGGACAGGACGTGATATTGCGTCGTCGAACAAGAGGGCCGTCGGGAGTTAAATATATCAAGGCCCGAGACGTGAAGAAGGAACAGAGTACAAGAAGAAAAGAGAAAGGAGAGGAAAAGGAGATGGTGGTGAGATGTACGAGAAGGTGGAGAGAAATCGAAACAAGGGCGAAGGGGGTTGGAAAGGAGAAGAGAGCAGAAAAAAAGAGGAAAGAACAACGGAGAAGAGAACGGGAAAGGGCTGAGAGAGGGCAGGCGCAACTCAATTACAGAGTTATATTGCCTGCATACGGAAAGTACACGCAGCGCATCCAGGCCCAGGACGATAACCAGAGACAGGTTCGAAGGGGAAGTGGAAAAGAGCGGAAGGGAGGGCCAGTGCGGAGTTGGTCGCTCCTGCTCTACGCAATATGCCGCGATGCTGTCTTGGTTCCTTCCTTCCCTGCGTGTTCTCCTTTTAGTCTGCAGGTGTTCATCCAGTCTTTATTTTCCGTTGTTCCAGTCGTTCCTTCCGGCCCAGAGAAGCGACTTCGACATCGAGGAAGGCGCCACCTGCTTTTACCATGTAGTTGCCTGTTTGTCTCCCCACGGCGTAGACATTCCTTGTACGTCGTACATTCGTCCCATCCTCCTTCCCCTGCCGTGCGCCTTCCTTTGACCACGAGTCCTTTCCTTGTCTCCCGGTTCATTCTTCGTTCTTTCCAATTCCGGGTGTTTCCAAGCGCGCGCGCACCACACGCACGCTTCTTTTGTATCCGCCCAACTGCATATGCAGCTACTTGTAAAGTGCAGCGCCAAATTCCCGTTCCCAAACAGGAGGTGTCACTGCAGATAGCGTACGACGCTGCAGAAAGGCAAAGCGGGGGGGTGCCAGGGAGCAAGGGGCATGCAGCTGAACAACACTCTTATTTTCGTCCTGTGCGGCGCATTGCGCTGCGTCATCTGGGAATGCCCAGAGAGTACAAGTACAGGCACCCGGCCTGTTCGGGTCGGTCTGGTGATGCTCACATGGGGGAACATGGGGGTGGGTGGGAGCAGCAAACGACATGCCACGAGCTGGGTGCATGAGATGAAGGGGTGGCTTGGATTTTTTTTTCTGCGGTCTGTGAGTCTGTGGGCTGCAGGGGATGCGGCAGGTCTGCCGATCATTTTTTTGCGAGTGTGCTTGTCAGGCACCCTGCCGAGTCGATATTGTGGAAGATTTTAATCTATTTTCTAGCGAGGGAATGAGTGGTTTATCGGAGAGTGCATCTCTCGATAATTTTTGGCATTGAGAAACAGCCTGGTGGAAATGACAGCAAGACAGAAAATCGAAAACAGCATGGGAAAAAAAGAAGGGCAAAGGAAAAGACAGAAAGGCGGAATTTGGTCCATTGTTAGTACCTTTGCTGTGTAAGTGGGCTGTAATAATTGAGCGGCGGTTGGTCGAGGTAGACGGAGAATAAATGACTACCCCCGAGGACGTTCAAACCAAAAAGGAAGCGAAGCATGGGGAATGGTCCGAATGGACGCAGTTGCAGGCCTCCCATTCGCCATTGCATCTTTCGTTCCTGTCCTGGCTCCTGCTCCTGATTCCCCGATTCTCGACGGCTGCGGCATGCTGCAAGTGATCAGGGCTGGGGTCCGAGTCTGGGTCTGGTCTGGCGAGTTGGTCCGAGCCTGACTTGGTCACTGCTCCTGCTTGTTGGCCGTTGGCCGTTGATATGGCCCCCAAAGTGCACCCTCACCGGTTACCGGCTTCGTTCTCGCCAGCACGCGGGTTTCAGAAGAACACCATGCTTTCTGGGGGGGGTGCAGCATGGGATTCAAGGGGGGTGGAAATGAAATATTATGAACAGAAGGAGCGAGTAAATTCAAACAGGCAGAGGATGTTATGGTTTGGTAGAAATCAAAAATGTTGATTGAACATCGATGTATATTGATTTCAAGCTGTACTTTGTAAATACATATAAACTCGAGTGTAAAAGTAGGAGGTTAAAATGAAAAAAAATTAGTGAATAAAATAGAAAAGGACTCAATGATTCGAATACAATTTTTTTTCGTTAAAATAAATCAAAAGGGAGTTTTTCTTTTTAACAAAAACCGTTGAATTATATACTATAAAATAAGTGCAAGAGCTGTGATATGTTCTTTCTCTCCATGATGATATATGCATTTCGTCATTCCGTTCATCGTCTGGTCCATCGCCTCGACCTCCTCTTCACTTCCTACCGCCGAAAGACACTGGCCGCCCAACCGACGGCATACCTGACGTGGCTGGTTAGCAAACTAAAGAAGCTGCCGCAGGCACCTCTGCCGTGGTAGTGCCGCCCGTGCAGCAAAAGCACGAGGCCCGTCAGGACGGGCACGCCGACGAGACCCACTAAGCCGCCCAGCAGCACACGGCCCTGGAACTCGCTGCGGCTTACGACCTCGCTGTAGCGCTCGTTGCCAAAGGACACGCGCGCGTACTTGGTGCGCCAGCCCAGCCAGGGCACGTGCACCGACAACTGCTCTTCCAAAAACTTGCGCAGGCGGTAGGTCGGGTTGAGGACGGAGGCGCGCATCTCGGTGTAGTTGTGCAGGGCGAGGTCGTTGATGGCAAAGGCGTCGGGGACGCGCAGGGCCGAGTACTCGGCGAGGGCGAGGGCGCGGCGGGCGGCGGCCGAAGCGAGGCCATCATCATCATTGTCGCCCGTCGGGTTGTTGGACTCGGTTGTGGCATACTTGTCGAGAATACCAAACAGGACGCGCACGTCCTCGAGGCCGGCGTTCATGCCCTGGCCGTAAAAGGGGACCATGGCGTGGGCTGCATCGCCCACAATGACGGCAGAGGCCTGGAAGTGGTGCGGCTTGCAGTTGATGCTGATGAGCGGCAGGTGGGGATTGCGGCGGAACGAAGCAACAAGATCGGCGGGCGGGATGAGCTGGGTGACGCCCGGGAAGTGCTGATCGAAAAAGGCGGGCAGCGTCTGGTCGTCGCCGGCGGGCGTGGCCTCGAGCTGGGCAAATTCGGCGGCGGGCATGAAGAGCGTGCAGGTAAAGGAGCCGTCGTCGCTGGGGATGGCGATGAACATGAAATCCTTGCCGGGCCAGATGTGCAGGTGGTTGGGCGAGATGCGGAACTTGGCCCGGAACGCGGCCTCGGCATCTCCGGTCTTCTCAGCATCGTCGACTGAGGCTGCCTTAATCTGGAACTCGCACCACAGCGTGTCGATGTAGTGCTGCTGGTAGTCCATCATAACGTACTTCATGAGGTGGTGGCGGACGGGTGAGTGCGCGCCGTCGGCGCCAATCATAAAGTCAAAGTCGATCTCGATCTCGCGGGCGCGGCCCGTCTTCTTCGCCGGCCCGTCCTTGGGCCCGTCCTGCAGCTCGAACCAGGCCTTGTGGCCGCGGAAGTCGGCACCGGTCATCTTGTGGTTGAAGAACAGCGTGACGTTGGGCAGCTTCTCCAAGATGTCCAGCAGGCGGCCGTTGAGACCCGCACGGTCGATGGCAAAGATGGTCTGTGAGGGAGTCAGTCAGTAGGGCAGTGATGTGTGACAGCGTTTTGTTGAGACGAATGGCATACCCGTCCGTGGGCATCGTAATCCTGTGCCTCCTCGTATATCTCGCCCGACGGCTTCTTGCCATGGATCATGCGGCCCCGCATGGGAATGGTGGCGTCAAAGACGTGCTCCAGCAGCGTGGCATTGCCCGAGTTCTCGAGGGCCGTGATGCCGCGTGTGGACAGAGCAAGGTTGATTGACTTTGTGAAGTTGAGCGGTGTTGTGGACGGGTCGCGGAGGTCTGCCGGATTTCGTTAGTAGCCGTGGCTATCATATGCTCATGTATAACTCATCGTATCAACTCACCGTTTCGAAGCTCGTACACCTCGACTTCGTGTCCCCGTTGTGCTGCGTAGAGGGCCGCCAATGAGCCGACGGGACCGGCACCCACCACCACCGTCTTTTGTCTCACAGCCTCAGACATGTTGTGTGTGAGTTTGCTGTGTCGCCAGGAGACCAGGTCTTGTGTTGAGCCTCTCTTCCCTAGTGTTTTGAGTCACTTTTGTCAAGCTCGGTAAAAACAGCCGAGATGAGAGCAATGAACCTCGAGTGAGCTCTTTTTCACTGAGATTTCATTTTCTTGCAAAATCTTTGAAGGAGAAAACCAGTTCTCACCACTGCCCTCAGTGACTCTTGTCTTACGAAAGCCTTTTAAAAGAATAGAAACGGCCAAGAAAAAAGTCGATCCGTCCCTCCGATATCGAACGATGCGCCAGCGCCTGCGGCGCGGGATAATAAGACGGAGCGCGGATTGCTAAGGTAAAAAACGGAGGACCGGAACGGTTTGCGTCCCAATTGGGAAAACGGTCCACTAGAGCGCACGTGATGTAACGGCGGGCAGGTCCCTGAGCCTTTCGGCAGGTCGCGCTGTGAAAATGCCAACCAGCTGCCAAAAATGCCAAAAGAAGGGCGCCACCGTCCACCTTGCAGCCTTTGCCCTTCTGGAGATAGCGCGCTGGATAAGACAGAAGAATCGCCCCACTTATTAATGCCGCCGCCCGCCGCCCTTCTGTTTTACATGTTGCCTCTCTAAATCGTCTTTTTCGACGTCGAATTTTTGGATCGTGAAATTTCTCGAGCCTCGCCTTGCTTGCTTCTCCTGCCGCCACGCACCCACGGCTCGCAATTTTCGTCTTTCTCGCTGTCTAGAAGACACACAGGCCAACAGCAACACCGAAATCCCCTCCTTTACCTCCTCGTTGCCATGGCCGACGAAACCGAAGCAAAGCGGCCTTGCGCTGGCGGCGACTGCAGCAACGATGCCGGCACGCTGCAGTGCCCGACGTGCTTGAAACTCGGCATGAAGGACAGCTTCTTCTGCTCACAGGAGTGCTTCGGCCGGAATTGGGTATGTCCGCCGCCCGACTCGAGTAGTTATCGACTACGTGGAACTGTTTGCTGACCATCATTCGTTTTGGTTGTAGGCTTCGCACAAGGCCGTCCACAAGAAGGAGACCAGTATGTTCACCCCCGGTTTCTTGTTCATTGCCCTCGCATGTTCCCTACTGACAAACCCGCAGAGGTCGGCTACTTCAACCCGTTCCCCAACTTCCCCTACACCGGCCCGCTGCGCCCCGTCTACCCCCTCTCCGCAAAGCGCACCATCCCCAAGACGATCCCCCACCCCGACTACGCCGCCGACGGCATCCCCAAGACGGCCCGCTCGCTGCTGCGGCCAAACAAGGTGGAGCTGCTCGATGCCAAGGCACAGGAGGGCATGCGCACCGTGTGCCGGCTCGCGCGCGAGGTGCTCGACATTGCCGCCGCGGCCCTGCGGCCCGGCATCACCACCGACGAGATCGACGAGATCGTGCACAAGGCGTGCATCGAGCGCAACTCGTACCCCTCCCCGCTCAACTACAACCATTTTCCCAAGTCCGTGTGCACGTCCGTCAACGAGGTCATCTGCCACGGCATCCCCGACAAGCGCGTGCTGCTCGACGGCGACATTGTCAACCTCGACGTCACTTTGTACTACAAGGGCTACCACGGCGACCTCAACGAGACGTACTATGTGGGTGACCGCGCACACGCCGACCCGGACTCGGTGCGCGTGGTCGAGACGGCACGCGAGTGTCTCGAGGCGGCCATCCAGCTGGTCAAGCCGGGCGCGCTGTACCGCGATTTCGGAAACGTCATCGAGAAGCACGCCAAGTCGCGCGGCTGCAGCGTCATCCGCACGTACGTGGGCCACGGCATCAACTCGGTGTTCCATGCGCCGCCCAACATCCCGCACTACGCCAAGAACAAGGCCGTCGGCGAGTGCAAGCCCGGCATGACCTTTACGATCGAGCCCATGGTGGCGCTCGGCAAGTACCGCGACGTGACGTGGCCGGACAACTGGACGAGCACGACGATCGACGGCAAGCGGACGGCGCAGTTTGAGCACACGCTGCTGGTGACAGAAACGGGCGTCGAGGTCCTGACTGCCCGGACCGCCAGCTCGCCGGGCGGCCCGATACCCATGCCCGAGGCTGCCAACGGCACGGCGTAGGGGAAGGAAGAAAAGAAGCTTTGAAATGAATTTGTTGTGTTTGATCTTACAGAGCAGTTTACAGAAACGGATTTAAGGCATGGAATAGCGAGATCGGAGTTGGGGTGGTTGATGAGAACAAAGCATGATGAAATGTTACAACGAGCGGAAGCGCAATCAATAGACAACGCTGCCTTTTTGAATATTTTCTTTTATTTCAGCACGCTGACGACGTATGTGATGCCACCTGTCCTGTCCTGCGTGGCCTTCTTGGAATACCACTTGTTCACGATTAGGCTGGTTATGTGCGCGTGACCAGTGCGTGCCACTGACGTCGTCTCGCAGGAGAAAACTGATGTGTTTGCGTTCTGTTGTGAATTGTCTGCCCCGCATAGCTGTTCGCTCCTTCCTGCTCCATTGGGCCCACTTTCGCAATCACAGGCCAGGCCTGGCCACTTTGCAATCCGTAAAATAGTGGACAGCTACAGGGGCTCGCCCAGCCACTCGCTGTAGCTTTTGGGGCAGGTGCTGTCCTATGCGCCGCCAACCAAGCTTCTGCCCGTGTCCTTCCCGCTATTATTGCTGGGCCCGCGAAGTAAAATAGCCATTGTTCGCAGCTTCCTAGCAAGTACCGATGCGCTGGATCTTGCAGCAAGGATACCTCCCACCCCAAATCCGTGAGTCCGTCCACTGAAAATCCCCCCCACCAGGTGCAGTCAGCCTCCCTCGCTCCTTCCCGGGTTCCGCTATTGCTGTCCTTTGATTGTGTCCCTCCCTATCCTTCTGTCTTCTCCCCTGTAATACTCCGAATTTTCCTATTTTTTCTTGTGCCTGCCCCCATAAACACACAAGCCACACCACGCTACACGAGCCTTTTTTTGCGAAGCTTCGGCCGGCGCTTTCCCTCTCCTTCCCCTTCTCTTGCCCTCCACAGCTTTCCTTTTTCGCTCGCTGGATTACGCCTCTTCCGCGCACCTTCCCTTCCATCTCTTCTCTCGCACCTTCCCTCTCCACCACCACCACCGACCTCCCCTCCTTTTCTGCAATATCTCGCCTCTTTTTCCTCTCCACCTCTCCTCCCCTCTCGACCTCGACCATCCTTTTGTCATCCCTGTTTTACTTCTCTCATCTTGTGCTCCGTCCAGCCCACGCGCAATCTCCCCAATCGCGAAACTATCGCCACATCATCTTCTGTACGTTGTATCTCGCTTTTTTGCTTCATTGCGCTCAGCAACCTCGATTTGCGCCCGATGGCACGTCACGGCCACAGGATCAAAACTATAGAGTCCTCTCTTGTGCTCCACGATTTTGCTTGAGGCCAGACCTCCGCTCCGAGGCCGAGCTAGGCGCCAGCCTCTCGATTTACCACCTCGCACATTTTCTCTCTTCGCTTGTGCTGTCGACATCTTCTTTCTTTGCTTTCATCTTCTAACATCTTGTTGCAGCATCGACTGTTTGCGCATCCCGTGCCTCCGTCTCGTAACCGTCTCGCGCCGATCACCGGTCCGATCTTCGTCCCAACACTACCTCTTTCTTCCCACCTACCTACCAAACCACCGTCACAATGTCTGGAGAGGCGTGGCTGTACTTGTTCGCCGTGTTGATAAACGCGGTGAACCTGTTCCTGCAGGTCTTCTTTACGATCATGTACAGCGACCTGGAGTGGTATGTTATGCTCGCCACGCGGAGTAGTTTGAATATGCTTTCTGTCCTCGAGTGACCGCTAACATTGCACAGCGACTACATCAACCCCATCGATCTCTGCAACCGACTCAACACGTACATCATTCCGGAAGCGGCCGTCCACGGCTTCCTAACCTTCCTGTTCCTCATCAACGGCTACTGGCTGCCTCTGATCCTCAACGCCCCGCTCCTCGCGTGGAACATCAAGAAGTATGTTGCGGCGAAAGCCACGCTTGTTTGCGCCGGGCCGCGCTGTGGGGCTTCGGTCCGGCGTTTTTTGGAGTTCCGCATGCTAACCTCACCTCTCTAGGATCGTTGACAACACCCACCTGCTGGACGCGACGGAGATCTTCCGGAAACTCAACGTCCACAAGAAGGTTTGGTTGCCCTGCCTCTCCCTCGACTTGTCTCTATTTCTCCGGCCGCCGTGACTAACATCATCCACAGGAATCCTTCATCAAGCTCGGCTTCCACCTCATCATGTTCTTCTTCTACCTGTACAGCATGATCGTCGCCCTGATCAAGGATGAGGGCCACTAGAGCTACCTCATCTCCTCCCCGCTTACGATCAACCTGGGCAACGTTTCGTTTAGTGGCGTCATCTTGTATCTGACTTACGATTGGGGACTTTCGTTGCCTCTCCGGGCGTGCGAGCGAAGCCACACACACTCCCCCTGCCAGTGGATGCTGCGTTGCGCGATGCGATCGAGAAGCTGGACAGCCTGCCGCCACCCCACGAGTTTCTTTTTACGACGGAAGCCATCTGGATTGTCACCGACCGGCTCATGAAGAGGGTCTTGTGGAAGAGCCTCTTGTCTATGGCCTTGTTGCTTCAAGTTTTGTTTCTGATTTGTTCCTACTTTGTCCTTATGTACTTCTCGGGAGTGTACTGGCTGAAACCATGGCGTCGTTTATTTGTGTTTTTCCTTTTCGGCTGAGCCTGCATAGACCTGGAGGAGGAGGCAACGAGGGAGCGAGAGAGGAGGGAAGTAAGAAGGGAGACGAGAGAAAGGAGGATGTGAGGTAGGAGAAAGGCGTTCATATAGTGTGGACAGCACGGCAACGGGCGAGATGCGATGCGCTGGTTTTCTTTTTCATTTTTTTGGCTCTTCCTCGCGGTCGAGGCATGGTAATGATGTTCATTTTAGTGTTTTTATCGTCTGTGTTTATACCTGTGTCGAAACACACCGCTCCGGCGCTTATGGGCGTTCTGTCTGACTGCCGAATATATTTGTTAATTCTTATCTGTCTGAAGTCTCTGTCGTTGGCTGTGTCTATTCACGAGACTTTGTCTATTGTCTCGGTCTCCTCCGGCGTTACAATATTCTATTGGTGCTGGTATCTCGGGACCTTGCCTTCAACGCTTGATCTCTATTGTTGTATTGCTGCGAAGTACGCTTGCAAAGATATCAATCGGGTGGTTAACTACCAAAACGGGTTCAATTGCACTCATAACCTCGAGATAACAGCTTCTGCTTCGAGGACAGCGAATTTCACATGTCGGAACCTTGTCCAACGATGTCGTTTCGATCACGTGATCAACATACCGCCTTTACGGGCGTGGGTTGTTTATTTTGGGCGGTGCCAGATTAAAAGGGCAAGCTCGCCCAATAAATCTCGGTTTTTGCCGCCTGCAGCAGCCCGCGCCGCAACACAGCTTGCCGCACCCACTTTGTATCAGACGGCGCATTTTGCTTCCATCTTGCGACTCTGCCGTGCCTGACTTTTTGCATACGGCGGCACTCCGAAATCTCCCCAACGAACGACAATCTCGCGCGACTTTTCCTTCTCCGACACCTACTTCTCTATGACACCACACAACCTCGCCATGGCCGACTTTGGCGACTACCCGCCCAACATGGCGCCGCACGACGCCCTCGTGGTGCGGTCGCAAGCCGAACCCGACCACGCCGTCGTGCCCTACTCGGCGGAAGACTTGTCGCGGCCCACGGTTGGGCCCGCCAATCCCTTTCGGCGCGCCAACATTGAGAGCAACACGCAGCTTGTGCGCAGCTCGGAAGGCGGCGCGGCCAAGCGCAAGAATGTGTTGTCGGGCACGGCCACGGAAGCGTTTCTGAGCGAGCACACATTCCGCAGCAAGCACCGGGCGGTGGAGCGGCGGGGTGGCCCGGAGCGGGTTGTGCTGACGGGCGACGAAGTCAAAGCGCAAAACGCAGCGGTGCGGTCGGCGCGCGAGGGCAAGGGAAGCGCGATCGTGGCCGAGGGGGACGGCGCGTACGTGGGGCCGTGGGCCAAGTTCCAGCGCAAGGCCGTGTACGACGAGGTGGGAGACGACGAGGAGGAGGACGAAGACTATGAATACGAGTATGAAGACGACGACGACGTCGTTGAAAGCGGCACGGTGATTCCGGCACCGGCGTCGGCGCTGGCGCGGCGCAAGGAGCTCGAGACGGTGGGCGACGAGACGACGGCGTTTGTGGGCAGCGAGCAGTACGACTACCAGGGCCGCACGTACATGCACGTGCCACAAGACCTGGACGTGGACCTGCGCAAGGAGGTCGGCAGCATCACCAACTTTATCCCGCGCAAGCTGGTGCACACGTGGAAGGCGCCCACACCCGGTCAGGCCATCACAGCACTGCGCCTGTTCCCCGAGTCCGGTCATTTGCTGCTGAGCGGCAGCGCCGACAACACGGTGCGCCTCTGGGACGTGTACCACCAACGCGAGCTGCTGCGGACGTACACGGGCCACACGCGGGCGATCACGGACCTGGCGTTCAACCGCGACGGCACACGGTTCCTGACGGGCTCGCACGACCGCTGGATGAAGCTGTGGGACACGGAGACGGGCCAGTGCATCAACCGGTTCCGCACGGGCAAGACGCCGCACTGCCTGGTGTTCAACCCGTCGGTGGAGGGCGCGCACGAGTTTTTGTCGGGCATGTCCAACAACAAGATTCTGCAGTGGGACACGCGGGCGGCGGCCTCGGGGAGTGGCGATTCGGGCGACAATGTCAACGAACCCGTCCAAGACTACGACCACCACTTGGCGGCGATCAACACGATTACCTTTGTCGACGACAACCGGCGGTTCATGACAACGTCGGACGACAAGTCGGTGCGCGTGTGGGACTACAACATCCCCGTGCCCATCTCGTACACGAGCGAGCCGTGGATGTACCCGCTGACGCGCGCGGCGGCGCACCCGTCCAACAAGTACGTGGCGTACCAGTCGGGCGACAACCAGGTGCTGGTGTACTCGGCGCGCGACAAGTACCGGCAGAACCGCAAGAAGGCGTTCAAGGGCCACAACAATGCGGGCACGGCAATCGACATCACGATCAGCCCCGACGGGCAGTTTTTGGCGTCGGGCGACACGTCCGGGTACGTGTGCTTCTTTGACTGGAAGACGTGCAAGATGTACGAGAAGCTCAAGGCGGACCCGGCGGGCGGGTCGGTCAACCACGTGGTGTGGCACCCGCAGGAGACAAGCAAGGTGGTGACGGCGGGCACGCAGGGCGACATCAAGCTGTGGGATTAGGTGAAGGGAAAGAAAAGAATGGGAATGGGAATGGGACATTGTGCAGCATATATCGGCGTTTTTGCGTTTAGGCTTACAGGGGCCAGGTTTTAAAAACGGAATTGATTAGACAAAATATATCACATTCAGCGTCGCCTATTGATCTTTCATGGTATAAAATGACCTAACAACCGGTATTTCTTTTTGATTATAAACCCTTTTTATAGATACAGTCTCGTTGGGAAAAGAGAACAAGGAAAGTCAAACTCCAAAACAGTTTATCGCTAACACAACCAAAAAGGCCCCGGGAAAAGCACCCAACAATACGCTCCGTCTATGGTAGGAAAGTAAATTGAAAAAAAAAAAAAAGAAGAGAACCAAAGGCCCCAGCTAATTCCGCAGGAAGGTCTTGAAAATGTTGCTCTCGGTGCAGTCGACCCACGGGTAGCCAATCTCGCCCAGGTACGTCTCCAGCTCGCCGACCTCGGCGTCTGGGCACAGGATGCCCGTCAGCACCTTGCCAATATCGCTGCCCTCGTTGCGGTACTGGAACAGGCTGATGCTGTAGCGCGGGCGCAGCGTCGCCAAGAACTTGTCGAGGGCGCCTGGGCGCTCGGGGAAGTTGAACATGTACAGGCGCTCGTGGGCCACGGACGAGCGGCCGCCCATGAGGTAGCGGATGTGGCCCTTGGCGAGCTCGTCGCCCGACACGTCGGTGGCGTGCATGCCGTCCGTCGTGGCGATGCGCGCCATCAGACTGCTGAGCTGCTGCACGCGCTCGGCGGCGTTGCCAGCGGTCAGCGAGAGACCGAGCAGCACGTTGGCGGCCGACTCGTCGTTGAACCGGTAGCTAAACTCGGTGACGGCGTGGGGCATGATGGCGTCAATGAGCTCGGCGAAAGCGCCGGGCCGCTCGGGGATGCCGACGGCCAGCAGGGCCTCCTTGCCCTCGCCCAGCGTGGCGCGCTCGGCGACAAAGCGCAGGCGGTCAAAGTTCATGTTGGCGCCGCTGGTGATGGCGACGAGCGCGCGGTTGGGGTCGGACGACGGGTTCTGGGCGACGTACTTTTTGAGGCCCGCCAGCGCGAGCGCGCCCGCGGGCTCGACAATGGAGCGCGTGTCCTCAAAGACGTCCTTGATGGCGGCACAGGTCTCGTCGGTGGTCACCTGGATGACCTCGTCGACGACGTCCTGGCAGATGCGGAAGGTCTCCTCGCCGACGGCCTTGACGGCGGCGCCGTCGGCAAACAAGCCCACCTCCTTGAGGACGACACGCTCGCCCTTGGCCAGCGACTGCACCATGGCGTTGGCGTCGTACGCCTCGACGCCAATGATCTTGACGTGCGGGGCGATGCGCTTGACATAGACGCCGATGCCGGCAATGAGGCCGCCGCCGCCGACACAGCAAAAGATGGCCTCGAGCTTCTGGATGTTGGTCTGGCGTAGCAGCTCCATGCCAATGGTGCCCTGGCCGGCAATGACGTAGGGGTCGTCAAAGGGCGGGATGTCGATGAGCCCGTCCTGCTGCACGCGGCGCGCGCACTCGAGCTTGGCGGCGTCAAAGTCCGGGCCGTGCAGCACGACGTGGCCGCCCATGCGCGACACGTTCTTGTGCTTGATGCTGGGCGTGCCCTCGGGCATGACGATGGTGGCCGGGATCTTGAGCTTGCGGGCCGAGTAGGCGACGCCCTGGGCGTGGTTGCCGGCGGACGAGCAGACGACGCCGCGCCACGAGTCGGCCGGGTCGAGATGGGCCATTTTGTTGTAGGCGCCGCGCAGCTTGAAGCTGAAGACGGGCTGCTCGTCCTCGCGCTTGAGCAGCACCTTGCACTCGAGGCGGTTGCTGATGTTGACGGCGTGGCTGAGGGAGGTCTCCTTGCAGACTTCGTAGACGCGGGAGGTGAGGATCAGGCGGAGGTAGTCGGGGTGGCCGTTGGGGAGGATGAACTCCTCGGGCAGCAGCTTGCGCACGCGGGCGGCGCGCTCGTCCGCCTCGGCCGACGCCAGGTCGACCAAAGACTCGGTCCGCGAGAGGCCGGACACGCTGGGCGTCCGCGCCGGTGTCGGGCGGCCGGCATTGCTGGTGCCGTTGCCGTTGCTGGCGGTTGTGGTGGAGGTGGTGGTGGAGGAGGAGGCGGCGGCCGACGAGCGCAGCG
Source organism: Sporothrix dimorphospora (assembly GCA_021397985.1). NCBI lineage: Eukaryota > Fungi > Ascomycota > Sordariomycetes > Ophiostomatales > Ophiostomataceae > Sporothrix > Sporothrix dimorphospora. Next base: position 144,814 of record WOUA01000003.1, on the reverse strand, counting down.
GCACCGCATTGGGCGAGCCATTGACGACGGTGCTGCCGTTCAGCTTGCCTCCTGTTGGATCGGACATGATGTGCGTTGGTGTGTGGTTGGGGAGGGGGGGGGAAGAATCAAGGGGGATGGGAGAAGACGAGAGGCGAGTAACAGACGGAGGGAAAAGACGACGTAGGTTCGATATGGGTGAAAAACCTTGAAGAGTCACCGCTACCGCAATGCCGCTAACAAAAGCTCTCGCATTGGGAAAGAGATAGCTTGCCGCCCCAAAAAAAAAAAAAAAAAAAAAAAAAAAAGAGCAAGAGCAGACCGAGCTAGGAGGCAAAAGTCGTTAGCGGGGTTCCACGGCGGTCTGCTTGTGCTTGTGCATACAGGGGCGGACGGCGGCCGATAGCGGGGTTTCCTTAGTGGACGACGGCAGACAGGGACACGACCTGGAACATCTTCTTTCAGTGGACGGCTCTCAGTGGACGTTCGCTGTCGCACAGCGGGCACCTACGGGCTGCCGGTAGAGTGAGCGACCCAACAGAGAGGCACCACCAACGGCCGAGCGCAATTAGTGCACGTCATTGGCTGCGGGTGGTTCTACACGGGCAAAAATCAGTCCATATTTCCGTACGCATGTCGAGCTCCATAATTTATTACTATTCACACAGATCCGGCCTTTTCAAACAACCTCACAAGACGACCACTGACGACACCTCGACAGCCCATATACCACAACACGACAACCCACGACACAGCCTCGACACAGACACATCGCCTGCCCACACACAACCGCCAGCATGTCCAACCTGCCGCCGTCCGACGCCATGCCGTCGTCGTTTGACGGCAATGCGTGAGTTCACGCCAAGCCTCTCGTGACTGCTCTCTATATCAATGTACTGACCCCCTCTTCGTTCAGCGAATACCAGGGCACCCCGATGCAGAGGTTTGGCCGCAAACTCCTCAAGGAGCCTCTTATCCCCATCGGCTGCACCCTCACCGTCGCCGCCTTCCTCAGCGCCACCCGCGCCATCCGCAAGGGCGACCACCACCAGGCCCAGCGCATGTTCCGGGCGCGCGTGCTCGCCCAGGGTTTCACCATTATTGCCATTGTCGGCGGCGGCATCTACCTAGCCGACGACCGGAAAAAGGAGCGCGAGCAGTGGGCGCTGGAGCGCCAGCAGAAGCAGCAGGCGCAGAACGAAAAGTGGATCAAGGAGCTGGAGGCGCGCGACGCCGAGGACAAGGCGCTGCGGGAGCGGTTGGCGCGGCGGCGGGAGCTGCGCAAGGCGGGTGGTGCTGTGAGTGACGAAATCGCGGAAGCCGAGCTGGAGGCACAACTGGTGGCGGCGGCCGAGCGGGAGGCTCGTGCGGCGGCGGCGGCGCGGGGCGGCAACGGTGGGGGTGGTGTGCTGGCGGCACTCGGAGGCTTCTTTGGAGGGGGTGCGAAGAAGAGCGAGACGAGCAGCACGGCGGCAGCGGCAGCAACAGCAACCCCATCAGAACCAGAGCCGGAGGCGACGGCACCTGCGGCTGCAGCAGCAGCAGCATCAGAGACCACCGAGGTCAAGAAGGGTGCCCGGAAGAGCCACGGCCGGAGCCAGCTGGATACACTGGGCGACCTGTTTGGCAAGCGGGGAAGCGGTTCGGACGGCGAGGAAAAGAAGTAGGGTTCAACGACACATACACAAGAGGGAACACGGTTTGTACATAAGATTGACACAAAAAGGGACAGGTGGGGGACAATGGGCTACCGGGATGAAACAATGGCATGGTGTGGACAGGAACATAGCTCTACTCAAATTCAAGAATGATCACAAACAGGCGATCAGGAAGCAATAACCATAACCCAAACAGAAACAGAACAGAAACAGAAACGCCAGTACTTTGTTAATTACAATAACCCCATTTTGGCCCTACACCATACTCCCGCCGCTCCTGTTGGCGCCGATGAGGCCGGCCATTTCCAGGAGTGCACGGTCCGCCTCCATGTCGCCGGTGCCCAGGTTGATGCGCCGGCGCGACTCGGCCTCCCGCGCCTCCCAGGCCCAGCGCTCCGCCTGCGCCTTGGCCTCGTCGTCGCCGCCGCAGCCCCAGACCTCGAGCGCCTCGATGGAGAAGCGGTCCTGGAAGCTAAACATGCGCGCCGCGCTGGCATGGAAGGCGCCGCCGCTACCACTAAAGCTGCTGCCGCTGCTCACAGGGCCGCCCCGATCATGCGTCATGACGCCAAACTCAAAGTTGGCGTCAATCATGAGCGACAGCGGCCCCAGCGGCAGGATGCCCTCGACGGACGACTGGACGTGCTGGTGCTGCTTGAGGCTGGCTTTGACGGCGGCGCCCGTGGGCGAGGGACACCCAAAGCCGATGCCGCCCGCGTGCTGGTTGGCGGCAGACGGCTTGACAAAGGCGGCGTAGTCGCGGTTGAGCGTGGAGGCGCCAAAGACGTCGTGGACAGGACTCAACTGGAAGAGCAACGTGTCGCTGTCGCCGAAGCACTCGCGGTGCGTGAGGCGCCAGGGCTGGCTGACGTAGGCGCCAAAGATGAGCGTCTCGTCGTCTTCGTCGTCGTCGTCGGCGTCCCCTGTGGATGGCCGCTTGCCGTTGCCATGGGGGAATCTCCGTGGAGGAAGGGCAGCCGCAAATGTGGCTTCCTGGCCACGCGGGGTGTCGCTGATGCGCGTGCCCTTGACGAGCAGGATCGTGGGTGCGCGCCAGTTGAAAACTTTGGACTCAAACGAGCCCATGGAGAAGCCGTCGCTGTCGCCCGAGTAGAGCGGGCGCAGGCGGTGGAAGAGGGAGGAGCCCGGGATGAAGAAGGAGAGCTGGGACAGAATGTTGAGGTTCATGATGTGGTTGACAGAGTCTTGGAGGAGGAGTGGGGGAATGGGGATATCTTTTGAGGGAATGGTGGCAGCCGACGATTTTCGTCTGGCGAGTGTTGCCGGAGTAGAGGTGGTGTTCTTATTGTCTGCGTTCGAGTTGTCGCCACCTGCACTGGCGCCAGCGCCAGGCTTCATCCGCGACAGGTCGAGGTTCTTGGAGAAGAGAAAGTGCTCAAAGAGCGCATTAAATCCATTAAAGAGGAACGGGAAGCACACGGGGATGATGGCGTCAAAGTGGGCAAACTTAATACCCGGCGATGTCTCAACATCGAGGAAAGTGGCGAGGATGCACTGTGCCGTTTCCCGCAGGCTGTCCAACGCGTCGCCCGTAAAGCGCCCGGCGTAGAGCGAGAGCTGCTCTTGTGGGCCGAGGGGTGCCACCAGGAGCAACAGCATCAGCAGTCGGCGGAAGTTGTCGGCAGGGATGCGCGCACCGTGCAGGGTGGCGGCAATGTCAGATGCCTTCCGTGCGGCTGACTTGGGGCCAGTGGGCACTGAGCTGTTGACATAGTCCAGCGCATCAAAGGCCGCCAGAACGAGCTCGTCGTCGTCGTCTCTCGGGAGGTGACTGTCCTCGTGGTCGTCATGCTCATCGGCGTGGTCGTCGCCGTGCGAGTCTTTCACGTCATCGTCGTCGTCGTCCTCAATGGACGCGTCCACGGCAAAGCCTTGGTTACCAGTGGGTCCCGTCGGTGTCCGTGACGCTGCGGCCGCTTCTTTCTTGTCCTCCGAGAAGAGCTTACGGTCGTGCACGGCCAGACTCCGGAACAGCAGCGTACGGCGGTCACTCGCACCGTGGACCAGCACGCGCTGGTACCGGTCGGTCAACAGCGTGACCACAATGACCAGCTGCTCGAGACCCAGCACGGCAGGCGCCTCCGACAAGAAGGGAAAGGCGCCGAGGTAGGAGATCATCTGGAACACAACCGGCGACACACCCAGGATGTCTGGGATGGCCAGGAAGCGCGCGACAGTGTCTTCCTTGAGGTAGCGCAGGACGTGGTGCCTCCTGTTGTGCTCTTCGGGGGTGGTCTTGTCCCCGGCGTTGTCGCCCTCGTCACTGCCGTTGCCATTCCCGTCGTCGGCTTCGTTCTCATCTCCGTTCTGCTCACTCTCCCGGCTGACATACGGACTGTCTACCGTGGCGTCTGCGAGGCCCTTGAAGTTATCCTTGAGCGAGTAGAGCTCGAGGGAGGTGAAGCATTTCTGAGCGAAGCGGTTTGCCTGGTGCAATGTTAGCGAGAATACCAGGGCCCATCGTTTCGACGATCGACACTACTCACCAGCTCTTTCACGAGCTCCTCGTGCGACCGCTGCACCTGCGGCGGCGCCGACTGGCCCTGTCCCATGGCGGGCGGTGTCTCGTAGGCTGTACGAGGGTCGTACTGAGAGAAAGTCGCAGACAATCTGCTCGCTGTCGCTCTCGCTCCGTCGTTCGCGGTGGTCGTCGTCTATTGCCCGTCTCGTTCCGTCGACTGGTCGCTGCAAAGAGGGCCAGATGCGCAGTCCGAAACAGCCGCCGTCATGATGGTGCGGAGTACGGTGAGCAGCTTTGTTTTGCTTGGTGCGCGGGGAAAGCCGCCGTGGATATCAATGCGGGTTTCAATGTTGTTGTGTGGGTTTCAGTGTTGCTTTTCTCATAACGCCCTTTGTGGTGTGGAAACAATGGATGTGAGACCAGGCAGCCACGTAAGAAACCCCGAAAGTAAGAGAGCTTCGAGACAACGCATACGATTTGGGCGATTTGGAACCACATGAAAGGGAAAGTAAGCGGCCTCTTGGAAAGGAAGGAATGCACGACTTGGCGGCGGCGTGTAGGCTGCCGTAGCTCATGTGGGGTCCTTGTGGTGGTCTGGTCGGTGAGGCGGGGGAGGCACGGGTTTCTAGTGCACTGTTGGGGAGAAGGTGCGACTGGCGTCTCAGAGAATGTGCACTATCGACCAACAAGGTGTGGCCTAACATAATACGGCAATTAGGGATTCATACGTCATTCATTAAGCAACAACAGCCTCGAATAGAACTGTTGTAATGCGCCTATTTACTGGGCTTTTCAAGCACATCTCATACAAACAACAGGCAGCATAAAAACGCCGCTTATCAAAGTATGATGATATGGAGCGTGGGATAGATATTGCTTAAAAAGTAAGAAAAGTATGTTTTTATTGACTGTTTTACGACTTGCTTTTTCTTAAGAAAAAAAGAAAAAAAAAGGAGAGCAGAATTTTTTTTTTTTACAAAAAAACCAAGAAAGAAAGAAGGAAAAATGTATAATACTTGCACACACTTGAACTTTCAGGTACATCACAGAAAGATATTTGCTAAAATATGTCTCAGCATCAGAAAGTTCGAAGCCAGTATATCTATTTGTGCGACCTTCGCTTTTCTCTTTTCGAAAGAGAAAGGCCAAATAATATGCGTGAGACACAACGGACTCATCCATTTATGGTACCTGAAAGTTAATGGTAGATATCATAACACAGCTCCCCTTTGAGAATTATCTCTGGAAGCGGAAATGTTCACGGTCTTTTTGAGCAAATATGTCGTTGGTAAACAAACGGTGGCTAGAGCTGTCCAGCAGAGTCTATTTTCCCTCTTGTCTGCGATATTGACATTAAACTTGCTCTGTGTTGACCTGATGCTCCCTTTTCGCCCTCTATACACCAGTCAAATAGACACAACGTCGTAGATCACTAGAAAACAAAACGAATTCGATATTTTTGTAGTTCTTTGGATAATGAAAGTCACGATTACTGGCCGGAGGCCGCCAAATCGAGTGGGATGAAAAGTAAAAGTATAATTTCAGTCTTGGCCTGAATACCCTGCCTTTCTTTTTGCTGCATACCACTTGCCTTGGCCTCGACAAATTTTCAACATTTGTTGGTTACCATGTCGTCTAGAAGGGCCTTTAGTCTGCCCTTGGCACGGACGAATAGCCGTACTTCACCAAGGCCGCGCTCGGTCCTGCTCTCGCCAAGCCCTCGGCGCATCATCATTGTCACGCACAGCACCGGTGGTAGCCGTTATGACGAAGGCAACGATTATTTTGGTGGTGGCAGCCACGGCGGCAGCGACGTTGAACCGGCCGTGATGACACCGACGCTGGCCCGGGTCACCACTTGGTCGAGGTCATCACCACCCTCGACTGCGTCGACTGCTGCATCACTGCCAACGTCGCCGCCGGATATCAACAGCCTTGGCGCGTCGCCACATGGTCCGTCCAGAGTATCGACCTCCCCACTGGCCACTCCGTTGCTGCTGGCGGGGTAGCGGCACTGCATGAAGCGGACGGTGTCTCGACCCATGGTGCAGCTGCAACTGCAGCTGCCGTCCCCGCCATCATCCCCGCCGGCGCGACCTGCACTCTTGTCGCCCTCGTCACCACAGTCGCCGCGACCGGTACTGCCGGCGCCCATGTCCACCATCGCTCTGATGCTGAGTCAGACGGCCGCCACAGAAACTTCGCCGTCGCCCACGGCTTCACTGGCTTCGCCGGTATCGCCGCCGCCGCCCGAGGCCACGTCCGGCGCGCTCAAGGGCCATTTCGTCGCAGCATTGTGCTGCCCCTCATTGTCAACGTGTACAACTTTATGCGGGCGGCCGAGACAGCGTCGTGCGGCGGACGCGACGTCAGCCTGGCGGTGCATAAGACGTACGGGGCTGGTGCCAACTCGATCCTGCTGAACGCTGCCGCTGCTTGTGGTGGTCGGATGGGCTGTCGGGCCACACGCTGAACCTGGACTTTGAGTCGTTTGACGTGTCGATCCTGGCCGGGTCGGTGTGGGCAACGTCAATTCTGGAGACGGACCGGGTGGAATACTTCCGAGGGTTTGTGCTACTGTGTCTGTGAGTGTTTTATGCCCTTCTCTTTTTTCTCTATTCTCTCTCTTTGCTCTCCTGCTAACTCGACAGGTACATCATCGTGGCACTGGCCATTATCCTGTACAAGGAGTGAGTGGCTATATTGTCCGTATTCTGTATTTGTCTCTCCAAGACATCTCTCTTATTTCTCTTCTTTCGCTGGACGTGACAGAAATGAATTTGTTTTTCGTCGAAAGGTGGTCGGTTGTTGTTTACTTTGGTGCATTTTGGGAAGCTCTGGAGGAGCTCCAGGTCGGGCCCCACCGCACGCACTGCCTGATTGGATGACTCACCCGCGAAGCTCCTCCTGGGACCCACTGTATTTTTTTTCTCTTCTCATAAATGAATTTTGGCGTGCCCAAATTTCTTTCCCCTCTTTCTTTCTTCTTTCTTTTCTCTTCCTTGGGGACGCATCGCCCTCGTCAACGTCGCGCCTCCATGCTACAAACGGAAAAAGAGAAAAACACACGATTCGTGCGAAACGAGAAGACGGCGACAACTGACGGCAAAGAAGCCGTATGCAGGGTTGGGCTGCTACGGGCTGGATCGAGACGGACGAGAGACTTCGACACGACGGCTTGACCACGACACGACGGCAGCTACACCTTGCCCCAGCACGGACAAGGAACGAAAAAAGGATGGGGGCTCCAAAAGGGCTTCTTCCTCTCTTGGTTCCGTCTGGGGCCCGAGGGCCGTCTACCGTGGTGGGCTGTCGTCGGCAGAAGTCCTTCGCTCGTCTTTCGTCGACTCGTCTCGTCGTCCCTCACTCGCACTTTCGTGCTTTTCTCTTTTTCATCAGGAAGTTTCTTTCTTGTGCATGAGAAAAAGTCGGTGAACAGCTTCATTTACGCCGTCTCCCTCAACCCCAGGGCTGGGGGGGATGGCTAGCCTGAAAGGGCCTTGCGCCACTGTGCGTCTGTGATTGGCATCAGAAAAGCAGGGGGAGGTGGGCAAGGAGGGGGTTTACCCCCTTCTTTGTCACATCTCTTTCCTATGGGAGAGCCATCGCGAAGCTTCGTGGTCTCGGATTTCCTTCCCTTCCTTCACGGGAGGGGAGGGGGAGATGGGAAAACATATTAGTTCGATGCGCGACGTGGGGCCTCGCATTCTCTTGACCTTTTCTTTCTTTTTCGCTTCTTTCGCCCTTCGGCCCTTCTCTCCTCTTCTTTCTGTTTTCTTTCTTTTCTTGTTCTTCTTGTGTCATGTAAAATTCTGCCGGTCTCGAAAGAGGGCGGTAGGTCTGTCACAGGAGGGACGAGGAGGCGAGGGGGAGCTGGATCGGATTGGAGGTTGGGATTCCCCAAAGGATGGACGACTCGAGAGACTGAGAGGGTCAAGGTGTGCACTCAAGAGGCCTCCATATTGCAATGCCGCTTATTCTTTCGAGGGCGATGCGTCCCCCCTATTTTTTTATCCCCCATGTGAGTTGACTTTCTTCCCCGTTGAACGACTGAAAAGGATGCCTTTGCCAGGGATACTGCTAACAGGTGTGTGGCCTCCTGTCTTTGGACGGGTGGTCGATAGTTGTAGTTGTAGGTGAGGTGGAGGGACAAGGCTGACACGAGAAAGGGAGGTTTTGTGGCACGAGGGACGATCGGTGGTTGAGGTAGTTTCGTTACTCTGGAATTGATCGTCGGTTTTACATTATCATACAACGTCTTTATGTGTCTTTTATGTACACGTTCCTTATGCCGCCATCGACACGCCGGTCTTTCTGTGCTTCTCTAGAGCTTCAACGTCCTCGGGCCGCTCAAACGCGGCCGTCATCACCGTCTCGGCCACCTGGAGCAGCCGTGCGTCATCAAAGAACTGTCCGATCAGCTGGAAGCCCGGGCAGAACGCATCTGCTTCCGTGGCTGCTCCCGTGTCTGCCGCCGGCATCGGGATGCTGATGGCTGGCAGCCCTGCCAGACTCGCCGGCACCGTAAACACGTCGTTGATGTACGCGTCCACGGGCGACGGTGCCGCCTCCACATCCGCCAGCCGCGGTGCTGGCGTGGGCGCCGTCGGGCACAGCAAAAAGTCCACCTGCGCGGGGCCGCGCTTGTCGGCCAGTGGCAGGCCCTCGGGTAGGTCGCTCAAGTTGATGTGGTCGTGGCTCTCCTCGGCGCCCTTGTAGACACCCTGCTCGCCCACTGGCTTGTGGTCCCGCAGCGGGTTGGGCAGTCGGAACACGGCGTCAAAGTCGCGGACGATGACGCGGCGCACGCGCTGCGCCTGCACAAAGTAGTTGTCGCGCGCCGAGGAGCTCAGCACGTAGTTGCCGAGCAGAATGCGGCGCTGCACTTCGCGGCCAAGGCCGGCCCCGCGAACGCGCTCGTACAGGACGGCCTCGTCGCCCTCCTCACTCTCCTCTGCAGGCGACGTTTCCCCTGCCTCGACCTCGCCCAGGTCGCCCACTTGGCCGTAGCGCACACCGTCGTAGCGTGCCAGGTTGGACGCCGCCTCGGCGGGTGCCAGCACGTAGTACGCCGACAGCGCGTGGCGCGTTGACGGCAGGGACACGGCGGCAATGGTGGCACCGAGCCCGCGCAGGCGCTCAGCGGCGGTCGCCCACGCCGTGCGGATGCGCGGATCCAGCTCCTCAATATTGTATTCAAGGGGGATGCCAAAGGTGATGCCGCGGAGGTTGGTGGCGGCCTCCTTGCCGTTGTAGCCCGACCGCTCGCCAGCGATCCGCAGCCGCGACGCCAGTGTCAGCGACGTTGGGTCGCGGCCTACGTCGGACTCGCGCCAGAGGCCGCCGGTCGCCTCGCTCTTTGGGTCCTCGCTTCGCTCGTTGTTTTGCTCGCTCCGTTCGCTGCTGCCCGCCCCCACAATCAACCGCCGAATAGGCGCCACAGCCGGCGCCAGCAGACCCACCGTGTCTAGACTGTTGGCATACGGCACCACGCCGAAGCGAGAGAGCATACCGTAGCTAGGCTTGAAGCCGACGACGCCGCTGTAGGCGGCGGGCAGGCGTACCGAGCCGCCCGTATCGGTACCGAGGGCCACGTCGGCGTCGCCCAGGCGGACCGCAACGGCGGAGCCGCCAGAGCTGCCGCCGACGGACAGGCTGTCAGCGGGCAGCCCATCGTCAGACGAGCGACCGCTGTCGGTTTCACCTAGCCCGTCTGACGACGGGCTCCTGTCTGATGCCCTCTGGTAGGTCCCCCCAAAGTGGGAAAACAGCGAGTGCGATCCCATACCAAACTCATCCAGGTTGGTCTTGCCCACGACACGCGCGCCGCGCCTCCTCAGCTGCGTGACAATGGTGGCCTCAAAGGGCGACGCATACCCCTGGAGGATGCGGGAGCCGCAGGTGGTTGGGTTGTTGTCGTCGGTGCCGCGGGTGGCAATGTTGTCCTTGACGGCGAGGGTGAAGGTGTGGGGAGAGGAGGGGGTGGAGGAGGTCGTATCGGTGTCGGTTGGTTCTGGAGGGAGATTTGTTAGTTAGTTTCTGTTCGACCGCTGTGTCAAACCATGCCCACGACTCACCCCGGGAGATGAACTGGTTCCAGCTATTTGTTGGCCGTGCTGGAACTGTGGAGGCCTTGTCTCTAGTCGAGGCTGTCGTCGACAGGTACCTCCGGCCTTGTATATGTCGTGCGGTCCCCCATATTGGCGCTCGTAACCGGCAGGATGCGGATGTGTGTGGGAGGCGTGAGGAGGGCGACCAAGAGGAGGCAGAAGGCGCCGTCCTCCTCTGGCAGAACTGCCGGATTGGCGCCGACATGGTTGCTGGCTAGGGGCGACACGTAGTGCGCTCAATTGACGTAGTATTCTATTCCATTCACACCGGCAAGCGCTGTCCAGTTTGTCGTCGCCGCCGTCGGGTCGTCGTCGTCCGGGGTCCTGTAGAAGAGGTGAATTGGCTTGGTGGGATGACGTTAAAAATCGAAGCATTCCTCGCGCCTGCCGCGAAAAATAAAGTGGGGGCATAGCTTCGACCGCACCCGCCTCGACCGTCCCTTCAATGCGCAAAAGGCTACCACTTCGAGAATGGGTGAACTGTCTGGCATGTGAAGAAAATTATTTATTTTATTTTCAGTACACGCAACAATTGAAATTTCGTGTATCTATATAAATAGATTTCGCCATAGTTTACTTCATCTGCAAAAGACTCTTGCGAGGTGCAAAGAGACGGCGAGTTGCCGCGTTTAGGTAGCTAATTGTCCTCCAGCTCTGTTCCTTATTGAAATAACCCATCTCGGACTCCTTGGACTGTGAGAAGGCTAAATAAAAAACAAACCATCCCTCCTAGATACCTCCCAGAGCCGCCATGCGACGCCAACTAGAATTAAACATTCGAGACATGACAATCGAGAAAAGAAGGAAGTCAGCCCAGAGAAACCGAAGAATGGAAAATGAAATGAGAAAAAGAGAAACAGGAGGAATCATCGTGGAAAACATTCGCAAGTAAACCCGTTTGCATGGTATAAGAAAAGATAAAGACGCTGTGAAGATAGAGACGATGGACCTTAAGACATGCATCGGGGTCTTTGGCATGAGAGACCGCGTGCTTGAATATTTGATGTTTGATGTTTGATGTTTGATGTTTGATTTTTTGATTTGTGTATAAGTGTGTATGCTTTCCGTTATATTATCCTGTTTTCTACATGACGTGGATTCATTCCCAAACCAAATTCACTTTGGAGGGTATGTTACATTGATCGTTGGTGATGTCGCCTCTATCAAAAGACTCAAAAAGAAGGGGAATGGGGGAGGGCTGAAGGGGTGAAGGGAGTTGGGGAATGAAGGGGTGGTGTTGTGAAAAAGGGATAAGGGGATGATACATGGTTACAAGGGTTACATGAGGGGGTATGGGTTGAAAATGAAAATGAATAGAAATTGAAAATGGAACAGTACAGGCGGTGTATATGTGACATGAAGTGATGGGAGGGTGAATGTGCAATGCGGCGCAGAATTAGGGAGAGAGAGAGAGAAAAAAAAAGACAGTGCAAGAGAAGAGAAAAGAGTGAAAAGAGGTAAAGGGGGAACAAGGAACGACGGTAGGCATAACCAAAGCCAAAGCGGGGTGTAAATGGGGAAAGTTAGGAATGTTGGGGGGGTATAACGGGTTGCGCGCCACCAGATACGAAATAGGGCCCATCACGAACAAACGGAAATGACAATTGACAAGACCGGCCAAAACCCTCTTTTCTCGTTTATGCCTGGATGACGTTCGTCGTGCCGCCGATCTGGCGCTTGACAAGCTCGCGCGCCCACCGAGCGGTCTCAACAGTGCGCGAAGAATACTCGCGGTTGGTGCGCGTTTCCTTGATAAGGCGCAGCACCCACTCTTGCCGCAGAGCCTCGGTGAGCTGGCCGTTGGGGAACGCCTCGGCCAGGTCACCGATGACGCCCATGGCCGACCGCATGAGCGACTCGCTGCGGTTGCCGTCATTGGCGAGAACGTTTAGTAGTTGGAAGATGGGCTGGACATACGGCTGGAGAGCCTCGGCTGGAGGGTTGTTAGTGAAATGTGATGAGACGAGTAATGAAAAAAAGGGAAGACTCACTCTTCTGGCTGGAGGTCATAGCACCAATAATACCGCCCCAGGCGTCCATAATGCCCTCGCGCAGCGCGATGATGTAGTCAAACATCTCGTAGCTTCCGTCGTTGCCGGCGGTGACGGTCGCGGCCTGCTGCAGAACCTGGGCGACAACAGACAGGTAGGTCTCGAAGTGGCCGCCAATGGCGCCAGCGATATCACCAAAGCACTGCAGGATAGCAGGCTTGAACTGGTTTGACAGGGTGGTGCTCTGACAGGAGTTAGCATTTGCATTTGCAATATGGAAAGCTTGGGGAAAGGTGGGTAGACTCACGCTCAGGTTGGTGAGGAGGTAGTTCATGAAGCTGTCGCACCACGGCTGGCTGCGCATGCCCATTGAGCGAGTAATGTCGCTCACGAGGCCGATAGCCATGGAGCACAAGCTGGACTCCTCCTGGTTGTCGAGCGCCTTGATCAGGAACGGCGAGAAGGCGTCCATGTACTTGACAAAGTCCTCCTCGAGCGCGTTGGCTAGGCTGCCAATCGCGGCGAAGACGGTCTCGGGCACCGACGACTTGCCGCCCGAGTTCTGCAGGATCTGGAGCAGTGCGGCCATCATGCGGTCGCCCAGGGGGGCAATCTCCTTGTCGAGACGGCTGACAATCGCCTGCAGGACGGTGCACAGACTTGTCTGCATGTCCTCGAGTGTGATCTTGTCCTCGACGCTGACCACCTGGCTCTGGAGCGGGATGGTCTCCTCGAGACGCTTCAGGATGACGTCCGACAGCTGCGCAATGTCCTGCAGGCTGTCCTGAGCGGCGTTGACGACAAAGGTGTTGAGCACCTCGTAGGTGGCCGTGCGCACAGCAGGCTCGGCACCGGCCTCAGCGGCTGTGACGGACAGCAGCTGCGTCACGCTACTTGTAAAGTGCGGCGTCAGCGGGTTCTGTGCGGCACCGGGCTCGCCGGCAAAGCGCTCGGCCAAGTTCATCAGCGCCCAGCAGCAGGATGCCGCCATCTTGGGGCTGCTCAGCAGACCGCGGAACAGGGACTCGATCAGCGGGTTGAGGTGCGTGGCCGGGTCGATGGCGTGCGGGCAGTTCTCGGTGATGCGGCCGAGGGTGAAGGCGGTCGAGTCGCGGACCTGGATCGACGGGTCGTCGATCATGGAGATCAGAATGCCCAGGGCGGACTGGATGATCGGCTCGAGAACCGCGTCGCCGGGGCCCTCCATGATCGCGCCGAACGCGGACACGGCGGCATCACGCTGGTGCCAGTCCTCGTGCCTCAGGTTGGACTCGACAAACTGGATGACGTGGGGGATGATGGTGGGGCCGACGGCCTGGGCGTACAGGGTCAGGCACTGGTAGGCGGCACGCGAGATGTTGTATTCGTCGTCGGCGGCGTCCTCGTCCTGCTTGGTCAGGAGGATGAGCAGGGCGGGCACGACCTCGCTGGTGGCGACGCGGGCAAAGTTGTAAAAGGGGCGGAGCTGGTCCTGGTCCTCGACGGGGCCGACCTGTGCGTTGTCGTCCTCGATGGCAATCTCCTCCTCGCACACGGTGCTCCAGAACTCGACGGCCAGCTTGGCGACGTCCTCGTCGTCGGACTTCATGCCCATTATCGTGAGACCGAAGAGAGCCTTCTCCATGTAGTACCGCATGTTATCGTAGTAGAGCGCCATGATGCGGTTCAAGCAGCCGAAGGCGCCCTGCTGGATCCGGCTGTCGGACGCCTGCGTCGCCTCGCAAACAACCTGCATGATGTAGTTGCGCTCGCCCTCGTGCTTGAAGTTGTTGCCGACAAACTCGAGGGAGTCGCTGAGGGCAGTGATGGCGGCAAAGCGCACATCGTTGTTGGTCTCCTCCTTGCGCGCGCCCTGGACGACAGCAGTCAAAATGGAGTTGGAGAAGCCGATGAGGCTGGTGCGGACCTCAGGGTCTTGGCTCTCGCAAACGAAGCCGATCGTGGTGAGGGAGGCCTGCTTTTGATGGGCCTCGCCCTGGCTGACGTTCTGGACGAGCGTGGGCATCAGCTCAGGCCACTGCTCGCGCGGCAGCTCGATGGTGCCGATGGCGGCGACGACCTGGGCGGCGGCCTGGCCGGCCTGGCTGTTGGTGGACGACAGGGTTTGCAGGGTCAGCTGCTTGATATTTGTCTTTGTGTCCTGGTCGGTCTGCTGGAGCCATTTTGCTTGGAGTTCGGCCTGGCGGGTTGGGTCGCGGCCTGTGAAGGCGTTCTTGAGGGCAATACCGGCGGCGGCACGGATGTGTCCTTGGGCGTCTTCCTTGGCGAGCTCCTGGACGAGCGTGGCAAGGTAGAGGGACTAGAGGGAGGGGAGAGAAGACAAACGTTAGAACAGCAAACGGGGAAAGAGAAGAGCACGCGCAGTTGATGGGGGGGGAAGACGTACGAAGTTGGTGGCGGCAGCCTGCTCGAGCTGTTGCTCAGCATGTTGACGCAACGCGTTGTCTAGAAATCTCAGTTAGCAGGGGATGGACACACAACTCCAACTTTGACGAAAAACGCGAGCGGCCACGTCGAAAAACACCCCAAATCGAGCCAAGCAACGAATCTATCCGGATGCACTTCTGCCGCAGACGGCACGACAAAGGCAGCGGCGCGTCGCGGCGCGTCGCCGTTTCGTTGCTGCGTGCTGGCATCGCCACGAACAACCCTCCTCCGAGTGAACGACGCCCTCCGAGTTTCTTTCTCCCCTCTGCTCGCGCCGAAACCGTGCCGTCGTTGGGAAGAGCTTCGCGAAAAAACAACCACCGCCGCAGTAAACGTACCGGGTGACAACGAATTGGTCAGGATTGTGTCGATGTCCGAGTTTCCGTCCATGGTGTCGATTCAGGTGTGTTTTTCTGTCGTGTGTCGTGTTTCGATTCCGTCCCTACTCGTTGTCGTGGGTAGGAAGGAAGAGGTAGGTAGAGGGAGAGAAAAAACTAAAGGAAAAAAGGTGGGCGTGGCCTCTGTGTGGGGTGCTAAAAGCAAGCAGCAGGC
Organism: Sporothrix dimorphospora; assembly: GCA_021397985.1. Classification (NCBI taxonomy): domain Eukaryota; kingdom Fungi; phylum Ascomycota; class Sordariomycetes; order Ophiostomatales; family Ophiostomataceae; genus Sporothrix; species Sporothrix dimorphospora. The sequence continues at coordinate 129,615 of WOUA01000003.1, read as the reverse complement.
GTAGAGAGAGGGGGCAACGACAGCTGGAACAAATGAAACAAAAGAAACCGAATTCTGCGCGAAAGAATGAGGGAAAATGGGGTTTGAAAAAGGAAGGTCGAGAAAGGTGCACCCGTGGCGTCAGGTATGTCGAAAAGAGACGAGGCTAGATGGAGGAGTTGGAAGAGTGAGGGAGGGTTGAAGGAAGGGAAGGGAGGAGAGAGAAGGAGAAGGAGACGATGTAAAGAGAAAGGGAGGTGAAGGCGCGGCTAGGCCTAACAGACGCTACTGTCCCTATTTTTCGGCGTTCTTGCCCATCTACGGAGCACTGTTAGCACAATTACAGTTCATAATACGTCGTCGACGCCCCCGGGACTTTCCTTCCTTGACAGCGCTTGAACAAAGTGGGTATTTTGCTGGAAAAAAGTAGAGAATAATAACAAAAACAAAAACAAATAGGGACAAGCTCGAAATGAGACGAAAAGAAGAAGGTGCCCGAGCTAATTGACGACAACAGGAAGGAGAGATGGAGCTCCAGGTCTGCGAATTCGATCTGCTCGTGAAGAAGGAGCTGTTCAAGATGCCAGTCAAGGCAGGAGCGACGCACACGACAGGCCAAAGGATAGGCAGGGGCGACCGTCTGTTACAGCAGGCTGCAGTGGTCAAAGGCAAGAGCCGCAAAACAGGCTTCACCGGGCAGTCGCAGCTGCCCTCCATTGCGCACTGTAGGGAAGGAGCAGTAGATGCAGAGATGAGCTTGATTTTCACCTGGTCAGTGGAGAATCGAAGGCCTGGTTGGCTGGCGGTTCTCGCACGGTGCGCTTTGTTCAGCACTAGAAGAGACATAAGAGGTGTCAGAGGGGCAAAAGGGCCTAGCTCGAGCAAAGTTCAGCGCGCCTGGCAGCGGACGTGGCGCCCCGTACGCCCCGTAATTTATGGGTTAGTACGGCATACAGCGCGAAAAACAGTGCAATTTAGGGAAATTTAGCAGCGAAAAAGTCACTGCGGAAATACGAAGAGGGGACGACCGCACCTTCCCTCCCTGCTGGGCAACGGGACTCACCGCAAAGCGAGACGCGTTTTTTTTTCCTGGAGCGGGGACAGTAAACAATGGGAGGGGCTGCTTTTCAGCGCAGAACTGCGAAAAGCGACAAGCGATTCTTTTCGTTTTTGTGCACTTTAGGGCATTTCCTGCATAGCCAACGAAAAGAGATGCAGCATGCACCAAAAGCCGTTCAATCAGAAACCGACCAAGCAAATCAGCGGCTGTGGGCGGTGGTGGCCGCCTCGTTCGCGCAGCCCGCTACGTTGGTTGCTCCTTCCCTGTCTGTTTTGTGGCCTTCTTTGTTTTGTTTGTTTGTGATGGTGGGGCTGCGCAAAAGGAGAGCGAGAGAGGGGCTCGAGGGGTTGCGGGATGACTGGCGGCGCTGTCCAGGTGGCCCCACACAGTGTGGACACTCAAGAGCACGGTGGGACTCGACGACGTAAGGGAATGACTCAAGTCCTGTTGCCAACAGACAAGGCCAGGTCAATCAATCAATGTGCAGCAGTTGGCGCCTTGCCAGGCGTGCCAAGCGCACCTTTCCCGCCGACAAGGCCAAGCCGAACAGACGAAGGCAGGTCGTACTGAATTCGACGTACGGAGTACAGCCCCGTCAATAGTCGTCTACACTGTCCGTTAAGGCCTGTCCTCACAAGGAAGATTGTCAAGACATTGTTGGTGATGGCAGAAGCTTGAATTGCTATGAATACCTACCAGGCCTGACAGGCCATTTGATAATGCTAATGTTGCAGCTGGACCCCTCCTACTTTATGATTTTCCATTCTGTCTCAGACGAACACTGCCCCCTTTTAAGACATAAAAAACACCCCTGAAACGAAGTCCCTGAAAGTTGATACCAAAAAGAAAACAAGACACCAACATGATAGGCACAAAAAAGAAGATATGAATAAACACTTTTTAAGTTTGACCGGGCTTTGGTTCGATGCCTCCCTGCGCCAAGTCTTTTGTTTGTTTTTAATTTTTGGACCGCCATGGCTCCCTGCTCTCCTTTTCATTTTCTATATCATCGTGGGTCTCGTCATGCAGTGGAGGGACCGACGACGACGTTTCCTAGAACATCGACTCGGCCTGGGCCTCCAGGCTCTGGATGATCTTGGACTTGGGCTTGTCGGCGGCGGAGCCATTCGCACTGCCGTTGCCGTTCTCCAGGTCCAGCTCCTTGCTCAGGGTGCGCTGCGGCACGGGGCGAACCACCTGCGGCGTGCCGGGCTGGCTGGTCATGAACTAATGATGTTAGCGATGATTCAAGCAGATACATGGGAGGGAGAGGGGGGGGGTGGGGGGGTTTGGGACCTACATTGGACGCAGCGCTCAGGACGGCGTGCAGGGAACTCGTCAGAACGTCCTCGTGCAGACCCACGCCCCACACTTTCTGGTTCGTGCCCGTGGTGCACTCAATGTAGGTGGCGGCGCGCACGTCGCGGCCGCGGCCGACGGCGTGCTCCTTGTAGTCGTGGACCTCCAAGTCTGTGCCGATAATGGGCCGCAGCGCGGCCGCCAGCGACGAGATTGGCCCCGTGCCGCGGCCCGTCAGGTGGTGCTCCTCGCCCTTGATCAGCAGGACCCCGTCGAACACGCGCTTCATATTCTTGGTGTCCTGGGTGCGGCCGGGGGCCGTGGGCGCGGGGCTCGTGGTGCGGTCCGGCAGGATCTTGTAGTCGACCAGGCCGAAGCGGCGGTTCTCGCGCAGGAAATAGGTGGTCTCGAACAGCTCGGTGATCTCGACGGGTAGCAGCTCGCGGCCGCGGGTCTCGGCCATGCGCTGGACGGTGTGGCTGAAATCGACTTGCAGGCCGCGCGGCAGGTCGAGGTGCAGGTACTGCTGGATGATCCAGGCGGCGCCGCCTTTGCCGCTCTGGGAGTTGACGCGGATGACAGCCTGGTAGTCGCGACCAATGTCGTGGGGGTCCAGGGGCAGGTAGGGCACCTGCCAGTGGTCGGTGGCGTCCAGGTTGTTGTTCTCGCGGACCTGGAAGCCCTTTTTGATGGCGTCCTGGTGGGAGCCGCTAAAGGCGCAGACGACCAGGGAGCCGCCGTAGGGCGCGCGCGGATGCACCGGGATCTTGTTGCAGATCTCGACAACACCAATGACGCTGTTCAGGTCCGAAAAGTCAATGTTGGGCGTGACGCCTTGGGTATACAGGTTCAGGGCCAGGGTGACTAGGTCGACGTTGCCGGTGCGCTCGCCGTTGCCAAACAGGCAGCCCTCGACGCGGTCAGCACCGGCCATCTGGGCCAGCTCGGCGGCAGCCACGGCGCAGCCGCGGTCGTTGTGGGGGTGCAGGGAGATGCAGATGGTGTCGCGGTTGGAGATGTTGCGGCAAAAGTACTCGATCTGGTCGGCGTAGACATTGGGCGTGGCCATCTCGACGGTGGCCGGCAGGTTGAAAATGATGGGCTGCTCGACGGTCGGCTCCCAGGCGGCCTTGACGGCCTCGCAGACCTGCAGAGTAAAGTCCAGGCGCGTGTCGGAGAACGTCTCCGGGCTGAACTCAAATGCCCACTCGGTGGCGCGCACGGCCGGGTCGGGGCTGTCCTTGGTCAGGGAGCGGACCAAGCGCGCGCAGCGGGCGGCCAGCTCCAGGGACTCCTCCTCGGTGAAGTTGAAGACGATGCGTCGAAAGCATTCGCTGGTGGCGAGGTAGATGTGGATGATGGCCTTCTTGGCGCCGTGGACGGACTCGATGGTGCGCTTGATCAGGTCCTCGCGGCAAGGCGACAGGACTTGCAAAAAGACGTCGTCGGGGACGGCGCCGGGGGTCTCGATCAGGCGGCGGGTGAAGTCGAAATCGGTCTGCGAGGCGGAGGGGAAGGAGACCTCGATCTCCTTGTAGCCCAGGTCGGTCAACATCTTAAAGTACTGCCATTTCTCGTCGCCGTTCATGGGGTCGACCAGGCTCTGGTTGCCATCGCGCAGGTCAGTCGACAGCCACCGCGGCGCCTTGGTGATGGTTTTGCTGGGCCATTGGCGATCCGGCAGGTTTACTGGCGGAAACGGCTTATATTTTGTGGAGGGATCTTTGAGCCTGTGAGGGGAGAGAGAGAAAAGAGCTGTCAGCGGGAGATCACGAGGCCGGTGCCGGAGGGACACGCAAGAATGCGCCGAGGGGTAGGGGCAGGGGACCAGCACGCTGAAGCGCAAAGGAGCTCGTCACTTACATCGGCATTTTGGCGGGATGTGGACAATGCCAATAAGAGAAGAGGAAGAGGCTGAGAGAAAGAGGGAGAGAAAGACAAAATCGTGTCAAAGCGTCAGACCAAAATTTGAAAACGGTCGACGTTGGGCAATTAGGCAATTGGGCGTGGAGTTTTCGGAGGGGGACTGTTGGTGAGGGGCGAGGAATGACACAAGCAGAAAAGTTTTGACTGGGGGAGGCAAAAAAGTGAAGCTGGTGAGCAACGTCGAGAATAGTCGGCTGAGGCTCTCCTTTTAAAGATGTCCAATATTCGGAGGAAACAAACAAGAGCAACAGAAGGCTGAAGGGGTTCGAAATTCCCGAGGCCGAGTCTGAGTCACGATGCGGAGGTTTGAGAATGGGAGAGAGGAGACAGGAAAAGAATGGAGCGTGGGAAACGAAAGCAAGGATTCTAAAAACGAAAAACTCGGGGTAGACTAAAAAACTATGACTATATATTAGGGACCTTTTTTTCTTATGTCACCAAAAATGGTAAAAAGAAAGAGAGAGAATGGGGGAGCCGAAAATAATAGGGAAAATGCTACTGTTGCTCTGTTGCTCTGTTGCTCTTTCCCTTTCTACATATGGTCTACGCTGTGACTTCTTGCCCTATTCTGTCTTTTTTGTTCCTTTTCCACTTTGTTCTCTTGTTTTGAAAATGAGCCTGCCGGCTCCCACCTGCACCTTCCCGTTGCTACCGTTGAACCGATGCAAGGCGGGCAGGAAGGGGTTTTGGAAGGACAGGGAAGGGACGACTGTAGAGCCGGCAACGGTAAAAGTAAAGCAATCGTGTGACCTAAAGAGGAAGGAACGATACTAAGAAAGAAAAGGTGAAAAAGGACAAAAGAGGACAAAAGAGTGAGCTAGAAAAACTGCACCCAAAAGCCCGCCGCGTCAAACGCCTTTGCTATGACCGCGACGCCGCGAGGGGCAAGAACGTGCGAATGCAGTGGTGTGTGAGCTTGCGTTGGCCATACGTTTGGCGAGGTTGGCCATGCGGGCGGGTGAGGCGAGCAGGCGGAGAGGGGCGGAACGAAGAGAGTAAAGCCGACCACCGCGGGCCAAAGAGCAGCCAGAAAAAAAAAAAAAAAAAAAAAGGGACAAAAGGACAGGAGACAGGGAGAGACAAGCGTTGGGCTTAGCGGGGGTGGACCCCCCTCCCTTGTTCAGGTTTTTTTTCCTGTTAGCGGATTCGCTGAAGAAAGAAATCTCACGAGTGACTGACACAAGCAAGTGCGTCCTGCATTTTGCGTCCCTGAACGCTTTGTTGGCAGGACGAGTGCTGCACCTCCTGGAGTGCTACCGTCTCATGCACAACGCCGGAGGGCAGTGGCCATACCCGGGCGCACATTTACCAGCGGTATTACTGGAAGACCCGCGATTGACGCAGCCGGTGGGGGTCGCGGCGGCAAGTGGACAATGAGAACGAAGAGCGTGGGTGAGAGCCATGCAGTGACCTGGCAGGCAAGGGGATATTGGAGAGGGGACCGCCACCTCAAGTGATGGCGGAAGAACGACCGTATGCAGAGAAACATCGGATGCTCCCACTCACACACGCATGTCCTCCAAAGGGCGTATTGCTCAATAGGCAACTTTCGGCATGCAAATCGCTGCAACAAAGTGGAGATGTCACAACCAAGGCCCGAATGGCGATGAAAGTGACAGCTGCGAAGCCCTATCTGTCAAAGATGACGGTGCAAACCAGCCGAATTCAAGCGAGTCTCAGAGTGTCGACGGAACGTCGTGTCGTCCGTCGATCGCCACAATTGATGGACACGTTTCTTCACATGCCTTGACACACGTTTTCCGTCCTTGTCTTCGCTTCCGTTTGGCTTGTACACCGCGAGACAAGCCGCTTGTCCAAGTCCAGATCCAGCTGTCAGGCCGTACAGACGGAGCCATGCGGTTCGTGCACCTATCCGTGGGAACGGTGTACCACGTGCACCCCACACCTTTCTTTGTACGATGACGAGCTGGCTGGGAGACACGCAAGAGGCGCTCGTTTACGGAAGGCTTTGCGCTTGTGTCTGTTGTACTCCGTATTATCTATGTAGCTTGTACTTTATTTGTGCTGTTCGTATTACGTTGGCTTGGTCGGACCCGTTCTGACGGTTCTTGAGAGATGAGCGGCATCGACACGGTGGTGATTACTTGATTCTGTGTAAATCATGGTTGTTGGTGAGTCATTCTCTGATGGGATCTTCTATCCGTCAGTCAAGTCAAATAGCACAAGGCAGTATAAGATAGATATAATAAATGTGAATATATGTCTGTTGGTATCTCTTCGTGAAGTAATTAAACGTATAAAAAATATAAACAATGTAAGGAGTGAAAAAAATAAAACAAAAATAAGATGAACTCCAAAACTGATCGCCGTATACTGAAAAAAAAAAGAATTTACACTAGAATAACCGCTCTTCCGATAAAGAGGGTTCAATCCTACATTACTCCCTCATTGTTTTCTTTCGTAAGTTTTTCTTTCATCTCTGGAAGACCCTCGACCGCCTTTTCTTTGGAAAAGGCTGGTCTCGGCTCTCTTACAGAGAATAGTTTTCCGTGTGCAGGAAAATCTCCTCCAGCATGTCGTCTCCCCAGATCTCCGCCTGCAGCCGTGCCACGGTCGTCGCCACGCCCACGCGCATGCTCGCGGGGCCACACACAAACACGGCCGTGCGCCGGCCCAGCACGCCGCGCCCGTCGCTGCCGCCCGTGGCCCACTCGCGCAGCATGTACCCGAGGTCAGGGCGGCCGTACTCGACGCTCCAGCCGCCGTCGATCTGGTGGGGCACGGGAAAGGCAAACCGCATGAGCGACTTTTGGAACTCGGTGGGCGTCTCGGGGAAACCGAAATCGAAACCCGAGGGAGGACCGAACGTGGACGTGGGGCGCGTCCCGGATGCTGCGTCAGGCCGCCGCTGGACACCGCCGACGTCGGTCCGCAGGTGTGCTAGCTCGGGCGGGCGCATACCAGTGTGGTCACCGTTTTCTCCAGGCTCCTGTTGCTCCTCTTCGTCACCCTCGTGGTCGACCTCCCCCGCCTCGGTGGCTTTCCGCATGGCGGACGGCGGCACGAGGTTAAAGTGTGGTGCGTCGGCGCGCGGGTGCGGCGTAAAGTGGAAGTTGCTCTCCTCCTCTTCGGCAGTGTAGGCAGCCGTCGACGACACGAGCGTGCTCAATCCGCTGATGCTCATGCGGTTCTTTTGTTTTTGTTTTTGGTCTTTCTGTGATGGCGGTGCCAAGGTCGCCGCGGCGACCGACTTGCTGTCCTTCTCCTTGGTGTCGGTGCTGCCGCGACCCTCGAGCTGCCGCAGCGACTCGTCGGGCGTCATGGACATGTGTTTTGTGGAAGATAGTGGCGGAGGGTTGGGCGGCGGCGGTGGCACCTGGTACGGCTGCAGGTACTTTTGTTGCGGCAGCGCCGTGATGCGGTCCTCGTCCTCGGCGCGCAGCTCGCGCTCGCGTTCCGGGTCGCCCTGGGCCTCGGCGGCGATGAGGGCCGAGTTGCGCTTGGAGGCGATGCCGGCGACAAAGCCGTCGAGGCGGTCGTGGAACAAGTTGCTGAGCGGCCGCGGCGCGCGGGCGTTGTGGTGCGCGCCCATGGCACCTTCTCCAGGCATAGAGAACAGATTACCGAGTTGTTGGTTGCGGTGGTCGGCGCGCGTGGCCGAGGTGACAAAGAACTTGCAAGTCACAGACTCGGGTGGCGCGGCCTCGCGGCAGATGCGCAGCTCCTCGCGGAACCAGTCCATGGCCTCGAGGCGCTTGAGCGCCCAGACGACGACAATCTTTTTGGTGATTGCTTTGCCGTCGCGCATGCGTTTGATGAGGTTGAGCAGCTGCGACATGAGCGACGTGATGCCCGAGCCGCCGGCGATCAGAATGCACGTGTCAAAGGCGGCCAGCTCGCGGCGCATGCCACCGTAGGGCCCGTCGAGGAAGGCGCGGTAGGTGTGAAAAGGCCCCTTTTCGATGGCCGTCTCGAGCACGCGCCGCGTAAAGCCGCCGTAGGGGCGGAAGACGAGCACGCAGTCACGGTAGGCGTCGCCGTAGGCCGAGGGGAAGTCTTCGCTGCAGAGCGACGAGACGGTAAAGGGGTGGTTTTCGAATAGCGAGATGCCCGGCATGCGCAAATACACATACTGGCCGGGTCGCCAGCGCATCTGGGTCGGGATGGTGATCTTGATGGCGTTCTCGGTCATGAGCGTGATGGCGGCCTCGTCGCCGACGAAGAAGGACAGGCGCCAGGGCCGCGTCCAGTTGAGGTTACGCAAGCGGACAATCTGGCACACAAAGAAGATGCCCAGCGTTGTGTACAGGTACGCCCAGGAGCCCAAGTAGTTCTTGGTATGCCAAAACAGCAGGCCGACGTACAGCAGGCCCACGGGAATGTGCAGCACGACAAATGCCTCGTAGGCGACGCGGCGGATGAAGGGCAGCGACGCAACGCACAGCCAAATGAGCGGCACGAGGCATGAGATGCCGGTGCCGTAGACAATGACGGAGCTGTTGTTGGGGAACAACTTCTGGAAGATGGCCATGCCGCCATCGTCCCACACGGGCTGGACGTAAAAGGGGATGGCGTGCACGAGCGACAGGAAGAGGCACAGGTAGCCAGCCCAGCGGTGCAGGACGTTGAGGCGCTCCGGGCCGATGCCGGTGATAAGCGTGAGGATGTTGGTCTTGGTGCTGGTGGCGATGATCCAGGGAGTCATGGCGACGGCGATCATGCCGGAGCGGATGGCCAGCGGCGGCGAGCCGTACTGGATGCTGTCCCAGTAGAGCGGCTGCGGCAGGAAGCAGTAGAGCGCAGTGAACGCGAGCGCGATGAAGCCGCAGGTGAGGACGGCGAGCGAGGAGAAGGTGAAGCGGCGCTTGAAGATGACGAGGTCGGGGATGGGCCGGTAAAAGATCCAGCGGAAGAGAGCGAGCGTGTCGTTGACAAAGGCGATGGAGGACATGTGCGCCTTGGGGCGGAAGGCGGTCTCGGCCTTGACTTCCTCGGGGAAGAAATGGCGACTCGAGTTCTGTCCGGTCGTGTAAGCGGTGGCGGGTGTGGCGTTGCCGTGGCCTGCGTGTGCGGCGGCGGCAGCAGCGGCCAGTGTCGCGGCCGTGTCGGGCGGCTGGTCCCATTCGGGGTCGGCCATGTACATGTTGTTGTAGTGCTCCTCGACTTCTTGTTTGTAGATGGCCTGGCGAATCTTGTCCTGCCAGTAATGCCATAGGCGCACGATGAGGACGCTGGCGGTCAAGGCGGCGGCAAAGTAGGTGAAGGCCAAGCCATATTTGCCAGACTTGATCCACGGGTCGACGGTGTCGGCTTCGACAAGGCCCGGCGGGCTCGTGGCGGTCAGCGGGATGTATATTCGGCGGGCCAGAGATGGCGGGTCTTGTGTGAGGTGCGACGCCATTGTGTGTGTGTGTTGTGTGTGGTGTGTGGTTGAAGGTGTAGGTGTGTCGATGTGGCGTTGTGTTGTCGTTGTTGCGCGAAGAAGTGCAGAGCCTGTGCAGTCAATCGCCGAGGGATACCAGATCCCTCAGTCTGTGGCTGCTCTCAAAAGTGTTTAATATATGCAGCGAGAGGCAATTGCGACGGCTGTGGCGACGGCCATCGATGTTGGCATGAAAGGGGAGGACGAGAGAGACGATGCCGGCGATAGAAGGGAAGGGAGGTAAAGGGGAAAAAAAGCGAAGAGAAAGAAATATAATAGTATATGGATGAAGACGGAAAGACGAAGAGAGGAGGATAGGAAAGATAAAAGACAAAACAAGACCGAATCGACAGATACAAAGACGAAAGCCGACAGTCAAGCGACAAAATGCGGTCGAGACGGAAGGGTGGGGTGGGTCAGTAATAGTCCTGTCGTCCCGGGCGGGTAGATATATTGCCAACGGGGGCCTCGAGGCACGTCGCAAGATGCAAGACGCAAGCACTCGTGCACTTCAGGTACGCACGGGGATGCAGTGCAGAAGTACGCCGTAGACGCGGGAGATATGCGGGAGATGGTCTCAGTCTCAGTGCTCAGAGACGGAAGCAATTCAATGTCACGTTGATGATGGTAATGCCGGCAAAGAGTGCTCTGGTTGGTTCTGTTCCTGAAGAGAGACAGCGCTTGGGATGGATGGAAGTGGGAGATACGGAGTTGAGAGGATCGAGTGTTATGGAATGTTCCGCCAAAGAAGGAGAGGAGAGGAGAAGAAAAAAGGAGACGGAAAGATGGAGAAGAGAGAATATGATCCACGATCAAATGGTCAGGAGAGAAAGTCGAGTCTGCAGCCGCCGAATATCCTCATGCAAGACAGAATGAGGAAAGGCGTTCATCCCAGGAACATGGTCGAGCGAGAACGGCGGTAGCAGAGATTGGGATTGTTATGTGTATGTGGGTTCGTGATGAGGAGTACGTCGTACACAAGCGAAGGTGACGGAGACAGCTACAGCGATGGTAACGGTGATGAGGAAACACGTTGTTGACAGCGGCTGCGCGTTGTGGCGGCTGGAGGCGTTCAAGAAAAGGTCGACAAAATGCGGCCTGGCGAAGATGGGAAGGGACGAAGGAGACGAAAAAAAGCAGAGGAAAAGTGAAGGGTACGAGAGGAGAATGCGAGAAAGGTGAGAGAGAGACCAGCAAGCCCGAGACTGGGCAAAGTGGGCTCAGATGCAGAAGCTCAGCGGCAGACGGAGCATTGATATTGGCTGGAAGGGTTGGGACGTGACCGGGATGGCAAGGTGGGTGGTGGAGGTGATGGGGATTGGGGGTGATGGGACATGGGGACACGAGGACATGGGAATTGGGGGTGATGAAGTCGGGGGTGAGAGGTGACGGACGTTAGCGGGGGCGCATGAAGAAAAGGAGAGGAAGACAAGAAAGCGAGCGCAGCGAGGACAAAAAGAGAAGGCGAGCGCAGCGAGGATAGAAGGAAGGAAGGCGAGCGCAGCGATGACAAAAAAGGGAAAGAAGGAGCCGGTGCTTCTGCATGTCGCACAGGGACGGAAGAGGGAAGGAGCGGGCGGCAGGTGGAGGAAGGTGCAGTGACGAGATGCAGGTTCTACAGATACGCAGGCGTTGCAGTGAGCGTGGCACGATGATGAGAGGTATCTGACTACAGGCGACACTGCAAGGAGTGGGAGTGAGATACGGAGAAGAGAATGACATGAAGAGAAATACGGAGTAAGGAGAGAGAGAGATTCCCCGGTTTCTTCAGATTGAGGATGTTCGCCTCCATGCGATCAATTTAGCACGCTGGACGGCACAGCCGTGTCTCTCAATCTATTTCAGTCGACAGCGAGGAAGAGAGGCAGAGCCGGATGGACAGGACGGCAGAAGAGACAAATTTAGAGATGTGCAGAAGACGCACAGAGGCGTAAAGCGATGCACCGCGGGCGATCAGAGGACAAAGCATTCGGAAGAGCAGCCCTTCATGAGAAAGGAAAAGACGGTTTGGAAGGTCCTCGAGGAAGGTGCGGTCGACGTGCGGGTACTGTCGAGGTCCAGCCTTCTGCATCTGCCATTGGCGGGCGGGGAGGGGGGACGGGCACTAAAGCGCCGCCCCCAATGTGACTGAACCCCCATCACGGCCCGCTGATTCGCTGGCGACCATGGAAAAGGGTCGACGAGGGCTGGGAAATGCGCGCTGCCCAGCGGTCCGTGGTTGATGGTCGACAGGGATGGTCGAGGCCATGAAGAGCGGCGAGCCAGGGTTGGCTCAGGTGTGGACAGGGGTCGTTGAGCGCGGGCGGCAAATAGGGCGATGTGATTGGCTGGACGAGTCACAAAACAAACAGAGGCAGTCACGTGAAGATATGCATTATGAATTTCATTGTGAATTGTGAATTGCGAATGCTGCGGCAGGAGCTTCCACTATAATTGGCCAATCAGACGGCTCTGTTTTCTGACCCTCTCCGACAGCCAACTGCCAACAGCCAACTGCCAACAGACCCAACAGACCCAACAGACGAGCCCTCCCATCAAAAGTCGACACACTCATTTGCCGATAACCACCTCAGCAACCTACACTGTGATGGCCGGCGCGGCCACGGTGCTGTCGATGGGTTTACTGTCCTCGACGGGCACAGCCTCGACCTTGGCCTCGGTCTTGGCCTCGACCTTCTCGACCGGGGCCGGGGCCTCCTTTGTCTCCGTCTCCTCCTTTGTTTCTTCCGGCTTCTCGTCCTCCACCTTGTCGATGGCTTGCGCTTTCTCGGTGCCCCACTTGAACGTCGACCCGTAGTGGTCGTCGCGCAGCGTCTTGCTGCCCAGCAGGTTTTCGCGGAAGGTGCCGCCGGGCACGGCATAGTCCAGCCAGTACAGCCCGCGGCGCTGCAGCTCGGGCACCAGCAGGTCGACGACGTCGGTCCAGCTGCCCGGGTTCGTGATGCTGCCAACATTGAACCCGTCGACGTCGGCCTCCTCGACCCACTGCTGCATCACGTCGGCGACCTCGGCGGCGGTGCCTATAGGGCACGGGTGCAGGCCGCCCATGGCCATGCGCATGCCGAGCCGCCTGGGCGTCCACGACTCCTTGGACTCTTCTTCACTTACAGCCAAGGCCTTGAAGCACGCCTGGATGGCCATGGCCTGCGACTCGCCCTCCAAGTTGATGGGCTCGTCGATGGGGAACTTGCTAAAGTCGACGCCCGTGTAGCCGCTGAATTGGGCCAGACCCGCCACGGGGTCGGCGTACTCGAGCGCCTTCTTGTGCTTGGCCTCGGCCTCCTCCTTGGTGGCGCCAATGATCGGCATGATGCAGGGGAAAAACTTGAGGCTCGTAGGGTCGCGGCCGTTGGCGACGGCGGCGGCGCGCATGTCCTTGACGACCTTGCCTGCCTGCGCGGCGCTGAACGAATTCAGAAAGATGCCCTCGGCGTGCTTGGCGGCGAAAGCCGCGCCCGACTTGGAGGTGCCCGCCTGGAAGAGCACGGGCGTGCGCTGGGGGCTCGGGTGGACCTGGCTGCGGCCCGAGACCATGTGGTACGTGCCGCGGTGCTCGACTTTCTTGATCTTGCTGCCGTCAAAGGCGATGCCGTCGGGGGACGATTTGTCGAGCACAACAGCGTCAGGCGCCCACGACGACTCCCACAGCTTGTAGACGACGTCCATAAACTCGTCCGCAATGACGTAGCGCTCGTCGTGCGGCGTAATCGTCTCGTAGCCGACGGCGCGCGCACTACTGTTGGTATGGCTCGTCACGACGTTCCAGGCGCAGCGGCCACCCGTGATGTGGTCCAGACTGGAGAACTGGCGCGCGAGAACGTAGGGCTTGGAGTAGGTGGTGGACATCGTGACGGCAAAGGACACGTTGTCGGAGACGGCGGCCATGGCAGGCAGCATGAGGGTAGGGTCGAGGTGGGCGACTTGGTGGCCGCGGCGCAGCATCTCGTCCATGCTGCCACCGTAGACGTCAAAGCCGGCGAACCAGTCGGCAAAGAAAATGGCCGAGACTTTGCCGCGGTCGGCCAGCTTGGCGAGGTCCATGTAGTACTTGAGCGTGTCCTTGGTGGTGGACGTGTCGTCATCGCGGCGCCACTGGCCGGAGGCCATGTAGCCGCCGACGTTGGCGATCTCGAGGAAGCACAGCTGGATCTGTTTGGGTGCCATTTTTGAGGAGGGGAGGGATTTGATGGAGAGAAGAATGAGGTGTAAGGGGAGGAGGGGATAAGGAGAAAGGAGTTGAATATGTGAATGATAAAAGAAGAAACGGATAAGATCTGGAGAAGAAGCTTATATCAAGAAGGGAAGGAGAAGGTAAGAAAAGGAGGAGGAGGAGAAGAACGAACAACGGAGAACGAATGGTACGAGAAGGCAGGAGGAAGGTCAGGCCAAGGCTCGCTGTCTAGTTTCCTCGTGTTCTTCGCCGTCCTTTGTCCCTGCTCCGAATCGTCAGATCTTTCCTGCTTCTGGTCTGATGGACTACCAGTTGTGCCAGAGTAGGACTGCGGAGGAGACGAGACAGGGACAGAGCGAGGAACAAGACAGAAGGAGTGGAAGCCTCAGACTGAGAGGGGCGTATGCCGGCAGGCACGTAGTCCAGACACAACCCGCTTGCCTCTCGCCTCTCGCCTCTCGACGGCAGGACGTGATCCAACCGTAGCTCGGTGGTCATCTTTCACGCGGTCTCGTAGCTTCGTCTTCTTGCCTCCGACCTTGATGGGTCCCCTCCTTGCTGTTGAACTATCCGATATGGCTGTCGCCTCTTTCATGCTGCCTTCCCACCACAGCTTCGTAGATTGGTCTTATCGAGAGCTTGTCGACCCCTCGTCGTCGTCCTGCTCTAAACCATACCCATCTTCTTTGCACCCCCCTCCCGCCTCCCTCGCGTCAAATGGATCCCGGCCTCCCGAAACGGAGCCAACGAGCCTCGTCGGAAACTAGCAGCTCGGCCGTCTAAGTGGGTGGGTCCCGGTGTGGAGACCCTCCGGGGACGCTGTTAGCGCAATATGTGCAGGCTGTCCCTTGAAGAGCTCCGTTTCTTATCGGGGCACCGTCCAGTCCGGCCGTTCACGTTCACCATTAGCGCTTTCAGAGCACCCTAGTGAGGTTTGACATAGCCTCCGTTTGACGACGATAGGCTCCAACAACTCAACATCTTATCGCCTGGTCGTCCTTGACGTCCTTCACGGAGGATGTCCATCACAGGCCGTGTCTTGCCCGGCAGGAAAGAAACGAGAGTTGGAATAGGCAGTAGACCAGACGAGCCCTACTGCCATCCTTGTTCACAGCTGTCGAACTCGATAAACATCCGGAAGCGTGAGCAACAAGTGACCAAGCGGTTCGCGACTCTCCCTTCCCTTTCCTTCCCTTCCAATGAGAGTCCGACCAAACTCACTTACACAGAAAGTCGACTTCCAGCTTACGGGTAGTCCTCCCGGATGGTACGGTGTAGTCACTCGTATAAGTCCCAAACTAGACGTCTGATCTTCCACATCGACGTCTTTTGACTCTTGACGGTGAGAAGGGATACTGTTGATTTTCTCATCTTTGTGGCCCCTTCCTCTATTTTCTTTTCATATTTCCAACAGTCCCCATCTATCGTTGTATCGCTTTCCATCCCACCAATCCTCCCTCTCCTCGCCATGGACACCCTCTCCAGCTCGTCGGGCGGCCCGGATCTGGTTAACTTCCTGCACGCCACAATCCTGTCGCCCAAGGGTCTTCTGTCGCTCGTTGCGTCCATCGTCGTGATCCTCCTTGTTGTATGTCCGCTCTCCACTACTCTTTTTACCACGTACTGCTCCTGACACAACCAGACCGAGGCCCATCGCGCCAATTTCCCTAAGATCCAGGGCATCCCCGAGGTGCCCGGTGCGCTGCCCTTTGTCGGCCACCTGCACCGCCTCGGCGGCCGCAGCGGCGAGAACGATGCCACCGTCTTCTCGCAGTGGGGCAAGCAGCTGCAGTCGAGCGTCTTCCAGTGTGTGCTCGGCAACCAGCGCACCGTGGTCGTCGAGGACTGGGCGACCATGAAGCACCTGTGGGTGTCGCAGTCCAACGCGTTGATTGACCGCCCCCACCAGCCCGGGTTTGTCGACAAGCTGGGCATCGATCTGACGGGCTCGTGCATGACGGACCAGGTGCGCAAGTGCCGCGCGGCGGGGATGCGCGCGCTGGGCAAGCCCAACTGGCACAAGTACTACCACTTGCTGGAGCCATCGACGGGCAAGTTCATCCGGGATGTTTACAAGAAATCGGCAGGGGGTGCGACTGTAGACACCTACGCCTACCTCCGGCAGATCGTCTTCGACCTCGGTCTGTCGTTGACGTATGGCGCCCGCTTCGGCGAGGTCGACGACGACTTTATGCTCACCTTTATCAAGTCCATCAACGGCATCTCGTCGGTGCGCTCGTCCACCAAGATCTACCGCCACTTTGTGCCGCTGCTGCGCATCGTGCCCGAGTCAACCAACCAGACCATTGCCGCCGAGCGCATCCGCCGCAAGCACCGCGACGTGCTGTACAACCGGTACATGGACCGCGTGTCCACCGGCGAAAAGGTGGACTGCATCGTGGCCGCGCTGCACGAGGACAAGCTGACGGAAGAAGAGGTCCACGGCACGTGTCTCTCGCTCCTCCAGGCCGCTCCGGACACCGTCGCCTCGGGCACCTACATGGCCATTGCCTGGCTCGCCTCGCCCGAGGGCCGTGCCACGCAAGCCGTCGCCTACCAGGCCATTCTCGACGCCTACGGCGGCGACCGCACCAAGGCCTGGCAGATGGCGTTCCGCGAGGAAAAGGTGCCGCTCATCACGTCCATCTACAAAGAGACGCTGCGCTTCTTTACGCTAGCACCCTATGCCACGCCGCGCCGCACCGTCGCCGATGTCACCCTCCCCAACGGCATCACGCTGCCCAAGGGCGTCACCCTCATCATGAACGCCCAGGCCGTCGACCACGACACCACCCACTTTGGCGACGACGCCTGGCAGTTCCGCCCGGACCGCTATCTTGACCCGGCCAAGACCGAGGCCGCCGGCCTACCGCACGTCGCCTTTGGAGCGGGCAGCCGCATCTGCCCGGCCGTCAACATTAGCAACCGCATCATTTACGCTCTAGTGACCCGTTTGTTATTGGCCTTTGAGATGGACAACACCGCCGACCCCAGCCGCGCGCCCGTCATGGACGCTATCCGCTTTTCGGACGTGGCCAACGCCCTGGTCGCCCACCCGCGCTTCTACGACTGCCACTTCAAGGTGCGCGACGCTGCCTGGCTGGACGCCACCCTGGCCGCCGAGGTGTCGGCGACGACGGCGTAGGGGAATGTTGGAGGAGGGCGATAGAAGTAGAGAGGTAATGAAGGATGAAAGGGGGCAAGGTGAAAAAGAAAAGAAGTGTTGTAAGGCCTGGGAGGAGGTCTGCGACTGTGAGACTGACCGTGTCAATGATAAAGAAGGTACCAAAACGAAATTAAAAATTAAATAAAATAAAGGAGATAGGTGGCCACGAACTATAGTTTTGTTAGAGCAACTGCACGTAAACAGCAAACTGCTTTTGAAAAAAAAAGTTAAAAAAAAACCCAGTAGAAAACAGACACACTCGTAAGGTGCCCAATGATGGATGCGAGTCCAAGAAACCAGAGCTTGAGTTCTTCCCATTTACCACTGCCTTCCCAAGTACGGAGTCTATCTCCGTACTATGGGCCAGCCCGCCCGAAATGGCAATAATAAGGCTTAGTGCTGGCCCCATTTAACAGCGGACGGCCAGGTTATTGACGGCCACCTCATTTCACTAGGACTAGAACGAGAACGACGTATCTTTCCTTCTTCTTCTTTTTGGTATGAGGGCTGCTTTCGAATTGGCGTTCTTTATGCTTAACACTTATACTTAAGTATTGGTTTTGTCAACCTTTCGCGTGGGACCGTCCAACTCCCCCCTCCCCCCTGGTGCCGAACCGGAGTGAGCCGTGCTCAAAGCTACTTTGAAATGACCACAAATGTTAGCATTGTTCCCAGAAAACCACAGGAGATCAGAATGGGAGTGAACAGAGACAAAGCGTACGTCGGTGATCACTGGCGCTCTTGCGGAAGAGGTCGACGAGATGGACGATGCCGAGGACGAAGTAGTTGAGGACGAAGAAGCCGAGGACGAAGAAGCTGACGAGGCAGACGATTTAGACGAAACAGATGAGACAGATGACGCTGAAGAAGATGCGAAAGGCGATGCAGAGGAGGAGGATGCCGACAATACGGACGACACCAACGACGGCGCCGGCGCTTCCGGTGCGATGCAGTTCAACGACACCTGCACGTTGGAAAACACAGCGACGAAGCCGCTGGCGCCCGAAATCTCGCATTTGAACTCGGTCGTCGCGTCCGTCGCCACAAAACTGCCCGTAAACGCCTGCCACACGTGCTTGGCCGTCACGGCAGACGTTGCCTGCTCGCCCGCCAGAAAATTGCCATTGTTGTCTGTCGGCCCGCAGGTCACCAGCGGGTAAGTGTCCGTGCCCGCCAGCAACGAGAAAGAAAAGGCGTAGAGGCTGCTGGGTGTTGTGGGAATGGTCTGGACGAGGGTCGCATGTTGGTAAAAGACGAGGCAGGAGGTAATGGTGTTGGAGGAGCAGTCGCTGGGCACGTAGGCCTCGCCGCCGTTGATGGTCCAACCGCTCTCTACCAGGGGCCCGCCGCCATCGGCAAACATGCCCTGGGTGACGACATTGGGGCCGCACACGGGGGACGAACCGGACTGGCGGCAGACAGAAGCGACGACGCTGCTACCGAAGAAGGCGAGAAGGGAAAGAAGTCGAAGTCGAGCCATCGCGGGCGATGTAGGTACTTGTTGACAAAATGGAAGGCGAGAAACCAAGATGAGAAATAAGAGTCGCGAGAAAGCAAGCGACGAACAACATGTGCGAGGAGAAGGCAGACCACATATGAAGGAAAAAGAGGTGCTTCAACAGCTCAAGGACAGCTGCGTCAATGCAGTTGCAAGATGCAAACAAATCAAATCGAGTTAGAGACGACGCTCGATTTTTGCGCCTCCCAATACCTGGCCCCCACGGCTTCGCTGCCCGCGTCCTTGGCAGCTGTCCAAAAGAGAAATACTCCGATCTTTATTGGTGACCGGGGACTCAGTTGCGTCAAATTTTGAAGGGAACGTCGCTGTTGACGTCCTGCGTCATGGCGTCGCCGGGGAGAAGCTCACGCTGCGAGGAGATCGTCAGTGTTGTGTGGTGGACTTGGGCTGCAGCTCCAGGCAGGCGCGGAAAGCTGACAAAGATGAAGAGGAGGCTGCAGGGCTTCATGGTGAACGTGAAAATGCTCGACTGGTCTGGGTTTAACGTATTGTAGTGTGCTTGTGCTCGTTTCGTGAGATATCAACTGACACTGACGTTTCGCGGATGTTGTTGTTGAGGCGTAAACTTGACTCGGGTTTTGGATTTAAAAGATGCGCGTCTTGTGACCTTGACGTCTTCTACGAGGAAGGAGCAAACAGAAAGAACGTAAAAATGGAAGGCACGACTGGTGGCAGCCCGCCTAGCCCACCGCGCACAACAGCTAGTAAGTGTGACGAGCATCGTCGCTGGTGACTATTGATAGGTATGTTTGCATGTCTCAACATTGAAAAGGAGCCACAGTCAATTAGCGGACGAGAATAGGCAGGAACCTAGCTACGACCGACCGTCCCCCCACCGACACCTCCCCTCCTGTCATCATTTTGGCCACTCCGACCAATCCATATCCTCTTCAACCGATCCGCTCATCCGCTTTGGCACGGCTCGGCGATTACCAGGTTCGCCAGCTGGAACCGCGAGAAGCTGGTCGACGAGAAGAAACAGGCGACCGTCGTCGTCGTCGCCGCGCCGGCCGTGAAGCTGCCCATGTACGTCTCCCACATTCCCGAGGCAAGATTCGGCACATACGACTTGGTCACCGCGCCGCTCTGGATGGTGCACGCGAAATAGGCGCCCGCGCTGGCGAAGGCTTTGTACGCGAAACCGACAGCGTAGTTGACGCCGGCGACGGTGGGAAATGTCTGGGCGATCTGCACGCTGCCCGACGCAAAGTATATGTCCGCGCAGTGGTCGTAGGGCCCGCAGGTGTCGAGCGTAGAGGCGTAGGTGCCGCTGACGGTCCAGTAGTTGATGTTGTTGGCAAAGTCGCCGTTTTGGATGAGGTCGGTGCCGCAGGCAGGTGCGGGCGGCGCCGGGGGCGCAGCCGAAGCGGAGGCCGATGCCGAGGCCGACGACGAGGAGGCTGATGAGACAGACGAAGCAGAGACTGACGCCGACACCGAGGCGGACGCCAACGCACTGCTCGACACCTTGGAGGCGCGGCAGACCGAGGCGGCGGCCAGGCGAGCACAGAGCAGACCCATGGCCAGGGTGACGAAACCGGAGAGCTTCATGGTGCAGGTGTCGGGTGAGGACGGCAACGATGGCGGTGTCGAGAGAGTCTGGGATGGAATGAATGGACGAAGAAGGAAATGCCTTGTAGAGAAGGAGAGAAAGAGAGAGAGCAACACGCCAAAGGCAGAAAGATCTTGGAGCATTGGCTGTCTAGACTTTTCGTCTCTAGTGTCGATTATTTGCTACTAATACAGACAACGTTCGTAGTTCTCCATCGAGCGAGAGGAAAACATAAATAGGAGCTCGTGGCCAAGACAAATCATCATCGAGGTACCCGTATTCAGCCTGCACTTGGCGTTACCACAATTTAGAGAATACGGTAACAGACAAAAAGACAAAAGAAGAGACAGCGTATTCCACACGTTCCAAACCAGGTCCAAACCCCAACTTATTCCCCTTGATTTCTCTTCAGCGTTTCCGGTCCAGTTCAGCTGCCTTTTTCTTCCAAAACAAAATACAAAAATCTATCATTTCTTTTCTCATTTGGCAAAAAGCTCCTTGGGCCCTTGCATGCGGTCTTGCCCTCAGTGTCAATAGTATCGCTCAGGCCAAAACGCCAAGACGCCCAACACACGCCCCATTTCTCAACACAGCCGCAACTCAGCTGAGAACTAATACATCACGCCAAGCGGCGCCACCGTACGGAGTATTGGGAGAGAAATTGCCTGCGGTCGCTGCTGGCAGGGCGCAAAGACATCAAGCAGGTCGAATATTTCGTTCACTTGCATGGGCAAGAATTCATGTCGTAGTTCGTAGAAATTCAGAGGAAAATGGGCAACACTTTGGCTGAGCTGATGGGAGACTCTTACGACGGCCCGTAGGAAAACGCTGCCTTATGTATGACGTATTAGTGTCGAGTCTCGTACTCCGTATTTGGAAGAACCTTTCGCTTTCCACATGCTGCTTTGGGCCCGACTTTGTTCAAAAACGCCGATTTTCCTCTTTCTGTACCATGCAACGAACACGAATCGCCCCTGCTGCATTTCGCTTTTTCACTGTTTATTTTTCTCACGAAGCTGTGGACAGAGGAAGGTGCGACGGGCCAGGCTGGATGCTCATTGGTCGGCCCATATGCATGATTGCCTAAAAAGGAAATTTCTTAAAACTGCCCCCGCTACAGTGGGAAAAAGCGAAGAAATCGCGCTACACACGGGTTCGAGCCTGCTGGAGCGGCTTCCCAATGCTCAATCACGACGAACTTTTTATACTCTCGCCTACTTTTTCCTCCTTTTCCAGTTTTGCCTTTGCCTCCTCCTCCTCCCACGTCGGATAGTCCACATACCCGTGCTCGCGCACGCCGTCCCAGCTGCCATAGAACCGGCTGCGGTCAAACGCCGCCAGCGGCTTACCGAGCCGCAGCCGCTCGGGCAGATCGGGGTTGCTCACAAACTGGCGAGCGAACACCACAGCATCCCAGTTTCCGTGTTCTTTGTCAGTACCCAACGCCGTGCTCTCCACCTCGGCGGCACTCGTCCACCCGCCGCCGCATACGATACAGGGTATGCCGGCCGCAGCAAGAGTGGCCCGGAACGGCTCGTTGGAGATGGCCAGGTCGGGCGAGGTACTGCTCCACGACTGGCGGAACGCCGCGGCCGTGGCAGCGTCGGCGTCGATGCGGTCAAACCGCGGCTCGATAAAGTGGACGTACGACAGGACTTCGTTGGCGTTGTCACCGCCGCCTGCACGACCGTACCGGACGGCTAGCTGCTCGCACAGGTAGGTCCACGTCTCAACACGCTCGTCACCCCTCGTGCCCTGGTACAGGCCCGTGGGCTCGAGGCGCACACCCACATAACCGGCGCCGCCGACGGCCTCGACCACAGCGGAAATTAGATCCAGCGGAAACTTGCAGCGCGCCGCCACAGAGCCGCCGTACGCGTCTGTGCGCAGGTTGAGGTTGGAGTGCAAGAACTGGTCGAGCAGGTTGCCGTTGCCGCCGTTGATCTCGACACCGTCAAACCCAAGCGACAAGGCGGTACGCGCCGCGCGCACGAAATCTGCCGTCGTCTGGGCAATGTGGGCGTCCGTCATGGCGGTCGAGGGGAAATCGCGGTACTTGATTTTTTGTTTGTTGGCATCGCGCGTCCGGAACGGGTACGTCTCGTCCGGGTCCTCCCAGGGGACTGAGCTCGCCGACACGTGGGTGCCCGGTCCGCCGGTAAAATGGGGGATGGTGGCGCGGCCGGCGTGCCACAGCTGGGCATAAATGTAGCCGCCGCGGGCATGCACGGCGTCGACAACGGCCTTCCAGCCGGCGTGCTGAGCGTCGTCAAAGAGGCCCGGCACGTTGGGCATGCCGGCGGCCTCGAGCGACGGCGGGATGCCCTCGGTGATGAGCAGGCCGCCGGGCGAGGCGCGCTGGCTGTAGTACTGGGCTACGACGTCGTCGGCGAGCCATACGTCGCCGGCCTGTGTCTCCTCTCCCTCGAAAAGCACACCGCGATTCCGGGTCATGGGCGCCATGATGACGCGGTGGCGGAGCTGGATGCGGCCATTGGCGATGGCGAGCGGGGTAAAGAGCGTTGAGGGCATTTCGGTGGAGGGCGCTCTCTGCCGTTGTTGTTGTGCTGAAGCACGTAGTACGGAATTCAATTTCAATGGCTAACAGTTTTCCAGTTTATTCCTTCAATCGATTCCTCCTCCGACGTCACTTTGCGACCCTTCCCTTGATCAACAGTTCTGCTTGATCGAGCCAAGTGCTTACGGGGTGCATGGTTAGGCGACCCTGGCCAGACTTGCGTGCTTCTCTTGAACATGGCGCGAAACCGATGCCGGGCGCGCACGCTGCAGCCTGTCTCCAACTCCGATAAAGATGAGAAAGTTGGGGTCACAAACTTTGGGGGTCATCAATCCGTCGGCTGCGCATCCCGCGCTGACACGGAGGGCAAAGGAACGACGACAAGGTACAAAATACAAAGAACGGAGCACATACACGGAAGGGTCCGACAAAGGGGTGCCAGTGAGAAAGTCGCAGACGTCCATTTAAACTATTCCGTCCGGTCTACAAGACTAACAAAGCTGAGATAGGCCATTGTCTTTGGCAAGAAAACACCCGCGATAAGCTGACGGAACTAAGCTGCCTAGCCGCCACAGCCTGTCGGGATCTCTACAAGAAGCCGACATTTGCGACAGGATGCAGCCAACACGCTGCGGGCTACAGAATTGCCCTAGTGGGTTTAGCTTTAGACGCTAGAGAGTGTTAGTGAAGATGACGACGGGTTTCGACTCCCAGGTCCCTGTTGCTCATTGATAAGGGAATTCTAGGCTAATGCTATCGATATCCAGGAACCTCCGGACCCTATCTCGTCTACCTTTATCTCTTCAACTTTGTTGGCCTTCACATATCTGATAAGCCAAAGACGGACTCGTATGGAATGGACGGCATTGACGGATCGGTCATGCTGTGTTGAGTGCCTCCGCCACCGCCGCCGGCCTCCATCTCGGCTTGAAAGCGCGTCAGGCCGGCCACAAAGCTCTCGCCGCCCGACATGTCGGTGATGATCTGCGAGAACTGCTCAAAGCTGCCGTTGCCGACCTCAAAGGGCATGTTGACCTCGAACGCGTGCACCGAGGGCGCCAGCTCGTCGGTGAGCCCGGCGAGGGCGGCGCGCGGCTGGCGGTGGTCGGGCGCCTGCGAAACGATCTGGTCAATGACCTTTTGGCGGATGAGCTCAAAGGCGTTGCGGTACTTTGTGGCGGCGGGGACGCGCTCGGCAATGACAAAGAGCACGATGCTGCAGTCGTGGATGCCGTTGCTGGTGGCCATGTCGAAAATGTCCGAGGGGCAGAGCCAGATGCAATACACCAAAGTAAGGCCGGCGATAAAAACGTTTTGCAGGGCCATGAACGAGTAGCCGACAGCCAAAGTCTGGTGGAGGCGCTTGTAAGCGCCGCAGACACCGGCGCAGGCCTTGGCGCACTCCTTGAGGAACCGGGGCGAGACGGTGAGATCGGAAAGGACGGGGTACAGCAGAAGGCGCTGGCACTTGTAGTAGAAGACCATCTACCCCGTCGGTTAGCAGAGAATGTAAACAGGGAGGCCAGGGCGGCGACTCACATAAAAGTAGTATCCGTCGTAGGGAAAGCCGGGAATGTCCTTGACAATGGTCGTGTCGTGGGGGATCTGGGCCTTCCAGCGCTCGAGGCGCTCCAGAAACCCGTCAATCACGGCGTCGTCAATGGCGGCCGTGCTGCTCTTGTTGTCCACCCGGTAGATGGTCTCTTGGATGGCCGACTCGATCTGGCGCAGCTCCGCAATCAACACAAACGACGTCAGGGACGTGCTCGCGTCCGCGGGGGACACGCGCGTCGGCAGCTCGATGACGGCCAGCGCGTCTTCCGTCACGTCCTCGTCGACGTCGAGCGGGAGGGCAATGTCAATGTCGCGGTCGGCAATTCCCAGCGGGCGGCCCATGGGGATGGAGATCTGGCGGTCGAAGCAGTAGCACGCCCAGAACAGCCGCTTGCGCAGCTCGCTCTCCATGCTGCGCGACTGGGCCACGGCCTTTGTCTGGCGGTGCAGGCCGTGGTCAATGGCGACCAACAAGGCCATGCGGCTGCAGGTCCAGGCACCCGGCCCCGCGGGGTCCCTCAAACAATAAATGGCCATGAGCATGAGGGCCTGGATGGTGCGGATGTCGTTGTACTCGAGCATGGTGTCGAGGGCGCGCATGGCCGAGGCGTAGTGGCGCTTGGCGTGGTAGGGCCCGGACTCGCCGGTCGTCTCGATGAAGCGACCGGACGTGGCATAGACGAGGTGCAAGATGGTGGCTTCAAAGACGTCGGTCAAACCGTAGCGGCGGTGGTGGACCTGGCGCAGCCACACGGAGTGGACGACGGGAAATCGCGTCATAATGTTCTTGATGTAGCCGACGTACAGACGGTCGGCAACGTTGGAAGGCACGTCGGCGAAATCAATCGGCTCAATGGCAGCAGCAGCAGCAGCCGCAGCCGCCGCGGCAGCCGCCGCCGCTGTTGTCGTCTCCGAAGCGTTGGACGCCGCATCCGTTGCCGTTGTTGTGGTTGTGGTTGCTGCTGTGTCCGCTGCGTTCGTGATCCCGGCCACCCCGCCCAGCGACAGTTGGTGGAACGAGCTCGACCGCCGCCGCACAATGCTCGCATTGTCAATGTAGTACTGTTGCTGCTGCTGGTGCTGGTTGAGGTGGTGGCCGCCAATGTTGATGTTGACGGCAGCAGTGGCCGACGACGACACGGCCGGCCGCTGGCTGCGGCTCAGGAAATTAAACAGGCGGCCCAGTGCCACATGCGATGACGCGCCAATGTAGCCTGAGCCGTTGACGTCGAGCGACAGGCTGCGCAGCACCGACACGACCGAGTCGAGCCCACCGTCCTGCCAGTCGAGGATGGCCTCGTCGGGGTCTTGGGCCGACGTGGCTGCGCCCGCCGGGCGGCCGACGGGGCTCGAGGCTTTGGAGTGGCCTTCGGAGGGGGCCGATGGGGCTCTCGTGTGGCCGTGCCCGGCGCCAACCGGAGCCGACGACGACAGCATGTTCATGTCGCCGCCTCCGGAAGAGACGGCAGGGACGTCTGGCGACGCCATCTTCCAGTGGTCCGTCCCCACTTCGGCCACGCCCCGGTGCGCCAGCAGCGTCTCCAGCTCCGCCACCCGCCGCTCCAGCGACTTGATGTACTGGTTCTTGCCAAAGGGCATGGGCTTCTGCGGCACCACGTACTCGCACCGCACGTTGGACGGCGCGCACTTGCTGCAGGGCTGCCGGCCGTCGCACTTTTGCTTGCGCGCCTTGCAGCGCTGGCAGGCGAGGGCGACGCGGGGCCGTTTGGCGCGGGTGGTGGGCTCGTCGCCGGTTGCGCCGTCTTGAACCGAGTTGGCGTCCTGCTCCGGCAGCAGGTTGGCGAGGTTGGTGGCCCAGGTGGGCGGCTGGTGGAGGTGCTGGTGATTGTGATTGTGGGAAGGAGGGGAGGTGGAGGCGGCGGACGCCGAGGCAGACGCCGAGGCAGGAGCGAACGGCGGTAGCATCGTAGTGTCTGAGTGGTGGTGGTTGAAGTGGGAAAAGTGGTTGTTCTGGTGGAAGCTGTTGTGGTGCTGTTCGACGGCCGTCGAGGCAGTCGAGTCCGTGTCCATCGTGGTAGGTGTATGAGGGGAATGCCGAGTTATGTCGACAAGTTTACAAATTACAGAATATTACAAGGGAAGAGACGGAGAGAGGCAAAAGGGGGCAAGACAAAGCTGGAGGGGCAGTCCCAAGACACGATGACTGGATGTAGACTGGCCGGGATGAGACGAGACTGGCCAGGACGCCGGCCTGGACCCCGGTGTTGGCTGGATGGAGTGCGAGGGCTTGGACGGGGGCTTCCTACAAATGTGGTTGTGTTCTAGAGCCAGACCAGTATGAGAGTAAGGTACGATAGTGACAATAGCAGTTCTCAGGACAAGACAATAATATTAAGATGTTTGCTCGGGGAAGGTGCGAATATCGGCATGCCCCGTCCGGCATTAACACGCTGCGTAGAGTATGGAAGCGTTGGGGCCCCACCCCTTATCGGCGGGTTTGCAGCTAACATACCAGGTGCCAGGCCGGGGCGGCTTGGGTAGGCGGCTTTGGGTGCGAAGCATGGTCGTCTATCTCGGTCTGTTTACCCCTGTTGATAAGGACAGGTTAGAGACAGGACGGTCGTTGCCACGCGCCGGGGATTCCATGTTGTTTCTATAGTTTTTTTCAGTACTTGTCGAATGCCAGAAGGCAGCATGTTGAGTTGCACACATGTTGGCAAAACGATATTTGTTCTAAAAACATGATTAAGACATTATTTTGAAAAGAAAGTACTCAAACCATTTAATTCCAGAACATTTGTTATACATAATAAACAGAAAGAAGGGCAAGACAGACAAGATTGCTCAGGATAAATAGAGCATGTCTTTTTGTCTTTCTACCGTCCTCACAGTTGAGCCTCTTATCCGTCAGAATGTGATCCGGCATTGAAAATGCCGGCAGCCATGACCAAAATCCGACCTCCCCCGTATCTATTTCCGTACTTTTCTGTCATATGTCAAGTCAAGCTAACCAGCATCCGGCATTTTGTACATTTGCCCTATCATAAAAAGCCTACCTGACTTGGAGCAAGCCAGTAAAGTCCACGAATGCCATGTGTTCTCGACGTCAAGTGATGAACAAGGAGACCTAAAATAAAACGTGAATCAAATGTATCTATGTGCCGGAAAATGCAAACCAAAGCAATGTACCCAAAAATGCATGTCGATCTTCCCGGCCGGCGTCTTGCCAGCGCTGTCGACGGAAGTCTCCCATGATCTTCCCAATGTCTCTATGTGCCTTCCAAGCCGCCAAGTCATCTCAATATCCTATACTTTTTTACACAGTGATGCGGTCTTAGCTCCCGTATCTTTACTCGCTCCGCCCTTTCTCCACCACACGCTCGTCACCTAAAACGAAACAACCAGTTTCCGCCCGTCCAGGTTGCCCTCCTTGACCATCGCCAACCCTTGCTCCACCGCCGCCAGACCGCCCTCCAGCACCCGCACCGCTGGCAGCAGCACCACCCCCGACGCCACCAGCTCGTTGAGCCGCTCGCCATACACCCCCGACTCCTTCTGCAGCACAAACTGCTTGATCTCGACCGTGTGGACGCGCGCGTTGGCAGGGACAACGTCTTTCGACGACATGAACGCCAGCGGGGCAAAGTCGACGGGGTCGGCGGCCGTGCGCCCCGACGCGGCAATCACCTGGAGGACCAGCTTGGCGGTGCGTGCACCCACCAGATCAATGGCCCGCGTCAGGCGACCGGCCGCACAGCACAGAATCTCGCCGATGACGTGCATGTCGGTCTTGCCCGTGTAGGTCACCACATGGGCGGCGCCGCGGGCGCGGACGAGGTCGGCCGTGGCTTCGGAGCAGACGGCGACGACCTCGAGGCCGGCGTGGGCGGCGAGTTGGATGGCGAACTGGCCGGTGACGGTGGAGCCGCCCCAGACGAGCAACACCCCGCCGCGGACGCTGTCGTCCGTGGGGTCGGTCGTCGTCGTCTTTGCCGCCATTGGGACGCCCAACCACTGCCACAGGGTCATGGCCGCGGTGACACCCGCCACGCCCAGGCAGGCCGCCGTGTGAAAGTCGAGCGTCTCCGGGATCGGGAATACCGTGTGCTGCGGCACCACGACCAGCTCCTGGAAACAGCCCGCGCGGCGGTCCTTGTAGTACGTCGTCGTCCAGACGGCGTCACCGGGCCGCAACCGCGCCACCTCGGAACCAACCGCCTCCACCACGCCGGCCATCTCGCGGCCCGTGATCCACGGCAGCGACGGCAGGCAAAAGTTGTAGGCCACGCTCATCCAGTCAATGTGGTTGAGCCCTGTGGCCTTGTTGCGGATGCGGACCTCGGTGGGGGCGAGGGCGGTCGGAGAGGCAAAGGCGGGCACGAGCTGGTAGCCGCGTTCGGGGGAGATGACCAGAGCGGTGTGTGTGATTTCTGTCGGCTCCATGGTCTCCGTCTCCGTCACAGTCTTCTCCTCCTGGTAGTTGGTGTCGTCGGCAACTGACGACGGTGCGGTGGACGCGGTGGACGCATCGGTAACGGTTGAAGCAGCCAAGGATGTGGCGGATGAGGCCCTTGATGGTGCTTGGCTTTCGTTCTGGCTTTCACTCTGGCTTTCACCCTGGCTTTCACTCTGGCTCTCGCTCTGGCTCTCGCTGCTGCCGTGGCTCTTCGTTTCGGTCATGGAGTCAAGACTCCGCGGCTCGTCCACCTCGAGGACATCCACCTGTGCCGAGTTGAACGTCTTGATGTCGACGGGCGCCGTTACTGGTGGCTCGACGGTCTCGAGCGAGAGCACCCGGTGCTCCTGGACGATGGTAGTCATAGTGTGCGAGTGTGTGTATGTGTGTGTGTGTGTGTATGCAATACGTGTTGCAGTGTAACCTTGGTGACTATGTTCGTTGTTGTAGATCGTATATAGTATTGGTGTGCATCTGATAGTGTGTATGTAGGAGAATGGTTGCAGTAGAAGGGTAAGGTATCAAAGTATAAGTATCCAAGGAGGGGTGGCTATGATATGGATGGTTGTAGATGGTTGTAGGTGGTTGTGGATGACTGCCGAGTGCTGATTTGATTTCGTATTATATTGAATTTGTGTCTGTTTATGTTTTGAACTGGTCGTTGTATCCAAATATGTATCACACGGGGATTTCCACAAAGGAATGGTGTCAAGACGACGGGAGAGTGAAAAGAAAACGTTGCATACAAGCTTGGATGGGACTTGCAAGGGAAACCGAAAAGGGTGTCGGATCGGAAGGGCCGTGGATCAGCGGGAAACCGGGGACAAGCACGGGACCAGTAGGGCCAGTAGAGAGGGAGGAGGCGCAAGTGGTGGGAGAGAATAATGACAAGAAAAGAGAAGACAGCCCAAGTCACGGGTAGTTCGTTCCAGTCGCTCTGGCTGTTGATATTGCCGTGTTGTCGGCCAACTCCCGTCGTCGACGTAATCCTGTTTACAAAGCGTCGAGGGGGCGAGGGGAGCGGGAGGCGGATGATGGACGGAATACCACAGTCTACGAAGAGGGAGTCAAAAATCAAAGATCAAATCGGGATCGAGAGACGGTTGTGCCCATCACCCGCTGTTTTTCCCTCGCTCCTTCTGTTTCCGCCCTCTCTAAGCT
The DNA here is from genome assembly GCA_021397985.1 of Sporothrix dimorphospora. Taxonomy (NCBI): domain Eukaryota; kingdom Fungi; phylum Ascomycota; class Sordariomycetes; order Ophiostomatales; family Ophiostomataceae; genus Sporothrix; species Sporothrix dimorphospora. The sequence continues at coordinate 99,910 of WOUA01000003.1, read as the reverse complement.
CTTTCCTCCCTCCTTCCGTCTTTGCCACAGCACACTACAGCGGCCGTCTACGGGTCATGCAGCGTCATCCGTCACCAAAACAGAGGCATACACAAGACACAAGTCCTGGTCAAGAAGGCCCTCTATCCCTGTCGGTTCAGAGTCCCGTAAAGGGCAACGGAAGATCAAACACGGCCGGTAGCCTGGTCTGGCTTGTGTTGGTCAGCGCCCGTCACCCGCCGCCAGACTACGCCAGACTACGCCAACTTCACCCAAACAGTTGACCTTCCGCCCTCCCGATAACACCAACGCTCGCCCTCGATCGGCACCCTGACTAGCGTCCGACATCACATTCGGCCAAACGTGTATTTTGACTTACATCAGGACGCTAGGTCTTCTACAACAGTTTGATTCTTTGTACTTTTTACGACGTCTTCTTTCCCATCTCATTCGTTCCTATTCGCTCCTTCCGTTTACTTTCGATTTTGTAGTCGTGACTTCCATTTTGCCCTCTGTATGGTCGCTCTTTCCACCTCCCGCACGCTCTTCCCAGTTTACCTCACCATCCCCGTAGCTCCTTCCCATTTCCGTATCCGCGCCTTCTTGGTCACCAAAGTCCAAGCGATGGAGGCACATATTCTCTTCCGCACTCCGTAGACTACTCAGACGCTCTAACATCGTCTGGTACCGTCCTAATACTGCTTTATCACAACTTCACTGTCGGGTTCGTATCTTACCTATCTGTGTATGTCACTATGCTCTGCACTTATAGCTAGCAAGACTTGCTCGACGGGTTGTTTCTTTCCTACGCTCGTACTCCCGCACACGGCTCTCTTGCTCCCCCTGCCCCCTGCTTACTCATCTCACAACCATTCACTCACTCACCTCACTCACCACTCATCTCATCACTCCCCCTCTCCTTCCCGTCATGGCCGCCCCCATCAAGGCCGGCTACCTGGACACGCCGCTGGGCCAGATCCACTACTACCACTCGGCGCCGGTCACGCCGCCCACGACGCCCAAGCCGCCCATGCTGCTGATGCACATGTCGGCGTCGTCGGCCAAGTCGTTTGTCAAGATGATGCCGATGTTGACGGCGTTGGGGTACGCGTGCTACGCGCCGGACATGCCGGGGTTTGGCAACTCGTTTGACCCGGCCGAGGACCCGCCGTCGATTTCGTGGTATGCCAAGCTGTACTACGGCGCATTGTCCCAGCTGCCCGCTTTCGCAGAGGGGGCCCACATCATCGGCCACCACTCCGGCGGCATCCTCGGCATGGAGTTTGCCAGCAACCCCGACCAGTTCCCCGGGTTTGTGCGCAGCCTCACCATTGTGGGCGCGTCGGTGATGACGGCGGCAGACCGCGCTAAAATGGCCAAGACGTTCCTGGCGCCGTTCAACAAGCCGGTGGCAGCGGGGGATCACTTGGGCAAGACGTGGGAGTACCTCAAGTGGGAGGGTCTCGACCCGGAGACAGATCTGGATCTTGTGCAGAGGGAGGCGCTGGACCACGCCCGCGCGTGGAAGGGCCGCAACCAGATCTACTCGTGCGTGTGGAAGTACGAGCGGATGGAGGCTCTGGACGCGATCCCCGCCGAGGTCAAGGTGGCCGGGCTGTGCGCACCGGACGACGTGCTGTGGCCGTACTATGGCAACTTCACGGCGCTGGTGACGCGGCCGATTACCACCACAGAAATCAAGGGCGGCAACTTTGGTCCGGACCTGGACCCGGAGGGCATTCTGGATGCATTCCTACGCTTGGTGGGGGAGAAGTAGACGGGGGCTGAGGAGCATAAGCAGCATATTTAGCACATAATTTAATACCTTGTTTATTCTGATGTTGACTCTTCATCTTCACTTGATTTTTATTTATTTTATTACTTTAGACTTCCACTTCGAAAATGATTTATTCAGCATAATGTCTTTGTTATTTAACTCGTACTCGTCTATTGCTACGCAGACTCTTATGCCTCCACCTTGACCTCCTCCTTTGCCAGCGGCTTGCCGTCTGGCCCCTTGGGCACGTACGGCACCTCGCCCTCAAACTTGAACGTGCTGCCGTAGTGGTCCGGTCGCAGCGTCTTCTGGCCCGGCTCGCGCATCAGGTTCTCCCGGAAGGTGCCGCCGGGCACGGCGTAGTCCTCGAAAACCATGCCACGGCGGCGCAATTCGGGGAGGAGCAGCTCGCAAATGTCGTCAAACGAGCCCGGGTTGCTAATGTAGGCCATATTGAAGCCGTCTACATCGGCCTCGTCGATCCACTGCTGCATGACGTCGGCCACCATTTCGGGTGTGCCGACGGGCGTCGGGTGGAACCCGCCGACGGCAATCTTTTGGCCGAGCTTGCGGGGCGTCCAGACGTCGCCGTCGGCCTGGCTGTCGCGGAAGTTGCCGAGGAAGCCCTGGATGGCACCCGCCTTGGGGTTGGACGTGTCGAGCTTGAGTTCCTCGTCGAGCGGGTAGGCGCTGATGTCGATGCTGGTGTACCCGGAAAACTGGGCGAGGGCGCCAATGACGTCGGCGTACTCGCAGGCCTCGGCGTACTTGGCCTGGGCTTCTTCGAGGGTGCGGCCCAAGATGGGGTTGATGGCGGCAAAGAACTTGATCGAATACGGGTCGCGGCCGTTGCGGCGGCAAATGTCGCGGGCGGTCTTGATCTGGCCGGTGGCCTGGGAGGGAACGAGCCCGCCAATGTAGACGGCCTCGGCGTGCTTGGCGGAGAACTCTTGGCCGACTTTGCTGGTGCCGGCCTGGAAGATGACGGGCGTCCGCTGCGGGGACGGGTGCAGCCCGCCGCGCGCCGACAGCTTAAAATGCGTGCCCTCGTGTTCGATCGAGACAATGCGCGACGGCTCGTAGGCAATCCGCGACGTCGTGTCCCATTTGATGGAATCGTCGGCCCACGACCCGTTCCACAGCCGGTACACCAGGTCCATGTACTCGTCGGCGATCTCGTAGCGCAGATCGTGCGGCAGCAGCTCGCGACCAAACGCCTTGGCGGCCGCGCCGGACCAGCTGGTCACGACGTTCCACGCAATGCGTCCCTTTGTGAGATGGTCGAGCGACGAGAAGGTGCGCGCCAGCGGGTAGGGCTCAATGTAGCTCGTGCTGCCGGTGACGCCAAAGGCGACGGACTCGGTCACGGCGGCCATGGCCGAGATGATGACGAGCGGGTCGAGCTTGGCGACCTGCGTGCCGGCGCGCAGCACGGCGTCCTGGTTGCCACCATAAACAGAATGGCTGCCATAGCTGTCGGCGAAGAAGATGCAGGCGATCTTGTTCTTGTCGGCGAGCTTGGCAATGTTGATGTAGTACTCGAGGCTGTCCTTTTGGTATGAGTTGTCGCCCGGACGGGCCCACTGACCGGCGGCTTCGTGGTTGCCGCGGCAGGCCGTCTCAAAGAAGTTGATGTGGACCTGCTTCTGTTTCTTTTCCTCGACGGAACCCATTGTGAGGGTGGAGGGGGGTATACTGTTGGTGGTGATGTTGTTGTTTGTTTGTGTGTTTATGGTGTATTTACTTTGATGATATCACAAAGCTTGGTGGCGTTTATCTAGGATAAGAATTCAAAATAGTCAAAAACAGCTGCGAACTGACGTCCAAGCTCCTTCTATAGAGTCTACGCCAGCTGTTATCAGGTATCAGGGATACGGAGGGGGGGGAGATCCATGGCACAGGCTGTGGACCTCGTCCGGAAGCAGCTCTACGTGATCCAGGGACCTCGTGTCAACGTGTACCTCAGACGGACTACGATATACCGAGCCAAAGTGATCGTCACGGCCTCTGTTGTCTGTCACATTTTTGTATTGATTTAATATCATTTATTTATTCCCAATTTGATTTATTCGCCTCTACTCTGTGTCCGTCCTATTTTTGGTTTCCAATGATAAGCTGGGCATCTCTAGAGACAGTCGATGGTTCCAATGCTCTGTACGATTGCGATCAGGCATCCTTTGTCCATGGTGTGCGACGGATGTGTCGAGATGTAGGCCGCGACTGGCCGTCTCTGTCCAAAGCTGTCAATGCCGTCCTCGACTTACACGCCCTCCCTGTGTTGACCCGCTTTCGGCACATGCGGGGCCGTTATCGCCTTGTAAGTCTCCAACGTCTCCTGTTCGACTCCGTCCTCCGTTGTCCAGCACACTCCTCCTCTTGATACTCCGTACGAAGGATGTTGTACATTGCTTTTCATACGCCTCCGCCACCCCTCCCCCATCATCATGCGCCTCCCCCGGCACGACCTCGTGGATCATCCGTCGGTTCGACCGCTAGTCTCCGACTGCGAGCAGGGGCTGCTGTTGAAATTGGTTGCAGCGCAGTGTCCTTAGCGCGTCCCGGTGCCGGGACCACAAAACGGAGATCCGTCAAGCCTATGCTTCGGCGCGTTTAGGGCGCTGCGGCGACTACACTAGACCCCAACTCCCCTAGCGTACAGCTGCCAAGTGTCAGCCTGGGCACGCCAGTTCCGGCTCTTGAACAGACGGCGGACTGGGAAGACAAGCTTGCTTGGAGCCGTCTGCTTTCTTTATCTATGCACGCTGGCCCTGTTTCCCTTGTATTTCCTTTTATTTCCTTTGGCCGTCTCTTATCTTGCTAGGGCAGCTTTGTGCTCGCTCTTCACACATGGCAAATGCCCAGCCCAGTTGTAGACTGCCCTCCTTTTCGGTAGGCAAACTTGCCCGTCCGTCACGACCGTTTGGGCTTGTTGGAGCTACTCATTTTTGGTGTATCTTTGGCTGTAAGAGTGTAAAAGGCTGTCTTATCACGGTAAACCCGAAGGTGGCAACCCCTCCCCAAACAGTAGATGGAGCTGTCTGAATCCGTAGATCTGGTCAACCAATGAAGCTGTATCTGTCTTTTCTTTTTTTCTTTTTGTACTCTCTGTCTCTCTTTTTTTCCGTAGCTTGCCAGGTGGTTGAGCTTCGAGGTGTGATCTTATTATCAGACAGACAGAGAGCTAGACAGCCAAACAGACTTACGAAAATCAAACAATCAAACAACGGAAGACCAGTCAACGGAAGGCCAACTCACGAGCCAACGCCACACTGACGGGACTGGATCGTTAGATACTCAACTGAGCTACTTGATTGGGATACTCGAACTGAGATACTGAGTTACGGGGATCCTGCCATCCTGCCATCTGGGAAGACCGGGCTGGACCAGACGCGGCAGGCCGAGACCGTGTTGTGCATTGGCCGGGTGTCTCTCCCTCTGAGCTTACAGACAACTCACCTCAGTCATTTGTTTATCGCCAGCCCATCCCCTGTTCTTCTCATCCTTTCTCCCCCATCTTACTTATAAAAGATCGTCCACGCATCCCTCCCCTTTTCTCTCTTCACCTTTACCACATCACCACCCTTCACACTTTTCTTCCTGTCTATTGCTCCTCCGCACATCATTATGGCCTCCGAAAAGAGCAACGATAGCAAGCATGCTGTCGGCCCCATCGAGGTCGAGCCCAGCATCAGCAATGGTGTCATTGGCGCCCACGACCGCGGCCTCGACCACGACACCGACCCGTCCCTCGAGGACCAGGAAGTCTTCAAGGCCACCAGCGACGGTGTCGACTTCCGCACCGTCACCTGGCAGCGCCTCATCATCATCCTGCTCAAGGTCCAGATCGCCACGGGCGTGCTGGGCATCCCGGGCGCCATGGGCTCGCTGGGTGCCGTGCCCGGTGCCCTCATCGTCATCGGCTGGCAGGCCGTCAACACCTACACCGCCTGTGTCCTCATCGATTTCCGCAACCGGCATCCTCACTGTCACAGTAGGTCCTCTCTAACACCCCGTCACTCCATCTACCTGCTACGCATGCTAATTAGTAAGCCATCGTCGACATGTGCGGCGTCATGTGGGGCAGCGTCGGCCGCGAGCTCGTCGGCCTGCTCTTTGTCATTGCGTTCATCCTGTGCGCCGGCTCCGGCCTGCTGGCGACGTCCATTGCCTTCAACGCCCTGAGCGAGCACGGCGCCTGCTCTGTGTGGTTCAGCTTCGTCGCCATGGTCCTGATTGTCCTCTACTCGTCCATCCGCACCTGGAACCGCATGACCTGGCCTATGACGCTGGGCTTCTTCTGTGTCATGGGCGGCATCCTGGCGGTCGTCGTTGGTGTCACGCAGCAGGACCGCCCGGCCGCTGCGCCCGCCACGGGGCCCTACGAGCTGGGTTTCTATGTGGTGGCCCACCCGTCATTCGCCGCCGGTATCACCGCGTGCGCCACCATCTTTGTGTCGTCGGCCGCCGGCCCCGTGTACATTCCTATCATTGCCGAGATGCGGCGCCCGCAAGACTACAAGAAGGCGGTCATTCCTGTGTCGGTCATTGTCGCCTCCGTCTACCTGTCACTGTCCATGGTCGTCTACTACTACTGCGGCCAGTGGATCGCGACTCCGTCGCTCGGCTCCGCGGGGCCCCTGATCAAGAAGATTGCCTACGGCATCGCCCTGCCCAGTCTCGTGATCAGCGCCGGCATCTTCAACCACACCGCCGCCAAGTACCTGTTTGTGCGCGTCCTGCGCACGTCGTCCCACCTGCAGGCCAACACCTGGCAGCACTGGACCGTGTGGCTGCTGTGCAACCTGTTCTTTGGCGTGCTGGCGTTCTTGTTTGCTGAAGGCATCCCCGTGTTCAACTACATGCTCGCCCTGACCGGCTCCTTCTGCTTCTCGCCCATGAGCCTCATGTTCCCGGCCTGCATGTGGATGTACGAGTACGGCAACGACGCCCTGCGCGGCGGCACCATTCGCCAAAAGAGCATGTTGGCCTTCAACTGCTTCATCTTTGCCATTGGTGCGCTGCTGCTCGTCGGCGGCGTCTACGGCACCGCCGAGTCCATCAAGGAGTCGTACACGGCCAGCACCGCCTTTTCTTGCGCCGACAACTCCAACACTGTGGCGTAGGCGGGTGGTTGTGGTGGATGTATTCTGCTTTCCCTTCCTGACGTTCCTGTTGTAGAGACTCTTGTCTCTGAATTATCCCCTCTTTGTTCCTTGTCCTTATTATTCCTTACACAGCCGCTAGATCTGTTTTATCTGCTCTCGCAATAATAGACACAAATACAGACGATGACCGATGTCCGACGTGAAAAATCAAAATGACAGTGACCGCGTGCTCGCCTCTTGTCTAGTGAAATCCGAGTCCGCTCACGTCTGCGCTCAATGGCCGCCCCTGCACCAGCTCTGCCAGCACCATGCCCGTACCGGGGCCCATACTGATACCCCACGGCCCGTGGCCTGCCGCCGCAAACACGCCGCCATCGCCGCCGACCGCACTGTTTATGGGCGTCGTTTCTGTTAGTCTCTCATCCAGCAATCGCAGCACCAGCGCCACACCCCATGGCGTCGCCGGCCGGTGGCACAGTCCCGTACGGACGATTTCGACGTTGTCTTCGCCCACTATCCGCTTGCACGTCGCCAGCAGGTCGTCTAGCTGATCTTGCGACGGCACGGCGTCTGTGGCTGTCGCGGGCAGCGGCATCGTCGACGAGTTGAGTCCAGCCAGGTAGAGCGTGCCGTTGGCGCGGCCAAAAATCTCGGGGCAGTACTGCATCGAGCCGCCCGCCGCAAAGAGGGCGAAGCACTCACTTGCACTGCTCTGATTCTGGCCTGTCGTCTTCTTCTTGACCACCAACGAGTGCCCTGCGTAGTTGGTCACCGGCAGAGGTCGCCGCGCAGCATCCTCGGGGAACAGTTCGGCAAACACCCGCGGCGTCCACGCGCCCGCCGTGATCACGAGCCGTGTGCAGGGCAGCACGTTTTGGGTGCCGTTCTCTTCGATCGTGACCGACGCCAACTTCCCGTCTTCCTGCCCCACGGCCACCACGCGTGCCGGCTGGTGCAGCTGCACGCCGCGTGCCTGGCACGTCTCTAGCAGAAACTGGCAGAACGGCGCCGGCTCCACCTGGCCCGCCGTGCCGTCGTCCGCCAACACGTCCACGCGGTCGCCTGGCTGGCGGCGGAGCCAAGTGGGCACACTCTTTCTTGAGTCGGAAGCCACCGCCGGCGCAGCTGTCGACCGGCTCGTGCCCTGCCGCAGCCAGTCCTCGCCGCGCCGGCCTTCACTCTTGTCGTCACCACCCGGCAGACCATAACTCAGGGCTGTCGACAAGGCATACCCCCAGCGCGCGGCACCGTCGTGCTGGGCGGCCAAGGCGGCGTGCTGGTCAAACGAGAGGGCGGCGAGGCTGGCCACGGCGGGGGCCATCCAGTCGCGCGCCAGAAAGCCGCCGGCGTAGCCCGAAGCGGACGCGAAGAGGGAGTCGGTCGTCTCGATGAGGTGAACCTCCCCTCCCGCGTCGCCTTTGTTGTCATTGTCATTTCTGTGCTCCGCCAGGTAATAGGCCGTCGAGACGCCGACGATGCCAGCGCCGATGATAACCGTCGCCATCCGTGCGGTGTTTTTTTGTTGATTTAAATCAAATATTTCCTCGGGCGTCGGTCGATCGGAGACGAGACGCCAATAAACGAGGGTCAACAGTGAAAAATAATAAAAATAAACAATAATGAAAGAAGACTAGAAGAGTCGATACGGGACATGCAGAATCAAGAAGTAATCGAACGGCAAGAAAAAGGAGGAGGGATGGCGCGACCAGAATGATAAGAGGGCAAGTTGCAACGGACTGCGAGTCGCCGGAGGACCATTTATATGTGAGGCTCGTAACGGGGCTCGGAAGGTATAAGTACATAAAGGAGCCACCCCCGACGCCGCTGCTCCTCGCGTCTCAACCCCACCCTGAAAAAGCAGAAAATTGTCGAAACAGGTAAAAAAAGACGATTGAAAAGCGAGCGACCAGCCGAACACAATTCTCCAATCTCCAATCTCCAAAAACCACGAACCGCCAAAGACAGCCAAGAACTAGCAACCAAGATTCAAACTCTCCACATTCTTCAACCTTTGCTACCCGATTCCTCGTCTCCGCCCACCATGAGCAAGGTCGTCCTCGTCACCGGCGCCAGCCGCGGCATCGGTCTCGCGATCGCCCGCCACCTGCTGGCCCATTCCCACAAGGTCGTGCTCGTCGCCCGCGCCGCAGAGCCTCTGGAAGCTTTGAAGAAAGAGTTCCCGGAGCAGGTGGCCTTCAAGGCGACCGATGCCACCGACTACACGGCGCTGGCGAGCACCGTCGACCTCGCCGTCGCCACCTTTGGCCATCTCGACGGCGTCATTATCAACCACGGCACGCTGACGCCCGTGCAGCGGCTGGCCGATGCCGATCTTGATGCGTGGAAGCGTCTCTACGACACCAACGTGTTTAGCGCGTTGGCTCTGGTGCGGCACCCGTTTCTCCCTACGTTTTGTTTGATCGCTACAGTTGCATCTTGCTAACAGCACCCACCCCTGCAGAGCAAAGCAGCCATCCCCGCGCTGCGTGCGACCAAGGGCCGCATCGTGCTCGTGTCCTCGGGCGCGAGCCTCAAGGGCTACGCCTCGTGGGGCGCCTACGGCAGCTCCAAGGCGGCGGTCAACTCGCTCGTGCAGCACCTGGCCGTCGAGGAGCCGAGCATCGTGTCCGTGGCCGTGGCCCCCGGGCGCGTCGACACGGACATGCAGAAACAGATCCGCGAGCAAGGGGCCAGCGGCGGCATGGACGCGAAAGTGCACGCCACGTTTGTCGACGCCTACGCAGAGGGCATCCTCAACCCGCCGGAGAAGCCGTCCGAGGTGATTGCCAAGCTGGCCCTGGAGGCCCAGCCCGAGCTGTCCGGCACCTATGTCAAGTGAGTTCCCATCACCCCCTCATGCTTTACAAATGTATCTCTCTCCTCGACCCCTCCTACGATGCTAACAGTCTGTGCAGCTGGAACGATGAGCATATGGCGGCGTATCACTGGGCGTAGACGATGCGAGAACGAATTCTGCGAGGGAATGCGAGTGTGTGAGGACCTGGGAGTTCTGACCATGTTAGCAGTGGTCTCTTGTTGTGATATGCATAGTAAATAGCAATAGACACAACAACAAGGCAAAAGAAGCGCATCAGTCGAAAGATGAAAAGCTCATTGATAGGTATCCACATGTAGATTCGGTATTAGCATGGAATATCAAAGTGTTACATCACGCGCGCTTCTTTGCCCTGTTGTCGTGCTGTGTGTGTTCGTTGTGTTTAAGTAAGCCTTACTTTTTAAAAGGTCGATATCGATATTAAGTTGAGTGGATATGTCCGGGTTGTCCTGCAAAGCAACATCTTGGCAAAGGTTAGCAATGCTGACAATGCTGACAGGAAATGCATGTTGGCCCAAAAGTAAGGCAGCCAAAAAAGCAGAGATCAGGAACAAAGGTTTTTCTCCGTCATGGAATGTCGGTATTTGATAGTACTAGTTCGAGCATCATGTCGACTGCTGGGCGAGGCGAAAGGGGTGAGGGAGAAAAGAGCATACCAAAATAAGATGTTTGCGAAGAACGCGGGCCGACATATCCAAACTACGTTGCCAATTGGGTATCTTTGAGAGGGTTAGCAACAACGCTCGACCAAACAGAGCTCCGAGGAGCATAGGGTAAGAGAATGGTGAATAGTGAATTGAATGGAAAGGCCAGTATCAGAGACGTCCGTTTGGAAAGACAGTGTCAATCACCATGGTTTTAGTATGCCTGGGGCGACGTAAAGCTCATCATGTTGAGGCCAGAGGGGGACGGGGCAGAGGGGAGCAGAGGGAGGAGAGGAGGGAGAGAGGGTGCTATTACTAACCAAACAGATCAAATATGTCGCGAGTTTTGACAAGAAAGATCACGAAAAAGAAAAGAAAGAAAGCAAAGAGGACAAGGACAGCGCAGGGAGCATTGGAACAACTTGTTCCAATGTCGGAAATGGGGCAAAGGAGAAATGGAGAAAGAAACAAAAGCAGAAAGGAAAGAAAAGACAGAAAAGCAAAGCAGAGCAGAGCGTGGAAAGGAAGAAAAGCAAGATGGTCAAAAAAAAGAGAGAGAGAAGAAGGAATGAAGGAGAGAAGAGATTTGGCGGCAAGGTTTTTGTAGCTGGTGAGAAAAAAATAGACACAAGAAAAAGTTAAAGTGGGCCAAGGCGGTGAGTAGCTCGAGGTGCTGCTGTCTTATGTAAGGATCGCGCTTGCCCGTTTGTTTTCTGCCCCTCCCTTTCCTTCCCCCCACTGCGCGCCTCAATAGGTGTGATGCGGGCTATTTAAGAGTGGTTCTCTTGGGGGTCAGGCATATGAAAAGGCGGAGGGCCCGCCGCACCCTCTCGCTCGCTGCAGATGTCAAAAAAGTTGAGGACAAAAACGAGACGACAGTCAACACCAAACATCAGTCTAGCGTCACAGCTGCCAACGGTACACAACAACCACGTCCACCGGCACGGATAACACGACTACGACATACACGCATTGCCGAAACCGATTCACAAACCGCCATCCTTTTCCGTCACGCGCTTTGTCACTCACTTTTACGTCACTGAAAGAAAGTGACAAGAACGACCAGGTTTTAAACAGAAACAAAAAAGGACCCTGCTCTCATCGCCATAAAAGCCCAAACCAACATAACTACCGAGACACAAACCACACAAACCACACAAACCACACAAATCACACAAGCGTTCAACGCCATACCGAAAGACGCGTTTTCTGTGCAATATCGACATTTTGGCTTGGCGACAACCACCCTAGTACAGCCATCATTTGCATTTAATTTCTACTTCCTTTCGTTTCACCTTCACCTTTTTCATATTTCAACAAACTCACCTTTTCACCTTCTCACCGTCTCACCTTCTCGCCTTCTCCCCCCTCGCCTTCTCACAATGTCTGACCACGAAGGCGATTTCGGAGGCAACGACGACCTCTCGCTGCCCAAGGCCACCGTCCAGAAAATCGTCACGGAAATCCTTCCGCCCAGCATGGGCATCGCCTTCTCGCGCGACGCCCGTGATCTGCTGATCGAGTGCTGCGTCGAGTTCATCACGCTCATCTCGTCCGAGGCCAACGAGATCTCGGAAAAGGAGGCCAAGAAGACGATTGCCTGCGACCACGTGACGCGTGCTCTGGAGCACCTGGGTTTCGCCGAGTACGTGGGCGCGGTCCTCGAGGCGGCGCAGGAGCACAAGGAGGTGCAAAAGGGCCGCGAGCGGAAGGCGGACAAGTTCACACAGAGCGGGATGACGCTCGAAGAGCTGGAGCGGCTGCAGCAGGAGCAGTTTGCAGAGGCGGCGATGCGGCATGGTTAACGGTGGGCGGTGTCCTTTGTTCTGCCCTTTTTTGTAGCATTTTCCTTTGGCGTATTTGGCGTTGGACGGCAGCGGTGCTTTTGCCAGATTCTCGGGCCGTTTTTTGTTCTCTTATCATTTCAGGTTCATATTCATATTCAAGCATGGTATCTTTCTCATTGCTTTCTCCTTTCTCCACGTTCTTCATGTTCTTCATGTCACAATGTACAGGTCACTGCAGGTTGGCAAGCTTGATATAAACGAAAATAAATAAAGGAAAATGTATGTACGGTATAAGACAGATAGCTGAGGAAAAAAGTAAAGTAAAAAAATCATGTCAAGGAGTGTACACGTACAGTCTCGTTTCGAGAAAGCCGCAGCAATCCAAAGAAGGAAGTGTTCAGTGGACATAATAGACAGTTATGGAAATAGGGGGGGTGGAGAGAAGGAAAAATTATGTAATAAACGCCAATCTTGCTCGGGGTAAAGAACAAGCATTAATCAAAAAAGAGACAAAAGAAAATCCAAAAAAGGCAGATGCAATGAGATAGGAAATAGAGACGATTGTGTTGTGTGGTGGTGTGCTGAGCTAGGCAGCTGTGTTGTGTTTTGTATGCCAAAAAAAAAAAAAGTGTTCAGTCTGGTATCGTATCGAACAAGATCCAAATCCAAAAGAAGGAAACCGCTTTAAGCAGAGCCCGACTTGGTGTCGTTGTCCTGATACGGCGGCAGCTCCTCGGTGGAGGCGGTCGCCATCAGGCCAGCCTTTTCCTCGTCGACGGCCTCCTCGTCGGCGTGACGGTCGGCAGCAGGAACAACAGCGGCGGCAGCAGCAACCTTGCTGCAGCGGCTGTGGCGGTGACGGTGGGTGCGCAGCGCAGTCGTCTTGCGGCCACGACGGGCGACCAGGCGCCACAGGCCGACAATGGCGGTGCCGACGACCATGCCGATGACGCTGACCAGGATGCCGGCGGTCACACCGACCATGACGGGGAACAGAATGTGCGACACAAACTTCTTGGCCAGCTGCTTCCAGCTGTGCTCGTGCAGCGGCTTGTGGTGGGGGTGGTGATGGTGGTGCTTGCCCTTCTTCTCCTCATCGCCCTCCTCGCCCTTCTCGCCCTTCTCGCCCTTCTCGCCACCAGACGCCTTGGACATGGCCTTGCCGGCGCAGCCGCCGTGGTGGGCCTTGATGCCGGACGCGATAATGGCCTTCCAGCGGCACAGGATGTTGGAGCACGCGTCCAGCTGCTCCTTGAGGGCATCCATGCGCTCCTTGTCGGACGGGTGGTTCTTGTTCTTGTGGTGGGGGCGGGCGACCTTGGTGGTCTCCTCCTCGCCCTCGACGTCCACGCGCGCAATCATGAGACCGCCCTCGGGCGTGCGGATCAGGCGGATGTTGACGGCCGGGATGTCCTGGACAAACACGCCATTGACCTCGATGATTTCCAGTGACAGAGCCACGACCTCCATGTCGTTGCTGGCGTCCTGGCCGACGGCCTGCGTCTGCATGGCGTAGCCCAGCGGCACCCTGACCAGGTGCTTGCCGTGCTTGCCGTGGTGCTTCTTGCCGTGGAACTCGCGGTCCTTGTCGTCCTTGGCCTCGGCGTCGTGCTCGTGGTGGTCATGCTCCTTGTGCTTGCGGTGCTTGACCTCAACGTCGCTGTCGTCGTCGTTATCGTCGTCGTGGTGCTTGCGGTGGCGGCGTCTCTTCTTGAGCTCCTCGTCGTGCTTCTCGTCGTGCTCCTCGTCGTGCTCATGCTCATGCTCGTGCTCGTGCTCCTCGTCGTGCTCGTGCTCATGCTCGTGCTCGTGCTCATGCTCATGCTCATGCTCCTCGTGATCATGCTTCTCATGCTCGTCGTGCTCCTTCTCCTCCTTGTCGTGGTGGTGCTTGCCCTTGCCCTTGCCCTTGTGGTGGAAGTGGTCCGGGGCCTGCGTGGCCATCAGGCCGCCGCCGTTGATGTCGACGTTGGGGTACAGCTCAAAGTGGTTGACCAGCAGGTGGTCGCCGTCGGCCTGGTGGTCGATCTTGAAGACGAGGTTGATGTGGTTGGCGACGTCGGTCAGGGTGATGATCTTATCCTCCTCGGCTTCGTCGTGCTTGTTGTGTCCATGCTTGCGGATCTGCATCGCGCAGCCCGGGCAGGGCACCTTGACCTTGGTGAACTCGTGGTAAAAGGGGCTGGCCAGGGACACGTCCACGGTCTCAACCTCAAAGGTCTCCTTGTTCTTGCCGCCGTGGTGACGGTGATGGCCGCCTTGGCGCTCGGCCTGGACGTCGGTGGGCGGCGGCAGCAAAAAGGCCGAGGCCGTCGACGTCGCCAGCGCCGCGGCAAGAAGTGCCTTGGGCAACATGGTGGTGGTTTGTGTGGCGGAAGAGGTGTGGTTTGTATTTCTCGTGTCGTTTGTATGTCGATGAGCAACAGCCAAGACTTTTTTTTGGTCGTGTTAGTCGGGCGGTCGGGTATATTCAACAGGACAAGACCAAAAATTAAAAAATAATCGATGTCGACGGTATATCGATACCGGATCGGGTCGTGGGTTGGGTGATTTCGATTCAAAAGAGAAAAAAAAAAAATCGAAATCGTTTGGCGATGCAAAAAAAAGGGAAGAGAAAGAGAAAGACAAAAAGAAAAGAAAAGAAAAGGGAGGGGAGCGAGAGGAAAGGCGAGGCAAATTCCACCCGCAAGGCAAACAGGAACGAAGATCAGTGGTTTGTACGGAGTAAGAGGAAAACGTTAGCGGGCAGAGGAATGGGATGGGCACTGGAAATTGGACATGACGAAGCCCCCCGTCTCCATTGTACTCCGTAATACAAGTAAAGTCTTAAATTGGAGCCTACGCCAGACCCCCTGCCTGAAAACCACTACCAAACGCCCACTGTGTGCGCAGCCCAGCGGCACGATCGGAACGCACTCGAGGCACTCTGCCCCCCAAAGGCGCGGCGCCAGCGAATCAACGAGTGCATGCATCAGCCCAAAATCGTCCGACTGGGCTGAAGGGGGGGGGCAGCGACGCAGCGTACGTGGCTGTGGTGGTGTGGTCCTTGACGAACGCCTCCAAAAGGCATGCGCGGCTTGGGCCCGCTAAAAGCTGCCACGCTATCATCAAACCGGCCGCCCTAGGCCGGTTTGGGGCCTGCCCACTGGCTTTCGCCTTGTCCTTCCCTGCACTATGCAGCCTTTGTCATCCATTCGACCTCTCTGATTCGCCCCGTGCCAAGAGATTGCTGCAGGGCAGAGCGGGGAGGCATACGTAATCGCTGCCTCAGGCCGGTCCTTGGGCTGTCAAAAACCCAGAAGCTCTGACCGATGCTTGTCTGGCAATGGCGTCAGTTGGGCTAGCTCGCGTTCCACGGGCATCACGTGCCGTATCACGAGCTCTTTTTTGTTTACTTTTCCCGTTCACTTTCCCATGCCAGCACTGGCTTTCGCATTTGCTCCCCATTCCATTAAAGTTTTCCCGGTTGCAACGTCATCATAATAATGCGCGTCTACTAATACAAGCACAAGCTTTCCCAGGAATTTAGTCACGAAACACAAGCACTGTCCCTTGTGCATGGTCCAAATTGCCCCAGATGCTCGTAGCCGCCCGTCTGCCCGTTTCGGTTGCCGGACGGCCGCGCCAGGTTACCCTGATTGGATTCGCCCACGGTCGCGCAGCAGGTCGAAGTTGAACAAGAAAATAAAAGTTGCCCGTGTCTTTCACGTGCAGTCAGGTGCCGCATACCTTGAGCCCGGTGTTTTTTTACTGGTGGTTCTAGGAGAAAGAGAGAGTCGAGAATGGGATGGAAACGATGCCGAATTGTGCCCGGACGTTGAACATCGACAAATGAAAGACATGCATGAAAAAGACGAAGTGACAAAGAAATGGGTGTCGATGGGAAAAGGCCAGAAACATAATCCCAAAAATGTCAAGTAAAGCATCCTCTGTACCAAGGTACCATTTCCAGGTAAAACTCGTCCGTGTTTGCAACTCCACTTATGGCTTGTTCATCCCGGGCGAACAAAAGAAACACCGAACTCTCAGTCGTTAGATCTCATGTTGCGTTTCTCGTCTCCCCTTTTAATGTAAACGGCAAGACGGAAGAAGCGCGAATGTGAAAAGGGAAAAGATGCTCGGAGCATTGAATGTAAAATGAATCCAAAAAGTTGTAAAAGGCCCCATATATAAACCGTCGTGCCTGTACACTTAAACAACGTAAAGTGCCGTGTAGAATTTCTTCTTCCTTCTCTTTTTGACGGCTTTGCGCCTGTCTCTCTTTTGTAAACCCATGCGTTTTTTCCCGGCCTAGAATGATGAAAAGTGATGAAAGAAAAAAAAAATCCAAAAAAAGTTCGAAGGTCATGAAGAAATCGTAAAGTAGATGAAAGAAAGATGACAGAAAAGGAGATAGTAACACCCAGGACCGCTCATAGGATCACACACCGGTGGGTCTCCCGCCGGCGCCGCCGGACCCTGCGATACGATGATGTGTGATGGCTGGGCATCTTGTCGTCGACCTCAAAGGCCGGGTCCGTGTCTTCGCGCCGCAGCATCTGCCGGCAGAGATCGATAAACACCTCGTCGACGTTTGTCCGCGTTCGTGCGCTCGCTTCGTAGTACGGGGCGTTCCAACGCTGCGACAGGGTGAACGCTTTGCTCCGGCTGACAGCGCGCTGGTCCTCGAGATCCGCCTTGTTGCCCACGATGACAATGGGTGTGTTTTCGTCGTCCTTGACCCGGATGATTTCGTCCCGAAGCATCGTCAGTTCGGAGAGTGACGAGGGTGATGTGATGCTAAAAACAAGCAAGAACCCCTGGCCGGTCTTCATGTATAGATCCCGCATGGCGACTACGCATTGTTAGTACACTTGACGTCTAGATCACAGCAAAAACCACATCCATCTGCGTCACAGGTGGATACACATGTGGTCTCTCAAATGACGCCACAGTGCGACGTGGTCCCAGAGCTCGTGCCAGCGGAACGGGGCCGGAGACACGAGGCGTGAAGCATGAGGGGCTAAGGGGGCCCTGTCGGGACGTACCAAACTGCTCGGTCCCTGCGGTATCCAAACTAAAAAAAATACATGTGTTAGTGGCGCTGTTGAAGCTGCTGTTGGCAACAACACAAACACAAAGTGCGAGTGCAGTGCAAAAGGAGTGTCAGAGGACCGTGCTTACATCTCCAAGACAATTTGTCGTCCCTGCAAGTGTGACACAAGAAGTGGTTAGCGACGTCGGCTTCTATCTCGTGCCGTGTCTTGTGTCTTGCCACGCCAGCTCATGGGCCGCGGACGAGAATAACTCACATCGACAGAGACTTGTGTCCGATACGAGTCCTCGATGGTCGGGTCATAGCTCTCAATCCATTGGTTGTGGACAAACTGGGCTGTTGTCGGACAAACGCATACGTTAGCAAAGCTGAAAGAGAAAGTGCAAGAAAACGCACGCGGTCCACCTCCCTCTATGCACATGCACACATACGGTACACATGCACATGTCCACGCTTGCGGACGTCCACCCGACAGCATCCCGTCACCAATGTCTGCCAACAATGGGCCCTTCCTCGTCGGCCAAGCCAAAGACCCCCCACCGGATGCAACTGCGCGCTGCAAGGCACAAAAAGGGAAACTCACCTGTCAGACAGCTCTTTCCAACGCCACCTATCGTTTAAGTCAGCGCCGAAGCCCCAAAAAACACTGCAATAGGATAGGTGAACTAAGAGGGCGGTTTTCCTTGCTGAGAGAAAATGGGAATGGGCTCATGGGTAAATGGGCGGGATGAAGGAGGGAGAGAGCGCATGTGTGGGCGTGCCGTACCTGCGCCAAGGACAACAATGTGGCATTCCCGACTAATGATCAGAGCCATTGGGCATCAGTAAACGTAAATCTCGTATGTGGCTTGCATGTAAGGCGTAGGCTGTAACATAGGGAAAGAGGGAAGGCAAAGTGATAGTGCGTTCGTTGCTTACCTAGGTTGATATCGAGGTGCCATGGCTGCGGATGTGTGATGTGTGTTTTTTTAGGTAGAATTGTTGTTGTTTTATTCTTCTTTCTCGAACAACCCCCACGCCAGTTCAGACCGGTCAGTGGGTTTCGTTTTTTTAGATGCCCAACTGGTCAATGCGCAAGACCGTGTAAACAACAAGGCCGCAATTGCAGCTGGCGGTTGTCGAACTCCGGGTACGGTTGTTCTCAAAACGCAAGTCAAGGGTGGGACACCGGCACGGATTTTAACAATTTTGAGAAGAAAAAAAGGCGCACAGGATAAGTCGAGCCGTGAAGTGACTGTCGTCGTCGGTCGTCCCGTGAGGATGCAACTGATGTTGCTATCGATGCCGTTGGAATATGCGTCAGGGTCCAAAGGATGAAATGAAGTCTAATATAAACAGACGTAGTGTGGAGGATCAAAAGGGTAGGGTACGGAGCTGGCCGAGAGGGTGGTGTGGGGTTTGAGTGGAGGATTGAAGACGGAGGCGGACGGGAGAAGAGGAGGACGATCGGAAAGGGTAAGGGGGAGAGTGAGGGCCCGGGATAAAGACGATGAAGAGGGGAAAAGATGATAGTGGCCGTTTGAGTCTTTAAATGAATCCTGGAAAAGAAAGTCGCGAAAGGGGTCGGCGACGCAAGGGCGAGAAAGAGTGTGTTGTGTGTGAGTTGTGAGTTGCTGTAAGAGTATGCGAGAATGACGGCGAACGGGCGTTGAGGCGCGTGTCAGATTTATTGAAAAGCGGAATGCAGGCCAAAGCCAGAGCGCAGGGTCGGAGTCGGCTTTTTCAAAAAAGTGTGTTAAAAAAAGTGAGGCGGAGGTTCGGAGGCGGACAAGCAAAGGGCGAGAAGAAATGACGATGAGAGGACCGACACGGGCTCAGGTTGTGAGCGAGGCTAATAAATCGAAAGGACCGGAAGGATATAGAGCGCACGTGTGTGTGTGTGTGTGTGTGTGTGTGTGTGTGTATCATCTGTGTGCCGGACGAGAAAGCGAGAGAAATCGAGTGACGACAAAAAAGAAAAGAAACAAGGAAGGGAGGCGAGATAAATAGCGGCAGAGGAAGGGCGGAGAAGAGGAGATCTCGAGCTGGCGAGCTTTGTCGTTTTGAGTCGTCGAGAGCTCTTGTATTTTATATGGCTGAAGTGAGGCGGCAAGAGAAATTAAGCTATGAAACTTGGGACGAGGAAAAAGAAAAGAGAGACACTTTAAGACACGCCTAGACAGCTAATAGGGGTCCAGTGATCGGCCCCGGCGACCTGGTATCGATGGTGAACTGGTGCGTGGGGAGGGAGGCGTGATGCGCAAGTGGATGCTGGCTAGGACAGGGCGAGACAGGTGGGTGAGGGGCGGCGGCGCGCGCGCGTGTATGTGCACGCTGCGAGTGGATAGCGACTGGCACGAGGAGCGAGAGGGTGAGAGTCAGACAGAGCTGAGTGAGCATGCAAGCCGCAGACCCATGGATGTTTCTGGGACATGCGGATGCGGGACCTGGAGCTGGAGCTGGCTATGCTTTCTGTCTCTGTTTTTGTTGACGTTGGTTTCTGCAGTGTGATCCGTCTTTAGGGTGGCGTTCTATCAGGATATTGACAGCTATTAGTGCTCGGGCTGGCAGAGCTCGTTTTGTTGTCGTCGCCGTTGTTGTTTTGTCGTCGTTGTCGTCGGGTTATCCGCGGTGCAATTTGTTTTGACTTTGAAATCAAGTTCTCGTTATTTTTGCTATATTGCCAGCTCGGTGGATAAAAAAGGGACAGCAAGAGCTCTTATTACCCGCGCCGGGCAATTGTGAATGGCTCGGTCAGGGGCCTGGTGAGGCACGGCGTGCAGTCTCCACGCATACACGGAGAACGGAGCGAGAGGAGGACACAAGACGCAAGGAACAAACGAGACAAGGCAAGGTTTGTAGACGGCAAGGTGAGAATGTAAACTCGAGAAGGGAGAAAGAAAGAGAAAAGGAAAAGGAAAAAGTAGAAAAGACCCAATGCCAGACGGTCAGAAAAGGGAAGGAGGACGTGGAGGAAAGAGCGAGGGAAACTCCAAGCTATGTACTCCGTATGGGGGGTTATGCTGGAGAATGGGGAAGGTATGCATGTACCAAGCGCAAGCACGAGAAAGTCGGGTTGCTCCTTCCCCTTTTTTCGGTCTACGGACTTTTCTTTTTGTCGATTCTCTCGCTTTCTGTCGCTCGCTCTTCCATCTCAGCACCCACTGCGATTGAGGATTGCGTCGGCGGGTAGACGTCAGGAACAGTGCAAGTATATTTTGTGCCTGGTATCTTACTCTGTATTTCTATTTGGCTTCTGACTTGAATTGGTTTCTCGCGCCGTTGGCCCCTTTCCCCTTCTGCCCTTGCTGCCCCTTCTTTTTCGGCCCCGCAGCGCAGCAGAGCTCTTTCGCAAAAACAGAAGCTGCAATGCAGAAAAGAATCGGAGAAGGATTCGGAAGGAGCTACTGCGAGGTTGAAAGGGAAAGAACGCATATCGAGATGAACAGAAACTGCTCCATGTAAGTAACTTACTCCGTCCACCCGTACCAGAGAAAACGGAGAAGGAAGGAGCCAGGGGCCGAGACCAGGCCCTTCCAGGCCAGATAGGCGAAGGCAAGCGCAGGCCTGACCGCGGCCAAAAATGCCTCCTGTTGAAGAAAAAAATAAAAAAAATTCCCTTGCCCAAGAGGAGCACACAAGCTGCACAAAAAAGGGTATCATGCCTTAGCGACCTTTTTTCTTTTTATTTTCTTCTGTTTTTCTGCTTCTTTTGCATCCAGGGCCAGGGGGGTTGTCAAGGGGAAGAAAGGACATGGGGGTTGAATCCGTTGTCACCGAAAAGCGCTCCGTCGAAACGGGGCACAAAGAGAAGGGACGACTCCGGACTTCGAAGCATGCAGGACTGCAAGTGAAAATACAGGGGACCTCCAGACGGAGCTCGAGAGGGAAACGAGGAAACAGAAGGGGCAGCGAAGGGAAACAAAAGGGACAAACACACCAAAACGAGCACAGCCAGCCAAAAGCTCCACCGGATGGAGACGCTACGGAGTAGCTGCCGGAACCCATTCGTTGGGCTGGGACGTTTTAGGTGCATGACGAGCGCTGTGGTTGGGCGGTCTTTTCAGAAAACAGTTAGTCGGGGGTGATATAGTTCGCTTTTTCCCCTTTTTTTCCTGCACTGCTGCATGCGAGCCTGTCCAGGAAAGGTTCGCTGGGCCGGAAAAGCAGACCAGAGGGGCCGGCCGGAACGCAAGAAAGGGGAAAGAGGAAGGAGGGTAATTAAGAGGTAAAAAGGGTGACGGGTGAGAAGGAAAAGGACGCAAAGGAGAAAACGAGAATTTGATGGGAGGTTGCCGGCCACGGCTTCCTATCTTGTCAACAGAAGTACTACGCATTTGTACTCATAGAGCGGCGTGCATCCTACGTATTACTTCATGGCTCATCTGTGAAGATACAGAAGACAAGCCGTCCGTATTCTGTGCACATATCTTGCCTGTAAGATACAAGTACGTTCGTGCACACTACGGAGAAAGTATGGCGAGCAGGACAGCGTTCTTGTTTTCCCTCTGCAGTGTGATTTAGCGTGCATTGCATGTGCATTGCAAGTGCGCTGCAAGGTGGGACGTTGCACATGAAAGAAAACGGTTTCGTTCGTCCTTTTTTTCTTCTTTTTCTTCTTTTTTTTCTGTTTTTTCTTCTTCGTCTCTTTTCACCGTCACTCCTTGCACATGCTCGGCCGGGGTGCTTGCGCCACCAGGGGTGGAACGGCCAGCGCGGGCTGGAGCCGGCACGCCTGTGCTTTGCCGCACAATTGGAGAGCCAGGGCTTGTCCAGGGCAAGAACGACAGGTCTCTTTTGTCTTTGTGTGATGTCCATCGCCCTGTCTCACTGCAGAAAGCTTTTCATTAGGGTTGGGCTGGCGGTGTCCACCCGCGGGTCCCATCCATCCAGGGGGACCGCGAGCCAGGCAGGGGTCCCGTTCTTGGACAACTATGGGGAACGGAGAACGGAGAACGGAATAAGACCTGGATGAGAAAAAACCAGAAACAATGTCGAAGAAGACGTCGTCAAAGTCAATTGCACAAATCCGGTGCGAGACTTCTTGGGCCGAAACGTGCTGCAATGTGCTGGCGCGCCTCCGCGTGGAGAAAACCGACAGGGTAAGCGCGTTGAAGAAACGAGGAATGGCAGGAGCGAGGGAGCAAGGGGGATTACATGTACGAGGTACAAGAACGCGGACAGAGCGAGCAAGAGTACGAGGAGAAAAAGCCAAGCGCGAACAGCAGCCACCTCCCGAAGCGGATGTCGAAACGGCAGGTGCAGACCGACACGCATCCGCTGTTTAATGTTGACGAGAAAATGGAAAAAGGGAAAGAGTGGTGAAAACGAGTGAAGAGGAAGGAGCAAAGGATGAGGGCGAAGGGATGCAGGGGAAATAT
This sequence comes from Sporothrix dimorphospora, assembly GCA_021397985.1. Taxonomy (NCBI): domain Eukaryota; kingdom Fungi; phylum Ascomycota; class Sordariomycetes; order Ophiostomatales; family Ophiostomataceae; genus Sporothrix; species Sporothrix dimorphospora. The sequence continues at coordinate 77,387 of WOUA01000003.1, read as the reverse complement.
AAAATTCTTCACACGATCCAACCCTCGTATCGAACATTGCACAAAACAGCAACAGCTCGGCGAAACGCAACAGCTCCGCCCGACTTTGTATATTTCCAACTCTCAGCGGTACAAGTACATACCAACTCTACGGCAGCGTCCCACAATCGCTTACACAGGAACAATGGACCGCGGCGATGGAACGACCGAGCAACAAAGTATGGTAAAAGGAGCGAATGTGATAAATAGGACGAAGCCTCACCGAACTCGGTACGACACGGCGTGTTCCCTTTTCAGGACGGCCCCCAAGTTTGGCCAGGCCGGAGGGATGCCTGCTCCGGCGGTCCTATTTTACACAAACAGGTTTTTCACTTTGTTGACAACCGTTGTTCACTGCTCTTCTAATGATTTTGCTCTTTTTTCCAGTGGCATACGATACGCCGATTGACGCCTGTTGACCGGCTATCGCTTTCAGCTTACTTGCGAGTACGGGCCACCTTCCCTTCACCTTTCGGCATTCTCACCGTTCCAACTCGTCTCTCACCTTGTTTATTTCTCGTGTTTCTTTCTCTTTTACTCCTTGCGTCGGTCGGCTAATAGCGTGCTTGCATCGTCTGCAAACACGCAATGTGCGCAATGGTGTCTGTGCTTTTTCGGGGGCTGGACCGAGCTGGGGCCTCTAGCTGGGCCAGCCAAGAAGCCAAGAAAATTCCTGCCAAAACGATGTTTAAGCCCCCAAAGGGTTGCAGGTCCGGGCCAAAAGCACTGACCACCTCCTCCATCCGCTACCCTTTTCTTCCCCCTCCACATCCCGAATTTTTGTGCGTCGGCCCAGTGTGTCCAGGGCCGAGAGGGGATTAGCAAGTTGGTCGGCCGGCCGTTGGTAGCCGATGGCCGGGAAGAGGCCACAACAGAAAGTCCTCTGCTGACGGGAAGCCGCCAAAAGAAAGAGTTTAGCTGTAAAGGAAAGCACAAGTACTCAAAGAGGATGAATCTCAGGTACTTGTGATGCACGAGAACGCAACTAGACATGGTTTTCCTGCACGTTGCGTCCGAAATTTTTCAAATAAATAGTTCAAATAACTCAAATAACTCAAATGCGTTGTGCTTTGGAGCTAGCTCTGCATGCTCTCCCCTTAGCTTTCTGGAGCAATATGTATGGTCTGATTCGATATTTGATTTTCCCCATGCCGCCGCCGAGACGTTGCTTTTTGCCTCCTCACCTTCGTATTATACACTTTGGAGCTTGTCACCTCATTGTACGGCTCCCGATTGGATGAGCTCCATGGTCATCATAAGAAAAGCTCATCCTCCTTCGTGGGTTTTGTGGGGAAGGAAGAGGAGAGCACTCCGTGAAAGCATGAGAGACCGAAAATCAAATCAAGGGGCATGTAAAGCTGCAAAAGTCTGGCAAATGGTGACCAATGAGGTGGACAGGGTTTTGTAATCAATATTGTCGCGAAAGCAAGTCCAATGAGAAGCCTGGCAGAACCGCCCCCAACTCTCACGAGCTTGGCTCCTTGGGTGAGAATAGGGGAAAGGCGGCTACACATACAACGCATGCACGGGATGTACGGAGCTATCTATACGAGTTTACAAAATTGGGAAAGGGAAAAGAACTAGGCAAGGACAACGCAAGGACAACGCAAGGACAAGGCCACCGGTGGCAAGGCCAGGTCAGCTACCTACGACATATACGAGATGAGGCGAAACAAGGCAATCAAATGGAAAAACCGACAGCAACCACTCACAGCTGGATCTGGTCTTGTGGTCGTGTCCAAAACCACGATAAATGGCAAAAGAGAAGCACCGCGACCCGCAGCCTTATGGAGCTACCTGCAAATGCACGCGCCTCCGGGGAAGGCAAGAGAATTGCTCCGCTGCGGGGGAGAGCAGAGGAGGCAAGCCGTAGAGGGGTCCAAGGTGGCAATATTCCGGAGACGATTGGCCATTGGGCTTGTTTAGTCGTTGCCACATTAGCACATCGTGAAGAGGGTCGACGGAGGATCAAGAGGATCAGAGGGGAAAAGCAAGGAAGATGGGCCCATTGGAGGAGGGGAAAGCTCATCTCAGATCTTACTTGACAAAGGGGCGCCATGGACGACTAGCACGGAGCACGGGTGTATCTTTACAAGGGTATCGTAGTGCACGTCCGTCGTAAAGAAAGAGAAGGAGGCCGAATGGGGGAGAAACCTACGATGCTGAATGGACGTTGCCGTTGCAGAGTGAAGGTCGTGTTATTTTATCTTTTTTTATGACGGAATCTAGCCCTCTCTCGACTCTTGGGAGCTCTTGGGCCACCCAAGCTCCCAAGTTCGTTAGACGTAAAAATGCCCCCCCCCCCGAAAATCAAAAGCTGGGGAAACAGGGCGGCAAATCGGTGTCTGTTGAAGACGGGCAGAGCCCGGATCGGAAAGAAAGAAGAAAAAACTGGTCAGTGCGTTTGTCGTGGGTCCTTCCAAGCATTCGTGGCACAAGGCAAACTGGAAGGCCCAGGTGACAGATCCCAGGCGGCCTAAAGAAAACAACGAGAAATAAGATCTTGGAAATTCAAAATTCAAATAAGTCAACTAGGCAACAAGGCGCCGTTTTCGACTTCCACTCTGCAAGATTCTGCGCAGTAGCTATGCATGTTTACGACAGGCTTAAAGTGAGACTTCGTATCAGAGGCTCAGCCAACTAGCAGGAACAGCCAGAACTAGCCAAAAGAGTCCAAGACGGAAATGCTAGCGGTAGTAAACACAGACACCGCCAGGCCGGTCGACGGAATCTAGATCGCGAGAACCGTCCGATGGCCAAGGCCAGGCCTCTCTCCCCCAGACGCAAAAGAGAAAGCGTGGGCCGGGTGCGCTTAGGTTCGTTCCCAAGGGCCGCCAATGTTCGCTCAAGTGCGTCGGCCGCTTTCAAAAATGCCCGTCAGTCAACTCCAGGGAAGGTCTGCCCCCGATAATGCGTGTTTGTCTGAAATAGGAAAACGAATGTGATAACGTCGGGGAGAGCAGCCTGTTTGATGTCGTTTCCTGGCCAATCCCTATCCAGTTCTCTTTCTTTCCAGTCTCTTAGCTTCTCCTCTTTACGATTCCTTGTTGACAAGTCGACAGAAAGCTCTGCTTCGATTTTCCTAGTCCGACTTAAATCACTGCACCGAGTGGCCTAGTCATGCTGGCTTGAGACACCAAGAGAAAAGAGACAATCGATCGGGGAGACGAGAGGCCAAGAAATCGACAAGAGGCGGCGAGGCGGGCATCTCCAAATCCCAAAACAGCTTTGAGCATCATGCACAACGTCTGCTATTCAGGTAGAGAAAAAGCAGAGTAACCCATCTTCTGTGCTGCGCATGCTCGGTATGCCGGGAAAAAGACTTACCCATTCCCACGCGTGGTTGTCATTGTGGCCCTTCCCCCCAAAGTGTAAATATATAAATGTGAATGCAACGTCGAGAGAGAGCGAGTACGAATACGGTGGACGCGCGTCTCTGTGTCACCACCTAGGTCGTTAACGTTCACGGCAGGGTCGTGGAAAAGGAGAAAAGGGAAATAGAATAAGTATGGGTAGGGCTCCAATTTAAGAAGAGAAGATAAAAGAAAGCGTACATAGAGAATGACATTTAAAAACATAGTAGAAAGAAAACAAACTCGGAACATATGTAAATATATCTAAAAATAAAAATAAAATCAAGCACGTTGAATTTGTTTCTAATTTTTAAAAAGAAAAACATTAACCATAAACAGAAATGAGAGAAAATGGAACATATTATAAAAATCTTATTTCTATATCAAAATCAGATCATGTCTCTCTAAATCTAGACAAACGCATATCTAAAAATCGTCTCAAAATCAAACCACATCGCACGGGGTATGCTTCGCTATGCCAAAAACGCAGGAGTATTTCAGAAAGAGATACCAAAAAGACGACCCTGTCATTATCGTCCACCGACTGGATCCGAACCGTCACCACACGGATCGTGTATTATGCGTACACACCTGTACATGCCATCTCCTACCGCTTCTCGTCGAACTCGACCTCGCCCTCGCCACATTGCGTCGGCGCCACACTGTCGCTGCACGAGCGTGACCGGCATACGTCGTCGGTGGTGGGGGGTGTTGCTTGCGTCGCAATGGCCGGTGTTGAGGCGGCGGTGGTAATGATTGACGGCCCCTCGAACGGTGCTACCACCACCTTCTCGCTCGGCAGGGCCTGCTCTTCGTCGTTGCGTCGTGCCGCGGCGGCCGCCAGATCGAGCGCATCCGGCTTCATCGACTGGCCGTTGAGGCGGTTGCGCCACCACGCCGACGTGAAGAACCAGTGCAGCGGCCGCTCGGCAAAGGGGAAATTGTCGGCACCCTCAGCGGCAATGATCTCGGTGGCGAGCTCGTCAAAGGTCTTGCCCTCGGCCTTGGCGCGCTTGCGCAGCTTGCGCGTGCGGATGAGCCAGATGATGTGCGACAGAAAAATACCAATCTCCAGGAGGGCGCAGATGATGTAGAGAATGCCACCCAAGATGTCAAAAGTGTTTTGGGCGACGAGAGCCATGAGCGAAAAGAAGGCGCCGCTCCAGTCCATGGCCAAAAAGACAAAGTTGATGCCGACGACGCGGCCGCGGCGCTTGTAGATTTCAAAGTAGGGCGGGACGAGGCCGGCGGCCAAAAAGATGGACGCGATGATGCCGACAACGAGGGCGGGGGCGTCGTTGCCGCGCTCGTAGATGGGTTTCAGGGTCAGGATGAGGGCGGTTTCGATGCCGGCGAAGAGGATGGCCATGGCCAAACCGGTGGCAGCGGCCGTCTTGACGGACCAGCCGTTACCGTAGATGAGAATCTGGGACCAGCACAGGAGGCAGAGGCCCATAAACACCTGCGGCTGCACCTGGATGGGGATGTTGAAGTTTTGAATGACGGCGTAGGCACCGAACGGCACACCACAGACGCCCCACAGGAACATCATGAGGGCTGGCAGGCCATCCGTCTTTTTCGTCCGCCAGTTGGTCCATATTCTGGAGAGCGGGTTAGTATTTCGATATCAACATGTGCCCTTCCGGGTTCTCTAAGCTATCATCTGAGCTTGCTAGGGAGGTTCTTACTGAGGTATCAACTGAACACACCAAAACCTGTAAGCAGACAAGATACATGTTAGTTATCCGAGTCAAACAGAAGCAGTTCCTCGCGTCACCTCGAGGTTTCCGGGTCTTCTCCGGCTCCATCCCCCGACCGTCGCACAACGTCGACGGCGGGGTCTGTTCTGTTTCACGGATTGCTTGTCACTCACACTGCCAGGACATGTTAGCAACCGTTTGTAAAATTTGTGATATATGACGAAAGGAGAAGCAACGAATGTTGAGTATAAAGAAGGGAATGGCTTACCTGTGCCGATTGTCTGTTCGCGGAGAAAACAAAAAAAGCAGTTAGTCTCAGTTTCTCTCTGTGGGAGTTGGTTGACTCCTCTTTTCGTTGTCGTCACGCGATCGAGTTTGAAAGCAACACCGGGCATGTCCAATAAAATGCCCCAAACTATGAAAAACTTACGCCTAATACATTGGCGGCCTGAGAGAGAATGTTAGCAGATGATGGACAAACGGAACTCGAGAGGAGAATGCCAATACATACCACCGGGATACTTGTTTGCGGCGCCATGGTCGGTGACTCTGGCTGTTGACGAGTACGGGTTGAAGGTTGAGGGGTGCACAGAAAGTTCGTTTGTGAAGGGGAACGGAGGAGAGGCGAAGTAGAGAAAATAAGTCTGGAAATATTCTGACTAAGGATGGTGTAGTTGCAGGGCAGGAACTGGAACTGTCAAAATCCAAGTAGCGTTGTAGTGACAGGAAAGAACGACTGTTGGTGGGTTTTGGTTCAAAGCCAAGTTCGAAGCCAAGACGGAAAGAGCGACTGGGCAAGGGAATCCGATACTGGGGACAGAAAGAAGCAGAGACTGGCAAAGACCACGACGGCGACCGGAATATATAACCGGGTGCGGCGGGCAAGGAGAAACGACAGGAAGAAGAAGGAAAAGTAAAAGACGAATAAAACAACCAACTGGGCAATGGACGTGTCCTGCATGTTAGTCAAGGATGGGGGCAAGAGTCAGAGTTTGAAAGCAAGCCGCGGTCGCAGGGCAGGAAAGAATAGCTCGAGAGCAAAACTAGCAAAGGAAACAGCAAAAGAAGGAAAGAACAATCGACACAGACGCTCCGAGGAAGACGCAAATCGATCCAAACAACCGAAATGACCAAGAATTTCTAGCAAGCAGGCAGAGTCGTATCTTCTTCCCCAATTCTGCAGGTCTTCTCTCTGAAAAATCTCAAAAAACGTCAGCCTAACTTTTTTTTCGGGGCGAGAGGGCCGTTTCGATGGCCGTCTTGTGGCCGCTGTTTTTGCCTTTCTCGCCTTTCCACGCAGTCTTTGACGCCATTGACCGTTCTTTCCTTCCGTGCTTTTCTGCGTTGCGGTCGTTTTTTCTTTCCTAATCGGGCTAGTATATACGATTCGACGGTCTGGCCGCCCACGCGACCCCCCGCCGACTGCACTAAAAACCCCGAGCCCACTTCCACGACTCCGCACCGGGCTGCAGCGGCTTCAGTGGCCCATATCCGCTCCGGAAAACGCACCTGGAGGCGAGAGACAAGACAACGACAAGACAACGGGCCGGGATGGACAAGACTTTGGGACGGCCCCGTTTGTTGACAACATACCTAAACGACACAAAAGCTTGTATTATTGAATGGTGAAATGTAAGAAGTGCAGGAGAAGCAAGAAAAGTAAGAAACGTAAAAAGATCAACAGCCAGAGATATGAAATCCAATTCGGATTGATAATCAAGATGCAAGATGCACAACGGGCTTGACAAACAGTCCGGCACTGTTTTGGAGACTCCTGAGAATATCGAGAGCCATCAGAGCCAAAGAGCTACTGTCGAGCGGAGAACTGATCCGGGTTGCTAACCTCACATCGTTACTTCCATACGCCCACCGGGCGGGGAAGCTTATGCAGCGTACGTCGTACATAACCGTGCATCACGCTCCTTTGACAGGTTAGCACTTTCCTTCTCCTATCACACTCCTTCGGCCAGCCTCGTTATCGTCTCAGTTATCGTCTGGCGTTGTTGTCGCGAGCAAATCGGGTTAAGAATGCGGCCCTATTTCACACCGGCTTACAGGATCTGTTGACATCGACAACAATTTTGATCGGATCTCAAGCTTCTCTATGTAAGCTTTGGTATTTTCTTATCACGGTTGACCATGCCGTTGACTCATGTGGAGTACAGTCACCGTGAAGGATCTCTATCTTTCATCGAGAGATTGGATACGATCTGGCGTGGTCGGATATTCACCCCTCTCGCGAACAAGGCTGAGACGGACAGAGCACTGCCAATATGGAGACTTTGGTCCCAGTCTTGAATCATTAACCGTATTTCCCTTTCGGGAGATTCATGGCAGAGACATGTGGAAAAAAGGCAGTAAGAATGTGGAAAACGGAGAAAGCTTGAGTGGTCGTTGGTTGGCACGTGGAGTTGTCAATTGCACCTTGCCGGCCGGCAGCGTTGTGGTGCTGGGCCGCATCAGCCCAGTCACTATAATTTTAGTGACCGCCCTGGAGCTGCATCTCACCGCCTTCCAGATCTGCAAAAATTAATCCGGCAGTACTAAGAAAAAAAATCGACACTGCAATTTGTAGCGGCCTCCCATTTGCGCCATCCAAAACTGCCCTGAAAAAACGAGACACTCGGTGCACGACACACGATTCCCCCCCCAAACCACACAACCACACACAACCATGTCGGGCCGCCAGCCATTACCACCACCGGAGCCGCCAAAGTCGACGCGGCCGCCCTTTAATAAGAGCTTTCAGGGCAAGCGCAAGCGGCCAGCCGGCGACGACGCCGGCGACAACGTCAATGGCTTTGTGCCGCCCGCAGGCAGGGAGCGGCGGCCGCCACGGCCCAAGAAGCAGAAGAAGGAGAAGTCTGAGGGCGACGAGGACAAGCCGAAGCAGACTCCGCCGCCGCCACTAAGCAGCGCCGAGAAGCGGGCCAAGTTCAAGGCCAAGAAGCAGAAAGCCAAGGAGAACAACAAGAACAACAATCCCAACCCCAACGCCGTCAACGAGGCCGACCTCGACTACGATCTCGCCCTAAATCGGTCGTTTGCCCGCATGGATGCTGCGACGGCGGCCGCCTACCTGGCCCGCCAGACCAAGCGCTACGGTAGCGACCTCAGCGAAGTCGAGCTCGCCGACCTCAGCGTGCCCGTGGGCGCGTTTGTCGAATCGTCCGCCTACGAAAAGGACCGCACGCTCGACAACCTGGCCGACTTCCTGGAGGACATGGCGCCGATCACCGAGAACGGCAAACCGGGTAGCAAGGGCAAGGGCAAGCAGATTCTGCACACGGCGCCCGAGCCCAAGGGTGCGCCGCACACGATCGTCGTGACGGGCGCGGGCCAGCGGGCGGCCGACCTGATCCGCGCCGTGCGCGCCTTTGGCACCAAGAACAATGCGGTGGCCAAGCTGTTTGCCAAGCACATCAAGCTGGCCGAGGCCGTTTCGTTCCTGGAGGGGCACCGCACGGGGCTGGCGGTGGGCACGCCGGCGCGCCTAATCGACCTGCTGGAGCACGGCGCGCTGTCGGTGGCGCACCTGCGGCGGATTGTGGTGGACGCGTCGCACATTGACCAGAAGAAGCGAGGCGTGCTGGACATGCCGGATACGGTGCTTCCCGTGGCGCGGTGGCTGTCGCGGCCCGAGTTCAAGGCGCGGTACAGCAGCGGCGAGGAAGAGGGCGAGGAGGCAGAGGAGAAGCCTAAAGACGGCCCGAAGCCTATATCGATTCTGTTCTATTGAGGGGGGAGGAGAGCAACTAAACTACTGCGGTTGGTCTTTATAGAGGCGCCACGGAACCCTTGTGGTTTGCATTTGGAGTTACTGCCTTGTTTAATTTCGTTTTTGGCTAGTTAAAAGCCTTGCATTATCCCATTACGCTTTCCTTTCCATACCCTATGTGACAGATTGATACATGTGCGGCGGCCGCGTTTCATGGTAGACAAATCGGCTCTTACAGCTAGAGCATATCCATATGCTCTAAAACATCTTTCAAAAGCACACTGTGGAAGAATAAGGGCAGACAAGACAAAACAACAAAGGCAACTGTAAACTGTGGGCTATGTACGTCATATATAAGAGAGAAGGGTGAGCGAAAATAAAACGTTTCATGAAATCCAAAAAAAATAGTATATGACGAAATACGCATAAAAATGACGGACACCTGTAAACAAGAAACAAACAACAAGCAAAAACAACACAGAAAGATGAAATAAGAAAATCATGAAACGGAGAAGTGAAAAAAGGGTGGGAGGGTGAACAGGAAGGGACACCAGTAGGGCGCCGCAAAATCAGGACACACCAAAGGATCCAACAGAACCCAAGCAAAGGAACCCAAAAACCAATCGGTTTGGCTGCCGGCCGAGAACCCAAAAGATTCGACCGTCCCGAGCGCTTTGAAAGTCTTTTGCAAGTCCCCTTAGCCTGCCACAGCACTTCTCCCGTCACAAGCCCAAGGTGTTTCTATCTTCACGAGCCTTCATTGCCCTGGACATTGCAATAAAGGCATCAATCAACGCATGCCCCGCGCATACGTAGAGTCCAAAATCAAACATATATAAAAAGGAGGGGTATCCACTCTACTTGCACCCGGGATTCCGCGATCCGGGTACATAAGGAACAGAGCGCACAAGAGTCGGGAGAGTCATGGTCGTGATCTCTGTCGTCACCGTCGCCGCCGCTGCCGCTATCGTTCTTCGCCGTCGCATCGGCCGTCGTTCATGCACATCGTCTCTTCAGCCTATGTCTCATGACTGGCTTATAGGATGGAGCATTTGGACTTCTTCTGCTTCTGCTGGACGGGCCGAGGGTTGAGGACGGCACTACATTAAGGAGTTAGCAAACAATAACGTCAAAAGCACATCAACAAAAGCTGCACGTACCGAATGGCCTCGTCAAAGACGCTCTTGAGGTTGCGCTGCGTCAGGGCCGAGCACTCGAGGTACTTGTGCGCCCGGATCTCCTTGGCGCACATGAGCGCCTGGTCGTACGACACGGGCTCCATGCGCTTCTGACGCAGAGATTCCAGCGTTGCAGGGTCCTCGCGGAGATCCAGCTTCGTGCCGACGAGGATGATAGGCACGTTCGGTGCGTGGTGGTCGATTTCGGGGAACCACTGGGTGTTGTGTTAGTGCTCTGGCAGTGCTCTGGTTACAGTACAGCGGTTGTGCGCCTGCCTGAATTCGTCCGCCCTGGTTCGATACGTACCTTTGCCTTGACGTTGTCAAACGACGGAGGGCTGACGATGGAGAAGCAAATCAAAAAGACGTCGGTCTGCGGGTAGGACAGCGGGCGCAGACGGTCGTAATCCTCCTGACCGGCCGTATCCCACAGGCCCAGGCTGATGGGCTTGCCGTCGACCATCACACTAGCCGAGTAGTTGTCGAAAACGGTGGGAATGTACTCGCCGGGGAAGGCGTTTGTTGTGTACGAGATTAGCAGACATGTCTGTGAAAAGGCATTGTTAGCTGCGCTGCCGCAATATTGTGGACTATGCCGATAGCTGAAGCACCAAAAAAAAATGGTGGTAGAGAGGACGAGCGTACCTTGCCAACCGCACCATCACCAGTCACGACACACTGTATAAAAGATATTTCTCGTTAGCGGCTCATTCTGTATCCTAGCGAGAAGTTGTATCGTCGCTATTTTCGAGTGTCGTTTTTTGTTTTTTGCTGTATAGGAGGCGCACCTTCAAAGATTGGACACCGGGAGCTGCCATTTTGAGCTTTGGTTTGTGAGTTGTTTAGACACCGATTGTCTGGGTTTGTTGAGGAGGTTGGTGGGAGGCGGAGATGTGGGCGAGAAGGACAGGAATGCGATTTGGTGTCGAGATGCCGAGAATGCAATTCGATGCTTGTGGAAATCGACCTTCGTTCGATCTGATTATATGTGTATGGACGGGGGAAAGAGCGGCGAGCGAGGCAGATCAAACTTGGCTGCAGAAAAAATGTCGGTGGCGGGCGATCGGGCAGTTTGCGGTCTGCGGTCTAGGTAAGGAAAAGAAGGAGCTGCTGCGGGAAGAGCTGATGTTAGGATTCAGGTATAGTTCCAGTTTTAAGAGGTTCTCAAATCTCGAATCTTGAGCGGTCCTCCTCGTTGCGGGTTTAGGTTCGCTTTTATTCCGACCCTCTCTTGTTGTCTTGGCTCTCTTTCTCTTATCCCTTTGCGATCCCCATATTTTCTGGGTTTCTTGTTCTCGCCCTATTTCTCTCTCTTTCCGTTCTAATGGGGGTCCAATGGGAAAAGAAAAAAAGTAAGGCAGGAGACTATGTCCCTGGGGCAGGTTTGGGATGGGTGGGAAGGACGGAAGAATGAACGAACAGTGGGGAAGAGCAAAGCGATGAATGCTGCACTAAACGTGGCTCGAGCCGCTTCTGTTATGTAAAATGTAAGATAGTGGTGTTAGGGCCAGGGGCGAGGGCAAGCAGAGGGAAAGGAACAGCATGAAGCCAGTCAGGCAGAGGTGCCAGGGGAACGGATTGGACGGCGAGGAGCAGCGTGAACGGAGCAATAGAGAACGAGCGGAGACCCCAGGCAAGATGCGTCGTAATATCAACAGCCTTGGGGTCAGAAGACGCTGTCGGTGGATTCGGCGATGGAAGGGGGATGGAACAGTTTGGGAATGGCTTGTGTGGAGCAGAGGGGGGAGGTAGAGGCAAATCTGCACAGGGGAGCAAGATAGAGAGGAGAGAAGGACAGGCCGAGGCGGCGAGGTAGCAAGCAGTTCTGGGACCACCATGTAGCAGCAGGCAGAGCACGAACCAAGTCGTTTCAGCGTTTGGCACGCGTGGGTAAAGATGATTATTCCGTGGAAGCAGGATGGTCAAGGGAAAGCGAGAAGTGGGTTGCACAGCACGACGATTCAGACGAGAGTAATATCGGGCTCGACGGAGGATCGGTGCTTGGGATGTGAGGGTGAAGATGGGGAGAACAGAATATGCGCATGTGCAACTGGGAGACGGAGTGGGCAAGAAGGAGACGGGAGGGACGAGGGGAGGAACGACGTCGGGGCAGACAAGAGAAGAGAGCCGAGAGATAGCAGAGAGCCGCCCAAGATACCGGGACAACGGCCTCGCCCAAACAACAGACGAAGAAGAGAGGCCCGGAGCAAGAAGCGGAGACGAGATGAAAGCGAGGCTTGTTGTGATCGGCCCAGAGCAGAGTAACAACACGTTGGGGCGAGGAGGGCTGCGTACCTTGTGCGGCGGTGTGCTTGTGCGATTCTTGCGACGGCGGCTTTTTTCGTCGATGGCGCTTACGGTACGGCTTCCAAAAAAAAAACGAGAGCGATGTGTCGGTCGTGATCGTCGACGAGAGGCTGAGGCTGAACGTGAAGGGAAGGGGGGAGGAGAGGACGGAGACAGGAGAGATGGGTGGGCGAAAAGGACGGAGAGCGGAAGGCGGAAAGGGGGCAGAATTATGGTTGGCGGTGACGGGGGCTTGTGATGGGGGAAGGTGCGACCAGACCTTGCTCCGAGGGAGAGACGAAAGAAGGAAATAAGGGGAGAGGGGAAACGGCAGGCGCTCCCCAACCCCCAATACGAGCAAAAATAGGAAGGGGCAGACGGTGAAAGGCCGCGTCCAAGGCAGGAACCAGGGCCTGGGCTAAGAGGTGCCAGAGCGAGGGGGGGAAGGGGCCCCGCCGATAGGACTGGCTGGTTAACTGTTGCTGGTTTTGGTGTGGTCTCTCCTTTCCCAAACTGGCGAGGATTGGCTACGGGACGGCGCTGCCAATTTAGGGGCCCGCGCTTCAGCGCATGTGGGTCGACTTTGGCCCCTTTTTACTCGCTGAAAGCGCTGGAGCTACCAAGGCTGCAACGGCCCAGGACTGCCAAATCACAGGCCAGTCCAGATGTCTCGAGCTTGCCTGATAGACAAGGCGAGCGGTGCTCCGCACAATATCTTCACAATATCTATGATGCCCAGAGTGCACTGAGCAACCGGTGAGCTCGGCCTCCGTGCTCGCCCGGCCCTTTTACACCGCTTTGATCCCTCTCTGATCGACCGGATGGCAAGCAGCAATGGTATCTGATCGAAACAAAACGGCCCATTGTGGGCGGATGAAGCGTTACAGGGAGGATGGGATATGGGGCAGCGGAAGAAGGGGAGGGAGGTCGAGCATATCTCCGACACGGAGTGGTTGTGTATGTAAGAAAAGAGGGAAAAGCACAGGAGGGCGCGACATGGGATTTGTTGCAGGAAAGGAGGAATCAAAAGAATCCCATGTCGTCCCTGGTCGTTAACAGAAGATCACAAAAGTGGTGGTGAAGAGAAGGAAGACGGCGCCCTACCCAACTACCCCTTGGTCGACTGACGTCTCGATCGATCGTGTGTTTCGGGCTTCGAATGGGCCGGTAAGAGGGCAGGCTGCGAGTCGATGTACCCGGGCGAAGAAACTGAGCAGAGAAGTACTTCCGCCGAAGTAAGATGCCCCCGCTGTGTGTTGTGTGTCCCCTCACTACTCCGTAGCTGTTTCGATGTTTCTCTGCTGGCCCCCCTTCTTGGAGCCCCTTTTCTGGCCAGAAGAGCACGATGTTTGACACAGATGGTGCCTCAAATGGTGCCTGATCACAAAGGCCAAGGGTAAAGAGAGGAAGAAAAGGAAGAAAAGGGAAAAGGGAACAGGCAGGGCGACAAAACGACAAAAAGGACCCGCCCGTCTGTCAAGGCGGAAAACCGGAGCTGGTGATTGGCCGTTTCAGATGCTGCATGCAGCAAGGGGGAGCATTCGGAGGCTTTAATGGAGAGCTGTGAGAGAGAAGCAAAAGAGAGAACACTTGATTGCTGAGGTTTTTGTCCTTCACCTGCTTCCATGGTCAATATATTTACTGAACCAGACAAACAAAAGAAAGGAGAGATAGTGCGAGACCCTTTGCCCACTCGTTGTCTTTGCGTTGTCTTTGAAAGTCCGGTTGTCGGCTGCAGCGTGTGTCTGTGCACAAAGTCGGAAAGGAAGGCAGAACAAAATGCCACAAAAAGGGTAAGAAAAAGGACCTTTTGACTTGGAAAGTTTTGGTTTGTCTCTCCCTTGCGTCCCAGCGCGATGGCATTGCACCATCCACACATGGGAGTGTCATAAAACGTGCTCTCCGGTGGGGATGGGGTGGAGGACTTGGGTCAGTTCGTGTCTGTGCCAGTGTCTATGCCTGGGTCTATGCTTGTGCCTGTCTATCCTCGCGTAAGCTTCGACAGCTGTCTTTGTTTTGGACACTGGCCGCTGCCAGCGTCATCAGAATGGGCCGCAGGAACAAAGCAAGCCAGAAGACACGCGGATTTGATCCTGACTATAATGGCCTAGCCACGGGGCTCGAGAGGTCCGGCTTGGCGACAAGAGATGTGAGGGATCAGGGGGCAGATAGTGCGGAAACAGCTGCCAGGCCATCCCGGCCTTATTAAAGTTTAAAACGTCGTCGTAAGTTAAGAGTTTAGAACTCTCGGCTTCATTGCACCTTCCCTTTTCGTGGCAGCTTTCTGGTTGTTGTTAGATGCTGTGCGTTGTTATCGCGCTTATCGGACATAGTGCTGGAGGTCGCCTGCGTAGCTCCTTCCCGCTGTGTTCATGGCCACCCCCACTAAAACCATGTGGCTGCTGGCATGTCGACGCGCCTTGTCAGACGCGTCCCCAAAGCGGAAGGCACGACTCATAGCAAACCAGACTCCCAAACACGGTGAACATTGAAGTCGAAATTACAACTACGACGGCCTTCTCCCACAACGCATCGGCAATACAGAATCGTCACATCGCATGCTATTCGGCACGCATCAATCGACAATCGCGCCGCGATGAGCACACCAAGGGGAGCCTCCGCCGCCCGCGGCGCGGGCTCTGTCATCCAGACACCGACGACCGGTGGACAACAGCGATACAACAACGGACCCAGCAGCGCCGGGCCAGCCTCGGCCGGCGGCACCTACCGTACACCCAACACAGCGACCAAGGGCAATGCCGGTGGTGGCGGTGGTGGTCGGCGGACGCCCGGCACGGCAGGACGCACGCCTCATGCACGCGCCGCGCGGCTCGCGCTCGACAGCCGCCGCACCGCCATCTTCACACCCGGTGGCCGCCAGAGTCGGCGCAAAAGTGGCCGCATGCTGCGTGACTCGCCGCGCGACCTACTACGCAACCTCAGTCGACGGCTGGCGCCCATCTCCCAGCCCATCACTTCCTCTTCGTCGCCCGGCAGCGGTGGTAGCGCGCAACAGAGCCGACGCAGCCGGCGGCCCCTGGACATCGACATGGAGATGGACATGCTCCGCGACGGGATGGGGGCAGACAGCAGCACGGCCTCGGTGACCCGACGCCGCACCTATCGTGGCATTCTTGGCATCGACGACGACGAAGATGACGACTCGCTGCCGCTGGACCGCCCGCGCATGTCGCTCAATATCGAAGACAACGACAACGACGACGACCTGCGGCCACACCGGTCATTGATTCTAGAGAACGGCGGGAGCGACGACGCCGAAGCGGATGCGGACGCGGACCTGGCCAACTTTACGATGCGTTCGATTGAGCTGGCGCGGCGCGCGGCCACGCAGGAGCAGCTGTTGCAGGCACGCCGGTTTTCTAGGGCGAGTCTGGGTGTCCGCAGCAGCTTTGGCAGTATGCGCATGAGCGACTACATGGACCAGTTCGGCCGCGGAGCAGACGGCGGAGGCGACGATGACGATATTGCGGGGCGGCTAGAACAACAGTCGGCCTTCTTCCCGGAAGGCGCGTTTGACAATCTGCTTCCTGGTGAATCTCCGCCTGGGGAAAACGTGGATATGACATTTGAGCGGGTCGACTCGGACACCGGCGAGCAACAGGAGGCGCGTCTTGGTGGCGACGGCCGCGAGAGCGGCTTTGGCGTGATCGACCTAGGCCTAGATGGCGGCAACGAGACGACATTCATGCTGGGCCAGCAGTCGCCCGACCGAACGCTGGGTCCCATGTTGCTAGAAGGCGACGGCGAAAATGACCCCGGCTTGTTGAGCAATAACGCTGACGGCCCGGGGGACTTTGGCGCCACGTTTGACAACTTTGACGACTATGGCGACAACGAAAACAACGGAAATTTCTGGCAGGACGAAGACTCCAACAACGAAGACGACGCAGAGGGTGTTGCGGTATCAGCTCACGATGCTGCCGCAAAAGCAGCGAGCGTCATACGGAGCTCGCAAGATAAGGGCACCGGTGCGCGAGGAAAACGACTGAAGCTATCTGCCCATGGCATTGCCTACCCATCGCTCCCAGTCGGCGTGATCAAGCGCATTGCGCAGACCTTTGCCCAGTCCTCTGGCTCATCTGGGTCGGGCAAGGCCAAGCTCAGCCAGGAGACAGTGGCGGCTCTGAGCACAGCGTCGGACTGGTTCTTTGAGCAGGTCGGTGTCGATCTGCAGCGGTACGCGAAGCACGGAGGCCGCAAGACGATCGATGAGAGCGACGTTCTCCTCTTGATGCGAAGGTACGTTTCCTATTGACACATGACTACATTTATTATGTTTACTAACGCCGTATAGACAACGACAAGTGAATGCTGCGGTGACACCGTTCTCACTAGCACAGCGTATGCTGCCACGCGAGCTTTTACAAGAGCTGCGCATGATATCTGATGCCCCGGCATTAAAGCGGCGACAGCAAAAGAAACCGACACAACGCGTTTCCTCGGGGCCCGGGCGGATAGGAAAGAAAAGGGCCAACGACGTCACATGAGCAACACGATATTTGAAGATCTCGAGAGAATCTTGAGAGAGGATCAAGTTTATTTGGTATTCCTTTACAGATGCCCGCCTTTTCTAGGACGGCGCTCGTCGACTACCAGTTCTTGTTCAAGCGGACACGTCTTTTGATGTCCGACGCCGGCTTCTTCGTGACCATCCATAACATGATGGCCGTTGCCAGGGACAAGCTGTACCTGTGAGAGAGTTAGTCAAGAGCTAGTAGGCGAGGGACAGGAAAGGGAGCATACCATGTGAAGATGTACTGGGCGTGGTTGTTACGGAGGCTGACCTCGGCCGGCTTGCCAATGGGAATACCCTTGGCCTCCATGTCATACACCTGCAACAAATCAGGTTCTAGGCGGTGGTTAGCAGGACGTCCATAGCAAATTGATACCCATAATGACAGAATGTAAAAATAAAACTCACCCATCGTTGCCTCCACCCACACAGGCAGACTGCCCGTCAGCTTGGCCATGCCTTCGACGTCGGGGAAGTAGAACTCGCTCTTGTCCGGCCGGTTCTCGGGCGTAAAGAAATTGCGCTTCCACGGCGCCCGCAGCATGCCCTCCACGCGCACCAGCCCCCGCGGCAGAGCTCCCGCCACGCGCAACCGCGCCCGCTGGCTCCGCTGCTCGCGCGAGATCCAGCCGCGGTTGACCAGAATCGTCGTTTTTGTTTCTGTTTCGGAACCCGGCTGCCGGGCATCCACAATCTCTAGCGGAGTCACCACAAAGTAGCCTGCCACGCCCTCACGCACGCGCGGGCCCACTAGCATCTCCTGGTCGTGCCGGAACGTGCCCACGGCCACAATGCGGCGGTAGTCAAAATCGCTCGCGCCGCCGCCCTCCACACCCTCGGACGACTCGCCACGGCTGTGGGCCACAGCGTCGGCGACGTTTTGCGGGTTGAGCGGCAGGGGGGCCCGCACAAGGCGGTCCTCGCACTTAGCCAGCAGGTCGGTCTTCCAGCGGAGACGGAAGACCTGCCAGGTGCCGAGTGCAAACGCTGTGATGGGGATCAGGGCCAGGATGATGAGGCCGGGGCCGTGCCGCCGCCCACCCGACCGCACGATATCGGGCGGGTTGTCGAGGATGGACGTAAAGTTGGGATCGTCGGCCGGCTGCAGCGGCTCGGAATCGGCAGGCCGCTGCTGTTGTGACCGGCGACGGACAGCGATCGTCGAGAAGGAGGAGCGCAGTGCAGCCGTTGTGCGGGCCCCGCGGCGGCTGCTGCCAGAGGTCAATTGCCGCAGACACTGTCTGCAGGGTGTCGATGTGGGCGCTGGTCCTTGCACTGCCCATGTCCGGGCAGCTGTCGAAGCTGAGGTGGTGCCGAGAGAGCGACGACAGATCCTGGTAGCTCCTGGCCTTGCGCCGTTGGTAGCCGTTGCAGCGAGCCGCCGCACGGCCGGCTGCCACAGCCGTTGTGGTATTATAGGGTTCATGTTCAAGCTTTGGGTGAAGCGGTCCTAGCAACAGTTGTGCTGCCAATTGGTCGCCGTGGGGTTCTATTCGCCGGTTCGACGTCGCATGAGGTCTCCAAAAAATGGTGATGCTAGAGAGTGGGTCGACTTCCGTAGCTCCGTTACAACGATATCTCCGTATCCCATACTCGTCACCAATTCACATGTCGAATGTTCACATATTGTTTTCGATTGTTTTCAAAGAAATAATGTGATGAAAGAGGAAACAAGAAATCTTTCTTCGCGTGCAATGCATTAATATCCAAAAGTGTAAATCCAAAAGCGTATATCCAAATAAAAACGAGTAATGTTACAGTGGGCGTATGTCGTGTAAATCGCCATAAAACGGAAAAGCAAACAAATGTGGGCTGAGAAAATAATGTAGCCGCCTAATCGCATGCAGATGATAGTGGTAAAGAAGTAGCCGTCGAAATCAAATCAGTTCATTCGCCGCTGGTAGGAGGCGGGCTTGTCGTTTGCCGCCATCTTCATCAGCTCCTCCTTGATGAGTCGCCGCCGCTCGGCTTTGCTGACGGGCTTCTGCTTCGGTTCTGCTGCCGCTGGAATGACAATGGCGTTGGCTGAGTTTTGTTGTGTCGGTCTTTGCTCCGCTCGTGTCTTATCGTCTGCTGGGCGGTGCTGTGTCTCGTCTTCTGCGCCCGGCCAACTTGGCGTCACCTCAACGACAACCTCTTTGCTGACTTTATCTTTATGGCCGCCGACCAGAGGACTCGCCTGGCTCTTGCTTGGTGCGTTGTCCGCGACAATAATTGCGTTACCGTTCTCGTCTTTGTCGGTGTCAATCGTCACAATCGTTCCGTCGGACAGCTCCGTCGTCATCTTGTCGAAGCGGTCGGGCAAGAAGATCTTGGGCGGCTCGGGTTTCGGCATGCGGATTGACTGCCGCAGCTGCCTCAATGTGCGCTGCTGGAGAACATAGCCGCTGATGAAGAGCGCAAATGTACACAGAATAACTAGTCGCGTGTGGGGGGTTAGGAGGTATTCTGAGAGCGACTGGAATGGAAGAACATCAACGGTCGATGCACTTACCGATGCTCGCCGAGGCCGCAACCGAGACCTGCGACGACGTTAAGAGCATTCTTAACCGTGTTTGTCTGCGGCTGCCGTTTGCGAGGAGTCGCGTCGACCTGTCTAATCGTCTATCGTATCGTGTCGTTTGTATCGCAATAAAATCGCAGTCGCAGAAAAGAAAAGAAAAACAGCCGAGTCGTATGTAATCGTGAGAATATGGTGTGTCTAGTGCTTCTCCAACCGCACTTTGCTTCCAAAAAAGATTCAACTAGTTTATCGGTCAATGCCGTCGATCACAGACGAGATTGTGCGAGCTGCGTCGGCGGTCGTTCATGTTGCTACCCGTTATATCGAAGTAGTGGCGGCGGCTCGTCATCGCTCCTTTATTTACCCACGTGGCCGGGCAACTATCGATAAGCACCAAAATCCACCCCCCACTCAAAGCCCAAAATTCTTGTAGCGGAGTTTAGCACAGCTACAGCTCCTACACCAAAACGTCACCAAAAAAGTATATCGACTTTCAATTTCCTTCTCCGACCGACGCGCCCGCCGCCCACGCGACACCCCCCCTCCCCCCAATCCAACATACTACCTCCTTTGCGTTACGCACACACGATCCCCGCCGCCGCCAAAATGTCCCGGTCCGGTGACTTCCACCAGGCTGACGAGCGCCGCTTCCTCGACGAACGCGGCTCGTCGGTCTCGGTCGCGCCCAACGGCCTCAACCCGGCCACGATTATGGAAAAGGCCGTGCGCGAGCGCATCGTCGACAGTTATTTCTGGAAGGAGCAGTGCTTCGGCGTCAACGAGGCCGACATTGTCGACCGTGTCGTCGAGCACGTCAGCTGCATCGGCGGCACCACAGGCACCACCCAGAAACCCACGCCCTTTTTATGCTTGGCGCTCAAGCTGCTCCAGCTAGCACCCAACGACGCGATCCTGCAGGCCTACCTGAGCCAGGGCGGCGACAAGTTCAAGTACCTGCGCGCGCTGGCGCTCTTTTACGTGCGGCTGACGCGCCCGGCCGCCGACGTTTATACAACGCTCGAACCCTACCTGGCGGACCGGCGCAAGCTGCGGCGCAAGGGCCGCGCGGGCACGCAGCTGACGTTTGTGGACGAGTTTGTGGACGACCTACTCGTAAAAACGCGGGTGTGCGCGACGAGTCTGTGGAAGCTGCCGCAGCGCGAGGACCTGGAGGATCTGGGCAAGCTGGAGCCGCGGGTGAGCGCGCTGGGCGACATTGACGACATTCTCGACGAGGAGGACGAAGAGGAGGAGGAGGAAGACAAGAAGGACGCAGACGACGAGGACGAGGTCGACAGCGACGGGAGCCGGAGGAATGGACGCAGAGACTATGACAGCGACAGCCAGGATGAGGATGAGGATGACAGACAACCCGACAAGAGAAGGCGAAGGGGCGGTGGCGATAGCGATGACAGTGGAGAGGAGAGTGACAGAAGAAACGGGCCGTCAAACGGCCGGCGAGAGCAGCGACGACGAACGCCAGGGTCCGAGTCCGAGTCCGACAGGTCCAGGGGAGGCAGAAGGTGACAGGGTCGAGATGGAGCTTGTACGATATAAGGGGCCCGGTGATGGCTTTCGGCAATGTATTTGCAAATAGAAATTCACGAGACACGATACCCATTGTTGCGGGAGGCCGCTCAACACATACCTTATCTTCTTGCCTAATATTGACTTAATTGCGACACATGTACTGGGGTAAAAATAGGTGTAACTATAGTTTCTATCTACTAAAAATGGATAAGGAACCGACAACTTATATACCACTGGGTAAACTGTACACATGTCGATGTTTGGTAATGACTTTTAAGGAAACGATTTTCTTTTTTTTCATGTAAGCTCCATAACGAATAAGGTAGGGAGTAAATTGTAGGAAATAGTATTTGAAAAATGAGAACAGGTAAAATAAATGTAAAAGAAATTACATGAAAAGTAAACAACGATCAAAGCAAATCAGAAACAGAAGGAGATAACTCAAGAAAATAACAGAAAAACTTTTGTCGTCTTGATGTCTTTTGTATATATCATCGAATATGAAAGCAAATGCGGTGGAAATCAGACCAAAAGAGAAAACAAAGTACAGCAAACAAAACCAACGCCTGCCAAAGAATTAAGAATGCTAGTAGCCGTGGTGGCGGTGGTCAAAGGAAACAAGAAACAGACAATACACAAGAGAAACAGAGACACAGCCAGGACGTCGGTACAGGTTGACACCGACACCACCACCCAAAACCCGAAGAAAAGCAAGACACAAAGACACCAAAAAATCCAGAGCGTGCCGTCCTATCGCTTGCCCTTGCCTTTGCCCTTGCCCTTGGCGGCGGCCAAGTCCGTCTTGCTGTACACGCTGCTCTCGTTGCCGTAGAGGGCGGGGTCGCCCTTGTCGCCGTGCTCCATGAACGCGCCCGGGTCGGCGTTGTCGGCCGGCCGTGTCTCCTTTCCGTTACCGTTGGCATTGTGGGCCGCCGCTGTCGGGTTCTTGCTAAAGATCTTGATGGGGTCGTGGTTGGCGCCGCCGGGGATCTTGGTGATCTCGACGCGGTTGATGGCACTGAGCAGCGTGCGCTCGCGTGTGAGGCCGCGGCGGTTAACGGCCAGGCCCGCGACGCCACCGACAAGGCCGTCGGTGCTGTCGTTGACGCTGGGCGCGGTTTCGTTCATCCAAGGGTGGGCCATGCACTGGTCAATGGTAAAACGGCGCTCCGGGTCGACGACGAGCATGGAATCGATCAGATCAAGAGCTGGGTCGCCCACGGAGTCCCAATACGGCGAGGGGAACGTGAACCGGCCGCTGCGGATCTGCTGCGACATGTTGAAGGGGAACTCGGGCGACCGCAGCTCATCCGAAAAGGGCGGGAAACCGCAGAGACAGATGTAGAGGACGACTCCAAGCGACCAAATGTCGACGGCCTTGGTGTACTTGCGGTGGCGGCCGTCGGCCAGGATCTCAGGCGCGACGTAGCTGGGCGTGCCACACAGCGTCGTCGTAAACGACTCCTCGCCAATGATCTTGGCCAGGCCGAAATCGGCCAGCTTGACGTGCAGATCGCGGTCGACCAGCAAAATGTTCTCGGGCTTGATGTCACGGTGGACAATATTCCGCTCGTGCTAGTTTTGTTAGCAAGGGCAACGAGCCATTAATAAGCTGGAAGCGCAGCGAGGAGAGAGGGCCTACCAAATACTTGACACCGGCAAACAGCTGCTTGAATAGCTTTCGCGTGTCGCTCTCGCTAAGCTTCGAGTTCAGGACGATAAAGTTGAAGAGCTCGCCCTCCGCGGCCAACTCCAGCACGAGATACACGGCATTCTTCTCGTTGAACGTGTCCTTGAGGCACAGCACGCTCGGGTGGTTGACGCCCATCAGCACGGCAATCTCCTGCTGCAGACCCTCGGTCTTGGAGCGGTCCTCGACGCCGGGCGTCTTGGTAAAGATCTTGACGGCAAACCGCTGGCCCGTGGCCTTTTCGACGCACAGATACACCTCAGCAAAGTGACCCTTGCCGAGGCGGTTCTGCAGCGAGTATTGCTGGTGGAAGCCGCTGGTGACGCGAGTCTTGGGGTAGCGGAACACGAAGCGCGCCTTGTCGAGCACGGCGATCTCGTCCTTTTCCTGCAGCTCGCGGCGCTGGTTGCGGCCGACCAAGGCCTCGTTGACAAAGGTGCCGTTGCTGGACAGGTCCTCGATGACGGCCACTGTGTCGGGGCCTTTGTGTTCGGCAAAGATCAGGCAGTGGCGGTTGGAAACAATCGGGTCATCGATCACGACGTCTGACCGTACGTTAGTGGGAGTAAACAGAGTCATAATACAGGGAGAAGGGGGAACATACCACACTCGGGATGGCGCCCTATTAAGTAGCCCTTGGACGAAGGAGCATCGAAGCCATTGCTCTTGCCGCCCTTCTTGCCGCCCTTCTTCTTTGCGGCGGCCGATGCTGACGATGCGGAGGAAGCATCATCATCGCAGTCCACCCGCTTCTTCATGACGATGCTGTGGTTGCCGTAGCGCGCGCCCAATGGGAACAGGTAGCCCCAGACGCCCTCCTTGACCTCGTCCTTGACCTCGTCCGACAGCGCCGAGTTCGGGTCGATGTATTGCGAAGGCATCGCCTGGGTGTCCTGTGGCGGCGAGGAGTACGAGCCGGCCTCGTCGCCGCTCGCGTTGTTGCCGCTGCCGCTGCTGCCGGTGCGGGGCGCTACTTGGCTGGGACGGCCGCCCGGTGGTGTGGCGGTCGGCTCTTTGAAGCGCTGCTCGGACGCAGACGAGTCGTCGACGGCCAAAAAGGTCAGCGGGGTGGGCAGCTGATTCTGCTGGCGCTGTTTGCCATTGTCATCGCGATCGCGGGCACCGGGTGGTGCGGCCGCGGGCGTCCGGGGGGTGGCGATTTCGGTGATAGCGCTGGCTTCAGTGACGTAGGAGGAGTCGGCGCGCTGGGAGATGCGGCCGGAGCGCCGGGGCTTCTTGGCGTCGACTTCGGCATCTATGGACTGCTGGCGGAACAGGCGCGTTAACAGGGCACCGATCAAGGCGGCCGACGGACGGCGAGGCATGGCAAGGGCAAAAGGCAAAGGGGGAGAGCGGAGAAGCTAAAGATCGTCAGGACATACTCGATGCCGCTTCAAGTGGCTGCCCTCATTGCGGGCCATCGCGGACGGTCGGCAGTGGGCGAGGCACAGAGCTGTATATGAGGGTTGGGAGGCTCCCAGGTGTGTGTGTGTTGTGTGTGTTGTGTGTGTGTGAGATGAACGTGGTCGAGGGTGTGCCCGAATATAATGGCAGGTGACTCGTGCTGGTGAGACAGTGGGCGACGAGATGGTAGCGACAGAGGCGATACGAGACGGTAGGAAGAAGAGGGAGAACAGGGAGAACAGGAAGGCGCGGAGGAGCAAGCGAACGTGACTGCCTTTTCCGGTGGCCCGTGATTTAAGCACAAAGTGTCGAAAACGCAGGATGACAAAAACGCAAATAAAACTAAATAAAACGAGAGCCGCAGCCAAGAGTTCCAGGGGTGGAAAAGAGGCCTACGGATGCTGCCGCTGGATGCCGGTTGGAACACACGCTGAATTCGATGATGGGCCCTCAAAATGATGCGAATAGAAGGGGAGGGGAAAAGGAAAAGAAAAAAAAGGGCTTCCGTGAGAAGCAAAAGAGGCAGAGTGAAGCGACGCCGTCTTTCCGCAAAGCCTCACTCGCTCTTTCCCGTCATTTCCTCGATTTTGTCTAGTTCCAGCCCCTGCCTGGTGGTCGCGCACTTGCCCTATTGGCGGCCTGGCGGCCGGGGTCTGGATGGAGGAAGGGGAAGAATGGGAAAGAACGACCTGGCCGAGCAACAAGCTGCCAGGCAGCTCCGCCCACTGGAGCAGCACTTTTGCCCTTTTTTAGGTGCATGACTGGGCTGAGTCAAACGCGGCGCCCTCCTCCCAGAAAAGGACCCCGGACGCGTGCCTCCCTTTTGCGCTAGACCCCTTGGGTCATAGCCGGCCCCTGCAGTGCGTTCCATTCTGTTCAACAGGCGCGATGCAGCCTGGCACCCGTCTTGATTACTGCATAGAGCGCGTTGAGTGGCTTCGTATGCATCAAAGCAGTCCACGGGCCATGCCGCTCTTCCTCCGTTTGACTCTGCCAGTTTGATCAGCCTTGTCAGTTCCTATTCGCCCCCTGGGCATTCTTTTGAAGTTCTGTCACGTTTTCCTCATGGGTAAAGTCGAAAATAATGTGCTGCAATGAGCGTCAGGCCTCATTGCTGCGCCGTCAGAAACATCCCTGTCATGAGGCCTCTCGTCACATGGTGATCTTGTCGTCCATGCTCAGAGTCACCGAAACGACGAGCCTTGCAATGGGCAGGCCAGGGCTGTTGATGTTTGTTCTTCACGATCTCATGGTCTTACGCATTGTCTAACCGGTCTTGTGAGTGTAGATTTCACTTGCATAGCACGGCTCTCGGGAACTCTAGATTTCTGAATATGAGTACGGAATGATGCTCGTCTGCCCACCTGCTTACTCAACGTGCACGTGTTTTATGCTCACGACGTGTGTCTGAAGTGTAGAAACTATATCCCATTTGTTTGGTGCGATCAGTGTGCATTGTTTATTGTCCTGCCCATGTTCGTCAATTGTCGTATGAGGAGCGTCAAAAAGCGCAGAGGTGACAGACATCAGAAGTGTTAGTGGCGTTGGACGGTCAGAGGGCAACACCGCCTGTGCGCTCCAGCGAGCAACCCCAGCCTATGATTTCCCCCATTGGCGCTGCCGCTGAGAGGGCGGTCCCCACTGAAGGAAGGCTGACTGCGCCAAAGCCCGCACCTTTGCACCCCCTGAGACCTGAGCGACCCTGCAAGGGCGAATGCGCTGTAGCCCGCCGACCCGCTTTGGCAGACGACGAATAGAACGGCCTGCACCGCACCAGGAGTCTCCAAGACACACTGAGGCCTGCTGAAACACCCGGCCAATCACAGGCCAACGACGGCAAGACGAGCGGCGATCTGGAAACATACCAAGCTTTTGGCACCGCCCTGGCGGTCCTCCTTTTGCTCGTTTCTCTCCTGCGCGGTCCACAACGTCCACAACGTGCAGTAGCATGTCACAGATGGCGACCGGATTCACTGGCCAAGAGCTGCAGAGAGCTGCACGTCTAAAAAGGGGCGTACGAAGAAAGGGCGAGAAGGGAGAGCCAGATGGGCAGACCGCCAGGAAACCGGCAGACAATGGGTCCATCTTGGGCTGGGATTTACGGCCTGTCTCCCCCTTTTTGCTCTTCGTATTCTCCGTCTATGTATCCCGGCGGGAGTGCCTGCATGTTACGCGGCCGCTTGTGATGGCCATGGCAAAGTGGAAAGGGTGAAGCGAAAGGTGACGGGCGGCCACGTCGGACGGCCTCTTAATGGTGCGCCTATCCTCCCCGACCTGCATCTCTCTTATACACCGTAAACGCAGCATCGTGTTGTCTTCTTGTTCTTCTTCTTCGCCCCTCTTTCTCTTTCTTCCTCATTCTGGTTTCCTTCATTTCATAGACTCTCAGATCACGGGATCTCCACTTTGACTTTGTGTGACAAAGCTGGACTTTGCACTCGTTCCTTCCTAGTTTGTCACGAACGTTCGTCCATTGCTCCTTCCCTCTCTGCGTCGATTCGACATTGCCGCCAGCCCCTCCATTTCTTTTCTCGATTTTGCCAGTCTTCTTCTTCCTCTCATTCTTCTTGTTTCTGCTTCTTGTTGATCAAGCAACGGCCTCATTTTGCGGCGGAAATTCGACAACCGGGCCAGCAGACGACACACGCACGGCCTAATCTACACCGATCCTGTCACGACTTACACAACACTCGAGCCTTCATTTGCTTTTATTCTTTCTGGCCAACTTGCCTCAAAATTCGCTTCCAGGGCGACTCCGCACATCTGACGACTCTGGCGAAATTGACGACATTGACGAAATCTTCTCATTTCTTTACGCCTCTCTTTTCCCCCATTCATTCCTCCCTTGTCCGACCACTTGCTGGCAAGCCTTGAAGATCGGTGTCAGCCGCCCTGTCATCGCCTCCCTCGCACAGAACAACAGCCCACCCCATCTTTAGTGTCACTGTTCGGTCCCTGGTTTTTACTCATCTGTGATACATTCAGCACCGTTCCTGAGCTTCTGGCGTCTGGTTCCTGCTTTCTGGCATCATCTGTGGATAGGAAGCGGGTAGGTCGTGCCCGTGCAAAAATCTTGCTCTGTTTGCTTGCAGATCAGGTCAAGGGGCAAACGCAACGGCCAAAAAGACCAACGGCCACGACAGCAAGTTTGTATCATTCTGCAAAATCTACGATATCACGAAAAGAAAAGCGACGACCCACGAAATCCGCATATCGGAAAATCACCACGCATCACGGCGAATGTGGGACGCCTGTCAATTGGGACTGCATTGACCACACTTCCTCAGAGTCAGAAATCAACAATCAGATCTCGACAGCCCACATCAACGGCCACACTCTGTTCACGATTACGACTATTTTCGTCCTAAACAAGAGTCGTCTAGAATCTTGTTCCCGTCCGGACTCCTTTGATCCCTTTTCACTGCACCGCTCGCACTTTGTTCACCGTTTACCCTCGCCAGTGTTTACCTCGTCAGGACAAAGCACAATCCGCAGACCACACAACGACCAGCACAACACAATGTCTTTGTGCCCTCAATAACAAGTCGACATACCGCAACTCTCGTTTATTTGCAGCATTTCAACAAGCGACCCGTTCAGCCGTCCAGCGTTTGTCCAGCATTTTTCATCTTGTTCACCCTGGTCTATGTGTTGTGCATCGCCAGTATATATACCTTTACCATTTTCTCGTTGCGTCCTCCGGCCGACTCAAGATTTGTTTCTTTTCTCTCTTTTTCTTCCGTTTCTCCATCGCACACTCCCAGTACACGAAACTCGAAAACACGAAATCACAACTTGGTCGGTTTATCGAACGCGCGGCGAGAACTGATTTCTAGGCGCCGGATCGCCTTGCACACCTCTCTTGTTCACTACTTCCATCACCAACAAACGACACAAGACGCCGCACATCATGTCGACGACGCAAGCAACACACGCCGTGGCGGCAACAGCTACCACGGCCGCTACTACCCCCGGCCCGATTTCGGATTATGATACCGGCCTCGGCGGCGTCAACCAGGTCCAGAACATGCTTTTTAAGGACATGCTGTGGTGGAGCCTGGGCATCGTCGCCATGACCATCCTCTGTATCCGACTGATCGAGATCTCGTGGTCACAACTGCGCCTCGTCTCGGCCATGTCGCGGCCCGCCGCTTTCCAGACCTACTGGCGGAGAGCACAGTGGTCGCACATGCCGTGGATCAAAAAGCAGCTCACATACGCCCCGATCGGGGCCAAACGCCACAACCGCGAGATTCGCTTCTCTTCCGCCTTCAACATGGGCACCCTGCCGACGCGTCTGCAGGCGGTGCTGCTGTTTGGATACCTGTTCAGCAACTTCCTCTACATGGTGTTCCTCGACTACAGCCAGCCGGACCACTGGGCCCTCCTCGCCGAACTGCGCGGCCGCTCAGGCACCCTGGCTGCCGTCAACCTGGTGCCGCTGATGATCTTTGCCACGCGCAACAACCCGCTCATCCGCCTTCTCCGCATCAGCTTCGACACCTACAATCTCCTGCACCGCTGGCTCGGCCGTATGGTGGTCTTTGAGTCTCTAGTTCATACCGCAGCATGGTTGGCTGTCCAGCTCGCCGACGGCGGCTGGGCGAGCGTGGGCTATAAGTTGGCCCACGACCGCTTCATCGCCTCGGGCATGGTAGGCACCGTCGCCTTTATCATCTTGGTCGCCATTTCTCTCTCGCCGCTACGCCACGCCTTTTACGAGACCTTTTTGACCACGCATATCTTGCTAGCCTTTATCATTCTCATTTGCGTCTGGGTGCACTGTGCGACGTCCGCCATTGCTGGTGGTCTTCCCCAGCTGCCGTGGGTTGTCGCCGTCATCTTACTATGGATGGCGGAGCGTCTGTATCGTGTTTGCCTCAACGCCTACCGCTCGTGGTCGCGCAATGGCCTGGCCGATGCGGTTGTTGAGCCGATGCCGGGCGACTGCTCGCGTGTCACCATCCACCTCCCACGCTACGTCGATGTGCAGCCCGGCACCCACGCCTACCTGCGTTTCGCTGATATCAACCCGGGGGAGTGCCATCCATTCAGCATTGCCTGGGTGAAGCACACACCCCTTGGCGGCGGCGTCCTACCAACGACTGAGAAGCGTACCGCTAAGGGCGGTAATGTGTCGACGTCTTCAGCACCATTGACCGGCTTCAACGCCGCGAGGCAGGGCCACCTGCTCCGTACGTCGGTCTCCTTTGTGATCGGCGCCCAGACCGGCTTCACCCGCAAACTGTACAATCGTGCCGTCCAGAGCTGTGGCGAGTACGCTTCTTCTGCCACCTTCAAGGCGCTGTTCGAGGGGCCCTACGCAGGCCACCACTCGCTCGACAGCTACGGCCATACGGTGCTCGTCGCCGGCGCCACGGGCATCACCCACCAGATTAGCTACTTACGGCACCTCATCGAGGGCTACGCTGACGGTACCGTCGCGACTCGCCGCATCACGCTTGTGTGGGTCGTGCGCGACTACGAGGCGCTCGAATGGGTGCGGCCCTGGATGGACGAGGTCATGCGCATGCCACAGCGCCACGAAATCTTCCAGGTGCGCATCTTTGTCACGCGGCCCAACCACGCGTTCCAGGCCGCCCAGCTCGGCTCTTCGGGCTCCCGCACCATCCAGCTGCACTCGGGCCGGCCTAACATCCCAGTGCTCTTGCGCAAGGAGGTGTCGGAGCAGGCAGGCGCCATGTGCGTGACGGTCTGTGGACCGGGCGCCCTGGCGGACGACGTGCGGGCGGCGGTGCGCGATGTGCTGGACGAGGGCACCGTGGTGGACTTTATCGAGGAGAGTTTTACTTGGTGAGCGAGTGTGGATGAGAGCGAGAGCGAGAGTGCCAGCGTTGCCTTTTTCATACCAATCTAGATTTTTGGCCTTTTTGTTTTTCTTTGCATTTTTATGACATTTTTATGCTTTGAATTGAGCCATTGTACCAGCATATCATGAACATCTATTTCCCATTTCTGTCATTTGTTTTTTTTTCTTTGCCTGCGATACAGAGTCATATTAGAGGTGCGTGAGAGGGATGTATGCGGTGACGGCGTCAGGTTGTGGCAGAAGGAGTGCCGGCTACCTGTGAGAAGTGAAGAGACTGCATATGGCATGGAGTTTGTTTAGAATTTTGGCTTTTCAATCAATATGTTCTCTTCTCGAGCAACAATCTCAGTAACGTGCGACTAGGATGTCTTTTACATTGATTTCATAAAAAGACAGCTTATAAAAAGAAAATGCAGAATATTTACTACAAAAATATATTTGATATATGTGAAAACCCAGTATTAACAGAGAACATACTATTTTTTTTAATTCCAACTTGATAAATGCGTCCAACTATGGTAAAATGTAGCCAAAATACATAGGAGATATGAAGTTACAGTCGTGTGCCAGTACTAACCATGTCTCTGTTTTGAAGCTCATGAGACTCACGTCTTCTGAGAATGCCGGATGTTGCACTGTTGCACCACCACATCACGATCCACCATGCAAACGCTCTCTGTTTGAAGAGAACAAAGAATCATCTTCCGCGTTCTTTATTTTTCTAATTTGAAGAAACTATCCTTCATATATATCGGTCGACTCCATGCTCTCAACAGACAGAGGAGACAGAGAAAGGAAGCCCCCTTCTCTCTCTACCCTGTCAAACGGATAAAGACACAAACATGCCAGTTTGGCCGAGTGGTGATGGCGGTAGTCCTGAGAACTACTATCGAGAGATGCACAGGTTCGAATCCTGTAACTGGCAAAGTTAACATGTGAGAAAGATTCCTTTTTTTGTTCCTTTTTGCCAGCATCGCCAAGTTGGATGTCGTCATGACAAGTTGCCCTTCTTTAACATTACTACGAGCACGCTCGCTTCCTTCTTGCACGACCTTCTATTTCTTTCTTGTAACATAGAAAACACACTATTGTTGACACGCACACCTTCTCACTTTGCAGTCTTCTCTCACTATGCAAGCCGTTTCTTTTGGTGTTTTTGGGACGTTTATATGTTTATATGTACACAACTCGCAAAAAACAACCTAAGATGTATCCCCATCGTCCCGCCGAATGCTTCTATGCTCAATGCTCTCTTCACCCGTACCCTGTACTCTCCTGGCTTATCGTATGTCGTCGACTCCCTTAGTAGCCGTCCTTGCCCCACTTGTTGTACTTCTCGTGCAGTTCCTTGGGCAGGCTCACGTTGG
This sequence comes from Sporothrix dimorphospora, assembly GCA_021397985.1. Classification (NCBI taxonomy): domain Eukaryota; kingdom Fungi; phylum Ascomycota; class Sordariomycetes; order Ophiostomatales; family Ophiostomataceae; genus Sporothrix; species Sporothrix dimorphospora. The sequence continues at coordinate 46,276 of WOUA01000003.1, read as the reverse complement.
GCACGACGACAACGTTGACGGCGCTCGGGGCGTCCTTGGGCTCGGCGCTGTGGTCGCCGCCGGGGAAGTAGCGGTACTTGCCCTCGGCCGAGCCGGTCTCCCAGGGCATGCCGGCCTTGGACACGGCGGTCTCGGAGGTCGAGGCGGTGGGCGAGCGGCCAAAGTAGTAGCCGGCGCCAGCCAGGCCTACGACCATGATGCCGCCGAGGATCTACAAACGTTAGTACGAGAACGATGACCGATTTGGACGGTGCCGCCTCCCACCGGGAACATACGTAGAGCTCCGGGTTGCGCTTGGTCTCCTGCTTGAGCTGGGCCTCGCCGGCGCCGGAGAGGCGGCGGATGGAGGTGGAGAAGGCGCGACGGGCGATGAACGACATGGCGGGCGAGTTGTGTGTGTGTGTCTGGATCGACGGTAGAGGGGAGAGGTTTGGTTTCGTGGTTCGTGGGGAGTTGCGTTGCGAGACGTGAAAGGACGAAAGTCGTGATGGTGGGTTGACGTGGATGGCCTGATTCGGGAAGCTACGCACAAGAAAAAGCTCTCGTTCCCGTCGCTACGCACCGGTTAGAAGGGCTGGGTGGGCAGTTGCCAAATCCGCGCTCGCCATTGGCCAATCCCGATTCTTTCTCGCTGACCTAAGGCGCGCGGGATGGCCGTGCCTCAATACAGTACAATGCGCTAGTGGCACTGTATGACCGACAGCTCCCTTAATTTGGGCCTCAGGCAGCGACAGCGGATTCCACAGAGCTGGGAAAGGGCGCGACTGCCGGAAGGAGCCTCTTGCACTGGCCCCACCAAAGAAGCTCATCTCTCGTCGCGACAAGGAAAAAATAACAAGGGGACACGCGAGACGGGAGAAGAATGCAAAACGGGATGCACCCGCGAGCTCCTGCATACCCGTCATTCCTGAGCTCGTTCTGCCGGCCCTTTCTGTTCTCTGGAGAGGCAAGCATGTACGACTTCGAGGAACAATGATCTGTATTGATCAACGCACGAGGCTCTCGCGTGGACAAAGGGTAGCCTCATGCCAGGCCCTCCCACACATGCAGACAATCATCTACTTGTACAACATATTCCGTACTCTGTCTCCGTACCGTAATGTACGAAGTGTTCTGTATCTTCATCGACCCCTCCTCTCAGCGGTTCTCGCCAAAACGCGGCTGGCGCTGCAACATCATGCAGAACCGGTCGCCTATGGAAATTGCACTCTGCGTCCCACGCGAGTTCGCGCTTCGGTAGTGCTGCACAAGAGTCTTCCAACCATTGTTCAGCTCCATCTGTGGTCCCCTGCTCGCCACCCTGTCTTCATCACATCGTCTTGTTCGGCTCGTCCCAGGAGACAGACACCCTGGTTTTTGTCGTAGTTGCTCCCTCAGTTGGCTCTTTCCTTCTCTCTTGCCTCGCTCTTTCCTCTCCGTCGCTCCTGCCTCCTTTCGCGGTCCTTTCCACTAGCGCGACAGTTGCCCCTGTACCCCAGTCACACCCTTTCCCCTATTCGCCCTGACTCCTGGGACCTGCCCACCCCCTTTGCGCTCTTGTTTTTGTGCCTGTTCCCCTTATTTCCTCCTGCCGTTGGCTCCTGCCCCAGTAACGGCGCCAGTGACCCATCCGTTCCTTCCCTGCATCCGGCCTGTGGGTTCGGGGTGTGTGTGTGCGCCTGTGCTCAATTCTCACTTGTGACTTGCTCCCCCAAGTCCCGGTCTCCTGTGCAATTTGCCCTTTGACGCCCTTTTCCCCCTTCCTTTCTCTCTCTTTGTCAACTCTCGCACTTTGTTCTGCGCACAAACACACACCCAACCCGGCCGAATCCCGTCCTTTCTTTCACATCCAGTTCTTCCTGGGGAGCATCTTTGTCTTCTTTCTTACTTCTTTTACTTCTTAATACGTTTTTCTTTTCATTATTCTGCCTCGCATTGGCGCCTTTTAATTCTTGTCGTATTGTTTTTCGAGCATCTCCCATTCGGTTTTCTTTCTCTCTCGGCTCTTCTCTTTGAAACGGATCCGACAACGCGAAAGATCCTGAAAGAACCATTGATACACACCACATCATACCGACGACTTAGACGATGCCATTCTGCTGACCACGTTTGCCCTCGATCCTCGCCTTCTTTCCGATATCTCCTTAAGCGAAGCGAGCCCGTGCGATCCAACGACCGTCAACCGTCCACCTTCATCTTTAATCTCTATTCCTTTTCGTCGACACATCTCGCCTTTCGATGGCGACTCCCGAGCCAGGGGCGCGCGTCGCCTCGCCGCCCGTGCCCGACGATGAACACACGTTCCCCCATTTCCCGTCTACGCGGTCCGAAGCGCCCGGCAACGCGCCCAGCATCATCTCTTCGCGGATGACCGACATCATGTCCGACGACGGCGCAGGTGCGGGTGCTGATGTTGGGTTTGGTTCCTCTTCGCGGGCCCAGACGACAAAGCGTACATCGGCACGCCTGTCACAACAGCCACAGGCCTTCCAACCCCTCCGCCGCGGACTGTCCGGAAAACGGTCGAGCGCGGCAGGGAGCACCAACAGCGGCAGCACGGCCGGCGTCGCGGCGTACGGTGGCCGTCCCGTCAGTTCGACCCAGCGCAGCCATGTTCCCTCGCTGACCTCCCACGCCTTCTTCCACCCGATGAGCTCCCAGAAGCTGCAGGCCCAGCGCGGTAGTGTCACGCGGCCACGGCAGTCCCAACTCGGACTGCAACAACCGCAACAAGCCGGTGCAGGCGAAGCTTCTGCTGCGGCTGCCGGCCCGTCCGCTCAACCCGCTGTGCAACAAACCACTTCTCCTACCACCGCACGACCCATCTCGCGCGGCTCCGAGTACACCGACCAGATGACCGTGGACCGCATCACAGCCAACACCAGCCCGACCGGCGGCTTCTACGCCGCTGCCTCGCTGACCGACAGCGTACGCCCACTCCACCAGCAGAAGCAGTCAAGGTCAGGAGGCGCCGCAGAGGGGCTGACGATTCGTGTCGACAAGGCGCTCAACTCTGGCAACGTCGGCAGCCTGCCGACACCCGTACGCACACCCAAGTCGTTCCGTTCGAGTTTCATGCTGCCCGGTAAGAGCGGTAGCGGCGGCGAAGCTGGCGTGAACCGCGACATCCAGGGCGGCGAGAAGCTCGAGTCCGTGGCATCGACACCACAGCGCAGCCCCTCTGCCAACTCCCACCCGTCCAACGGCACACATGTCAACAGCAGCAGCGTGATGGGTGACCGGAGAAAGATCCAGAGCGGCGGTGCTGGGGCTGCTGGCAACAACGGCAGCCGTGGCGGCAGCAGCCGCAAGGTCATGTCCGGCAAGAACTACCAATTTTTCCAAGGAAACACGGTGTTCTGCTTCGGCGGACGCTTCGAGAACACAAAGTCGCGGCCCATTAACATTGCCACCGGCGGTCTGGTCGTGATCCCCTGCATCCTCTTCTTTGTCTTCTCCGCGCCGTGGCTGTGGCACAACGTGTCACCGGCGATTCCCATTACGTTTGCGTACACCTTTTACATCTGCCTATCGTCATTCTTCCACGCATCTACGTCCGACCCAGGAATCCTCCCCCGCAACCTGCACGTCTTCCCACCACCCGATGAGAACGACGACCCTCTGCGCCTGGGGCCCCCGACCACCGATTGGGCGCTCATCAAGTCCTGCGAGTCGTCTACGGCGGCTATGGAGGTGCCCGTCAAGTACTGTAGGACCTGCAACATCTGGCGCCCGCCCCGTGCCCACCACTGCCGCATGTGTGACAACTGCGTCGAGACCGCCGACCACCACTGCGTCTGGCTCAACAACTGCGTCGGCCGCCGCAACTATCGCTTCTTCTTTACGTTTGTCACCTCGTGCACCGTTTTGTCGCTGTACCTGCTGGCCGCCTCGCTCGCCCAGGTGTTGATTTATAGCAGCCGCGAGCATGTCTCCTTTGGCGCCGCCATCGGCCACTTCCGCGTCCCCTTTGCCATGTTTATCTACGGCATCCTGGCCTGCAGCTACCCCTTGCCGCTCATGGGCTACCACCTGTTCCTCATGGCCCGCGGCGAGACCACGCGCGAGTTTTTGAACTCGCACAAGTTCCCCAAGAAGGACCGCTACCGCGCATACACGCAGGGCAGCATGTTCTTGAACTGGATCGCCGTGCTGTGCCGCCCGCGCCCGCCGACGTACCTTCGCTTCAAGAGCCCGCACATGGAGGGCGACCAGCGGCTGTTCCCGGAGACGACCAAGTCGCTGATCGCCGCCAGCAAAAAGCGGGCGAACAACGACAACAACAACAACAACACCGCCGCCGACGGCACCTTTAATAAGGGCGGCAACGACCTCGAGATGCAGAACGTCAACGGCGTTGTTACCAACACGAATGCTGCGGCCGGGACGTCGCCCTCTGCAGCAGCGGCGGCGGAACCCTTTACGCCCGGCTTCCAAGGACCCGTGGCATTGCGGAACAGCGCGCCAGAGTAGACTGCATTCCTTTCATTTTTTTCTTTCAGAATTTCCTTACCGTCTTTTATACGCCTTTCTTCAACATTTTCAAGTCTTGTACACTTTTATTCTGGTTTAGTCCATGGAGGGTCGCTTCTTCTTGCTTCTGTTCTTCATTTCTTTCAAAATACCCTTTCTGTTTTTCTTTTTCTTCACCCTTTTCCCATTCTCTCCATCTCTCCTAGCTAGCGAGCTGCTGTTACCACCCTTTTCTTAGGGCTTATATTTCCTTTGTCATGCAGTTTTCTTCCCCTCTTGGTACACCAGCAACTTTCCCGTTTTTCCCTTTTTCTCCGCTTCTTCTTTACTTTATTTGCTATATTTTATAATGTAGTGTGTAGTCCGTGTTGGAGGGAAAACTCTGGATTTTCTTCTTCTTTTTTTGTACGGTATACACACCCGGGATGCGTCACAGGAACACAAAAACGTTCAGGACGTCACTATTAAAACAAAAGGCAAAAAATAGAATACAACGGTATCAAATTACACCACACAGAAGCATGCATTTGTCCGGACAAACGAGTGACATTCTAGATGCAGCATGTTCACGTTTCTGTATTTGTATATCAAATATATATAATATGTACATGCGCCGTTTGTGCGAGAAACGGGTGCAAGACAAGTGAGCCAACCGGAAAGAAAGGCTTTAAAAAACATGTAAACGATCTTTGGCCACCCTGAATTTTTCTTTTCGTGTGTGACCTTTCAAAAGATGGGAAGTGAAAAAGAGCTAAAGTAACATGAAAAAGAAATAGAGAGATAAGAGAGAGAGAAACGACAAAGAAAAAGACATTATTTCCCATTATCATAATTACGCCGGTAAAGTGGAAGGTGGAAGTGGAAGAAGGAGGTGTGGTGTTGCTGTGTCAAGAAAACAAGGGAAAAGGGGCCAACGACAAAAGAAAACAAAACATCAAGAAAGATACTCAACATCATTAGTTGGCCGGCATCACAAAAAAAGACAAAAAGAGAAACATACATGTAAGCTGGCCGCCCTGGTGAAAAAAGTCGCATGAAAACAAACAAAAGAAAGACGCGTGGCTATAAGGGACAAGTTAAACAAAAACAGGTATTGAAACGTCGGGCATGGTCATCAGCCTGGCAACAGCGGTCGTTTTCCGCTCGTCGTGGTCGTGGAGTTGCGCTTTTCGTGGATACTGCCGCCCGGTATTGGCTTCCTTGCGCACATAAGGAAACACAGTGGCCAGCCTTGATAGGGTCGACGGGGATTTTGACGGGCACCACCTGATTGATGTTGATGGCGCTCTTCTGTCGTTCCATCTCCGCCTGCACCGACCATCCACCTGCTGCGCTCACTGATACCGCCAACACCGCCAATATCGGCACCGCCGTGTTTCAGTCCACGGATCCAAAGGTGGTGCTACCGCTCGGGGATCGGACTCCTAGCCAACCGCCCGCCGGCGCTCACACGCTTTTGCAGCCGCGCCTCCTTCTCCCGGGCCATGCGCTCCATGGTGCCCATGCCGGACGACGACGGTGTCGAGGACGGGTGCGCACCCGCCATGCCTCCGCCACTTCCTGTGGAGTTGCCGCTGCTGCTGTCGAGGACATTTAACCCGCCGACACGCCCGCGCTTGGCCTCGACGTACTGCTGGGCGCTGCGGCTGAGGGGGAACGCTGGCAGCGTGGCCGGGATTTGTGCGCCGTTTTGCAACAAGAGCTCGGCGACGGGGAAGGGCACCTGTTTTGTCTTGGGGTCGGCTGGCCCGCCGGCGCCGGCTCCAGCAGTGCCAGGCCGTGGCGTGTGGATGGGCGACGGTGTAGGCGAGGGCGAGGCCGGGTCGGCTGCCGCCAGAGCGAGGAAGACCACGTGCGTGCCGCGCGACAGGTCGGTGGTGTTGGGGTTTGCCTTGAGGGAGAGTGCATAAATGACCTGCTGGATGTCGTTTTTCTTGACGCTGGCGAGCAGGGTCTCGTCGGCCGTGGAGTAGCGCGAGAGCGTGGCGCTGATGGGCTCGACGTAGGCGCGGTCGACGTACTTGGCCGTGATGAAGCGCAAGCGCTGCTCGCGGTTGGCGGTGGGCGCGAGCTTGACGGCCGGGTCAAGCTTGGCCTCCCAGACCATGTTGGCGACGCGGTTGCCGACGAGGAGCAAGAGTTCGATGATATCGGTCGTAAACGACGTAATGTCAAGCGTGAGCGAGCGGACTTTGCTGATGTGGGTACCCAGAGAACGGTGGATGCCGCTGCACTCGATGCACAGGATGATGGCGAGGTTGATGGAGACCCACTCGACCTTGGCGCCGGACCCGCAGTCGGCGCACCAGCAGTTGCCCTGGTCGTTGTCGCGCAGCATTTGCAGCAGCTTGTCCGGGTTCTCTTCGTAGCTGCTGCTGGCGGCGCGGGGCGCACTGGGCCGACTGCCGACGGTGATACGCCGGGTCGGGATACCCGTGTTGCCGCCGCCAGTGCTGTTACCACCGCCCGACATGGCCTGTGCCATGGCGCCGCCCACAGCGCCACTGCCATGGCCGCCGTGGCCGTCACGACCGCGGTGACCGTGGCTCAGGGAGGTGCTCTTGCTGGTGAACATGGAGCCAATGTCGCGGCTAGGGAAGCCCGACGAGCCGTTGTCGGGCGACATGACGGGTGCCGGCTTCTCGCGGTCGCGGCCCTCCATGGCGCTCTGGAGGGCGTTATTGATGGACGAGATCCAGCTGTTCATGTCCTCCTCGGACGTTGCTTGGTAGACGCGCTTGTAGTGGGGTGTGATCACTTCAAACGTAAACCGCCGCTCGGCGTTCCGCGCCTCGCGGACAGAGGCCATGCGCAGATCGATGGGTTCCATGTGCAGGTCGAGCTTCTGCTTCCAGTTGCTGTACTCGGACAGCTTGCCCTGGTCGAGAACGATCCAGAACTTGTGCCACCCTTGCTTGTTCAAAGCCGAGCGTGGATCGACGTGGCCGCCAGGACGGTTCAGCGCCCAGAGGAGACCCTCCTTGCGCTGGTTGCCGTTCTTCTCCAGAATGGCTGTCTGGGCCGGGTCGCGCTCCTCGAGATCACGGATGCCCTTGAACTTGGAGTTTTGTGGCGGGCTGCCGACGGACAGGTGGTGGGAGCCCAGGCTTCCTGGTGAGCGCGACAGATCCGTGGCTGTGGCACCGGTCGCGCCGGGCGCAGCGCCGACCCGCAGCTGCGAGCCTGTACTGTCGGCGCGGCCAAGTTCCGAGTCGGAGTTGGATTGTGCGGAGGCGGCGGTGTTGGTGGTAGCGCTTGTTGTGTGCCCGTTGTTGCTGCCGCTGTTGACGATACCGATGGTGCTGTTGTTGTTAATGGTCGGTGCTGTGGAAAACGTGTCGGAGTCTGCGTAGGGTGCGCTGCTGGTAGCGCCGTTGCTCTTCTCGAGAACGCGCCGCTTCTCTTCGCGCTCGCGGCGCTGGTACTGGTACTCCTTGTCGGCGAGCTGGACTTCGTTGGAGAGGGCCTCCAGCTGGGGCAGTAGGCCGTCGACCTTCTTGGCCGTGTTGAGGAACGACTTGGCCTGGCCGTCGGCGTAGCGCGTCAGGTGGGACAGGACTTCTTGCTCTTTGCGACCGCCTGACAAATCTTGCATAAAGGATGAGTAGTCGAAGCGTTTGAGCTCAAAGTTGCGGCGCTTGGTCTGGTACTTGGTGTCGCTCTCTGCCAGCTTCTTAGCCTTCAAAGAGTCTTGCCGCTGGCCGAGGTAGCGCCCGACGTAGGCGTAGTAGTCCTTGCTCTCCTCCTCAAAGTCGCGCTTCTTGGCCTCGGCCTGCTTGATGTCCCAGGTGTACAGCTTGGTCAGGGGGTCGATGACGATGCGCTGGAGGTTGAACGTGTTTTGGCGTTCGTACGCCAGGATCTCGCGGGCGATCTTGTCAAAGTAGTGGTCGATGGCCGGCTGGACGGCGTTGGCGTTGGTCGACGATGTCTCCTTCAGGGCGTCGATGAACGAGGAGAATGCTTCGTTCGAGTCCACCATGGTCGCGTATGCGTGTTCGGCACGCTTGATGACCTTTTTCATATGCATGCGCATGTTTCCGGTCTTCTGCTCGAGAGCCTTGATCGTTGCGCGGAACAGGGGGCCGTCGTCTGCCACGGACACGTCATCGCCGGGCCGGGGACACGACACGTCGACCTTGACTGGCTCGGGTGGTGGTGGTGGCGCGGTGGTCGGTGCGGGTTGTACTTGTAAGGATGCTGCCGTTACGGCTCCGGTGGTGCCGGCGGGATCCAGCATCCCGATCCGTGGCGAGTTCGGTATCTCTTCAATCGCTTCGACGTTGCTGCTGATGCGCGAGTCGACGGACTGCGCGGATGCGACGCGGATCCTGGGCGGGGCGCTGAGGAGGAAGGGGGGTGTGGGCGAGCTGGGGTGGATGGGTATGGTGGTTGCGTCTGGATGGTTAGCAAAGAGGATCTGCTTATGATCTCTGGTTGGCAGCCGAGGGACAGAGACATACTTGAGACGAAAAAGGAGAAGCTGGCCAGGGTGTTTAACCTATGGGCACGCTGGTCATATTCCACGAAGCTGCACGAGTTGCGCCAGCCGCCGCCTTTGTCCTCCAAGGTCTTGGGCGGCTTCCACCGCCATGACCAGTCAAAGGTTACAGACGGGCTGCCACCGGTGGAAAAGTCGCCGACGAGCTCGACGTTGGAGTTCTTGTGCAGGTTGGGGTCGGCGTGAAACTCGCGCGTCAGCAAGTTCTCGACCTCGCGCAGGTTGGATGCCTGGACGAACGTGAGACCGTTGATCACGGTGTCGACTGCGGCGGCGGTGGCAGCAGCGGCAGCAGCGCCCGAGGAGGCTCCGTTGACATCGGGTGGACTGCTAGAGGCAGCGGCTGGCGCGGCAGTTCCACTGGTACTGCTAGCAGCTGCAGATGTGCCAGCCGCTGTTCCGGCTGTTGCGCCGGCGCCGGCGGCATTTGTGGCGTTTGTAGAGTTTGCGGCGCTCGCGGACGTGGGCGTCTGTCGTATGACAAAGGTGAAGGTGAATGTGAGCTCCTCGTCGTTGGGGAGTTTGAGGAGAAAGGAGGGGCCGGGTGCGGCGGAGCTTTCCGTGTCCTGCGGGGCCGAATTAGTAGAGAGTAAAATGGGCGGAAAAGAACAAAAGACAGGAGAGACGGACCTGCACAAAGTTGAGGGGTGTGCTGTCGCCAAGGGAGCGCGTGGCGGACACACGGACGGCTGGAAAGGCGTTGGGCGCAATATTCACGGATGTGCGCCGGCGGGCGGAGGTGATGACGAGCGACGAGATGGATACTGTGGAAAAGAAGCTGGTTAGTCTGTTGGCCGTGTATGCAAGTGGTCAGAGCAGCGCGGGACAGCCGCAGCGGGCGAGAAACAGAGGCGGTGGCGGAGGGCCGACGTGAAGACGTAAGGCGGCTGAAAAAAGGAAAGACAAAAGTTCGCGATGCTTCTTGTCTCGTGTCTCGTGTCTCCCGCCGGCTGCGTTCCGGTGGTCGAGCCACCTCTTTTTGTTTCTACCGTCATCCCGCTTTCCTCAACTATCCTCCACCGTCTCGTTCGTCGCTGTTATGTGCTTTCCGTTGCTCTGGGGTCGTCTTCTCTTACATCGGTTTTGGTCGCGCAGGTAGAGGACACAGCCCTCATCGGGGCGACTCGAGGTGATGCCCATGGCGGGCGGGCGGCGAAGGGGTGAGACAGGCGAAAAAGAAAGTCTTCGGGGTCCGGAGGAAGGGGATATCTGCAAAAAGAGAGGCCTGGAAACCGGTCGTGGTGCGTTGTGTCGGGTTGGAAATGGTCGAAACTCGAAACGGAGGGGATGGAGAAAAAGGAACGCGACCCGCCTGTTCGAGGAAGGCCTGCTAACGAGGAAAGAGGAGAAGGTGGAAGGAGCGGTTATCAATACGGAGTAGGCAGGAGGGGATGATCTAGTGATGTGGGCGACAGCAGACTAGTCCCCTGTGTCCTCAAGGTGGCGCTCAGGCACTGTCGCGCCTTCCGCCGTGGCCCTGACCAGGCTAAATACCCCTGCTGCTATCACGTGACGACACCCGAGCACGATGCAACACTGCCCCGGGGCCTACGTAGCCTTCTGAAATATGCGGAGTGTCTTACCAGTGCAAGGCGCTAAAGGCCGCTAAAAAGGGCCCCTAAAGAATGCCCCCAAGCAGCGAACAGGCGTGAAGTCAGGCGAGGCAGGCTGGCGCTGGTCGCTGAAGGACCACGGGGCACTGCTGGAGATATAAAACGAAGCAAGGAAGGAGCGATCAGATGTCAGGGTGCAACAGGCAGCACCCAATGCTTTCGCCACTGTTTGATGCCAGATATACAGGTTCTTTGCTGTGGCAGCGAATGCGAGGTGCAGCATTTCGTAAATGTCAGATTGTCGATGCCGAAGCCGAACCACCGCGTCAAGACGTTTTGTCACACCATGCGATGTAAAAATAAAAATAAAATAAAAAGGCGTTTTATTCGTTGATGGGTCCTGGCTCCTGGCATGCCAAGTTCAGGCGGCTCTTAAGCTTCAACTACCGGCTGTCGCTCCGGCGCAGCGCTGGAATTAGAACAGATGAAAAAAACGGCAGGCACCGATCATACAGTGCTTGCAGCCTTGGCTCGCTCCTGCCCTTTGTTGTCTATTTTATGCTTCCTCAGCCGTCAAATAGCTCCTTCATCCCTTCCTTGGCTCCTTTGATATCTCGGCTGCTCTTTCCTTGAATATGTCTTTGTTCCTTCCCAGAGGCGCGTGCCAAACCCCCAAAACGGAACGGCACAAACAGCAAAATGGGAAAGTGCCTCCCAACGCCCCAAATCTACGCATGACTTGCCTTAATGGCAAATAACGATCAGCAAACGACAACACCTGGTTATCATATCTACGATGGCGATTTGGGCCTGGCTCGACCGACGACGTACGACGTATCTTACGGAGTAGCTCGGCGCGATCAATGTCAATAGCGCTAGCATGAGCAAGCCCGACGGCTGAAGCTTGGTGGGTGATGTAATTTGACGTAGTGGCTTGCAAACCTGTTTACAGCGACCCATTTGCGGCCATAGAGCCCCGATACAGGCATCCCTGCTTCAATCTCTATTTATATTGCACCGGATAGGCGCATATCAACGGCGTCTCCAAAAGGGCAAAAAGGGGGGTGGAGGGGCTAGGACGCGCCCTGGCGTCCTGGCGCACTGGCGCCCAAACTCCGCCACATGCTGGGCTCCGTTCTTCCTTATGTCGTACGTACCTTCCCTGCTTCATATCCCCATAGCCCACTACGGAGTCCTGTGCTCCCAGGACTCCGACGTACTGAGTACAGAAATAGACGACATCTCGTGTCGTTTCGCCGCCTGCCCCCATTCTGCCGCCAATCCTTCTGCAAGGGGAACATCGTCGCTTTCGATTCTCTTTTCGGTTGGCGCCGCCATTTTGCATTTTCTGTGTTTTGATCGTTCCAATACCCCCACCGTTCTCGACTTTACTGCGGCATCATCTGTTCCCTTCGATCTCCTCGATCTCCCTGATCTCGTCGATTGCTTCGACCCCTCCGACGTCCCTCATTCGATCTCCGACCTCCGACCTCCGACCTCCGACCTCTGACCTCCGACCGCCTCCGGCCGTTTCAGCTTTTACCGTCTCCAACCTAGCCTTCCGATCTGTGCTGTCCGTCGCTCGACGCCTCTGGCCGCGGCGCCCGACCGACACCCCCCCCTCCCCGACCGCAGGCTGATCGACTCTGGCTGCCCCTGCCAGCCTCGCTTAGCCATGTCGACAACCTCCAACCGGACCTCGCGGCCCAGCCGCAGCAGCCTGCACAACTCCCGCATGAGCACCATGAGCGCCCGCCGGCCGCGTGCCGGCTCGCGCGCCGCCCACCTCGCCGAGGTGCAGTTCGAGGACGGCTACAGCTACGCCCTCCGCATCGCCTACCTCAACTACCTGCTGCAGCCCAAGAAGAAGAGAAAAGAATACGTCATCGCGCCCAAGCCCGTGCGCACGCACACGGCGTCCAACAGCGTCGGCGAGCTCATGAAGGAGTTTATGCCGTCCGGCTCGTCGTCGTCGTCGTCCTCGACCGCCAACATGAAGCTGCCCCACAGCCTGCGGCAGGCCCTCGAGAAACGCATGGAGGGCGTGCTGCGCGGCACCGAGAAGCTGCCGGGCTACAACGACGCGGCCGTCAAGCGCACGTTTGGCGAGGCCTACACGGCGTTTACCGCCGACAGCTTCCGCAAGAGCATCGACAAGGACCGCAAGATCGAGCCCCTCATCCTGATTTTCTACACATCCGCCAGCAAAGCCCAGGGCCGCGGCAAGGCCGCCGACGACGACTCGTGGAAGCCGCTTGTCGACCGCCACGTTGCTCTGTTTGTGCGCCTCGTCAGCAGCCTCATGCGCGACCTGGGCAGCGACCAGGGCCGGCCCGAGTTCATGGGCCGCCTGGCGACGCTCGAGAAGAAGCTGCTCACCAACGACCAAGACCTGTCTCTCGACGCCAGCCAACCCGGCGAGCACAAGACGATCGAGGTCGAGATCCCGCTGACGTACGACGTCAAGGACATGCCCATGGTGCAGACGGTGGCGCGCATCTTTGGGCGCACGCAGAGCGAGGTGCAGACCGAAATCGACCGCGATTTGACCGTGTGGACCGAGGAGGCCGCCCTCAAAGACCTCAAGACGTACCAGCACCAGCTGACGTCCAACATGCCGGGCGCCCTGCGCCGCGGCGAATTTGACCTGGACTCGGCCTACGACGAATGGAAAAAGGCCGAGATCCACCAGCTGACGCAGATGATGCTGGATCTGCTGACCGTGCGGCCCGATCTGGCCAAGACCTCGACGGCGGGTGCGGGTGGTGCCGCGTCTTTGGGCGGCAACGGCGCCGAGAAGCCGCTCCCAATTCGACCCACATCCATGTACGGGGAGGACCAGACGTACGCAGACATCAGCCGCATGATCTCGTCGCACCCAGATCCCGTGGCAGCCGCCTCCGTCGTGAACCAGTTTGGCTACGACGGGTCCATGGGCTTCTCATCACTCTCCATGGACGACAGTACGAGTGGCGGCAGCAGCATCCGTGCCGTCGAGGATTCGCCCGAGTACACATACATCCCGTCCGACCCGCGGTCCTACTACAAGTTCGTGCTGAAGCACGCCCTGTCCTACGACCAGCTGCACCACGACGAGGGCACCATTGTCTCCGAGGCCGTCCCGCTGCACCGCTCGTCGATGGACCTGCTGATTGAGCTGGCCGTGCACTGGCGCTTACCACAGTTTTCGCGCGAGGTTCTGCTGCTGGACGTCGCATCACAAAAGTACTTGGATCTCGAGATGCGCGCCGAGGAGGTGTACGAGCTGTTTGAGGACGTCAAGGACAGCGCGACGTTTGACCACCTGCCGCACAACAAGAAGCCGCCGTACATTCAAATGTTCGGCCAGCCGCTGCACAGCATCGAGCGCAGCCACTGGGCGTCACACGACTATGCTGCCTACCAGCAGATTCTCGTCAAGATGCAGGAGGCGATGCTGCGCGAGCTGCTCGAGGTGGCCTCGCAGTGCTACGACCCGAAACCCCAGTCCATTGGCCCGACGCTCATGTTCATCACAGACCACATCCACAACGACGACGCCTTCCCACAGCGGCCCGAGGTCATTGCTCAGTTCGCCGAGGCGCTCACGGCCACCATGCGCGACCGCGCGGCCGGCCTGTACCGCGAGTTCTTGGACACCAACATCCCGCGCGAGGAGGACGACTGGGACTTTAGTCATGTGGTGAACCTGGGCAAGGCTGTGGTGGCCGTGTGCGACCGCACGCGCAAGCGGTACCGCAAGAACCCAGAGATTATGGGCGTCAGCCCCTTTAAGGAGCTCGTGGGCACCATGTTCCCGAGCTTCGAGGCCGACGCCAAGGCGATTATCGAGCGCATTGTGCAAAAGGCCAAGGACCGCGGTCTCGAGGTGAATCTGCAGGACGGGTTTGACCTGTACAAGGAGCTCGCCGACATCCGCAAGATCCACGTCGAGTCGCTGCCCGGCAAGCCGTTTGCCTTCCACGTTGAGGGCCTGCTGGAAGAGTTTGTGTGGCGCTGGATCAAGGGCGCGCAGGAGCGCATGGAGAACATTGTCGAGGAGGCCATCAAGCAGGACCAGTTCCAAGTGCGCGTGCAGAACCCGGGCGACGTGCCCACGGACGACGAGCGCCACAGCGTGTCCATCATCGACACGTTCCAAGCCTTCAACCAGAGCGTCGACCAGATCTACCAGCTCGAGTGGGACGACGACGTGCACCACGCCAAGTTCATGACGGCGCTGTCCAATGCCTTTACGGCGGGCATCGGCCGCTACTGCGAGATTGTCGAGCAGCGGTTTGCCAAGGAGATGGACCGGCCCTCGGCGCAGGAGCTGGCCAACGCCAACAAGACGGCGCAGGAGCGCTGGATGCAGTACGCCAAGGACGCGCTGAGCAACAAGGACAAGGTCGAGCCGTTTCAGTTTTACGCCGAGTCATTTGTCAAGCTCAACAACATTGAGTACGGCATGCAGGCGTTGGATGCCTTGGAAAAGTCGGTCAACGTCGACGGGTGCGCCGAGGTCCTCAAGCGCGAAAACGGGCCCATCAAGCCTGTGGATAGGCGCAACGCCAAGTACGTTTTTACAATCAAGATCGTCGAGGCCGAGGACCTCAAAGCGTGCGACCCCACGGGCACGAGCGACCCGTACGTGGTGTTGGGCGACGAGTACCAAAAGCGGCTGGCCAAGACGCGCATCATCATGCGCAACCTCAACCCGCGCTGGGACGAGTCGGTCGAGATCACCGTGTCGGGCCCGCTCAACATTATCGCCACGATCTGGGACTACGACACATTTGGCGACCACGACTTTGTCGGCCGCACGTCGCTCAAGCTCGACCCGCTGCACTTTAGCGACTACCTGCCGCGCGAGTTCTGGCTCGACCTCGACACGCAGGGCCGTTTGTTGCTGCGCGTCAGCATGGAGGGCGAGCGCGACGACATCCAGTTCCACTTTGGCAAAGCGTTCCGCCACCTCAAGCGCACGGAGCGCGACATGGTGCGTAAGATCACGGACAAGCTGGTGGCGCACATCAACGCGTCACTATCGTATGAAGCTCTCAAAAGCCTGCTGAACCGTGGGTCGCTGCTGGCGTCGTCCATGGCGGCGCTGTGGCAGAAGCGTACGTCCACAAAACCGCAGCCTCTCACCCAAGCCGACGTCGAGAACACGCTCCAGCCGCTGTTTACGTACTTTAACGAGAACTTTGCCATTATGAACCAGACGCTGACGCACGCCACCATGATGGCCGTCATGACGCGCCTGTGGAAGGAGGCGCTCATGGCCATTGAGGCGCTGCTCGTCCCGCCCCTGTCGGAAAAGCCTTCCACCCAAAAGCCCTTGACACAAGCCGAGCTCGATGTTGTCTACAAGTGGCTCGAGATGCTCTTTGATTTCTTCCATGCGCGCAACGACCAGGGCGAGGTTCTCGGTGTGCCCGCCGACATACTGAAGTCGCCCAAGTACCACGAGCTCGCGTCGCTCAACTTCTTCTACTTTGAGACCACCGAAAACCTGGTGCGCACCTCGGAGCGCATGGCCGCCGCCACCGCGCAGCGCGCCCAGCAGCAGCTGCAACAACAACAGCAACAGCTGCCGGCCAACGGCATCATCCCGGGGCTGTCCATGGCGGGCCGTCATCTGTCGGCGCCGCCCGGGTTCGGCCCCGGCGCGGCCGGTGGTGGCGCGTTTGCCAGCATGGGCACGATCCGGCGCGGCAAGAGCATCATGATGAGCCGCAACCTGGGCACGATGCGGCGGGCGAAAGAAGAGAAGCGCAAAGATGCACAGGCGGACCCGTCGGACGACATGATTTTGCGGATCCTGCGGATGCGGCCCGAGTCGGCCATGTACTTGAAAGAACGGCACCGGCAAAAGGAGCGCATGGCGGCGCACCAGGCGGCGGCGATGATTGTGCGACAGAGCATCAACCAAGGGTGGACGGGCCCGGCTTTTGGCGGGGCCATGTACAGCCGGAACAACCTGCCGATGCGGTAGGAGTATGGTTTGTGTGTGTGCGTGCGTGTGTGTGCTTCTCACGAGGAGCACAGTGATACCAAAAGGGTGTGACTTTTTACGAAGCCAGCAAAAACTAACGACGGATGACTTTGTTATTTTTTTTTGTCTGTTTGGAATACTTTGGGTCTTTTATGCTTTGGTCTTGTTTTGCCTGCATGTTTGGTTTATCTATTGGGTCATTTTTTTTTTCAGCAATACTACCGGGAGCATCTAGCAGTTTGGTTTTGGTTTTGTCCTTTCTGTTCCCTTGTCTTGTTCTTGTTTTCGGAGTACCCCCTGCGCCAGCTTGTTTGCTTTCTTCGTGTCCTAATCTTCACAGCGTGCCAGCGCTGCAGTTTGAATATGCTTTCTTTGTTGAGCGAACTTTTACGCGACGTTGCTGAATATCCAATGAAGACTGAAGATTTATATGAATACCAATGCTGCGTGATCCGATGCTTGCTATGCAATGTGAGTAATGTGTTTACATACAGTGTATGCAGTAATTCCGTGTAGAGTGCTGCTTATCACGCGCTACTTACACAGCCAAACACGGCCCCATTCATTCGCATGGCAAGCCCCAACGCCTTCAAGTCACGACCCATGACACTCTTCAACACCCCTCTCATCGTCCTCATCCACATCTCTCTAACTCGACAATAGTGAACAACCTGCGCATTGTGCGGAGCTGTATTGTCGTCTGTCTCATTCTGTTTGTCATTGTCGGCCTTGTTCGCTACCAGTCCACGTCCACTTTGTTCCCGCTGTCATCCCTTTCGTCTCCCTCCTCATTCTCATCGCCCAGCATGACCGTCGTCCACACCGTCCTCTTCTAGTTCAAGGCGGATGCCGATCCGGAGAAAGTTAAAGAGGTGCGCATCATATTCCAATTATGCTGCTTTTTCATCGTGCTAACCGTCCGACCTGCCGCCATTTTCTCTCGTTGAAAACGGCCTGCCTCGCGGCGGCTACGCAGCAGCCCTACATTTTGTCCATCAAGGGCGGCCGCGACAACTCGCCCGAGGGATTGCAGGCGGGAATCACGCACGGGTTTATAGTCGAGTTTGTGTCGACGGCAGACCGCGACTACTACGTGACGAAGGACCCGGCGCACCTGGCGTTTGTGGCGTCGTTGGACGGTTTGGTGACCAAGGCCGTGGTGGTGGACTTTACTGATGGGGAGTACTGAGCATGGAGGAGTCTTATTTAAAAACTGTATTTTATGCAAAAAATGATAAGGAAAGAAAGCTATGAAAATATGTCGTCTAAATGGTCATCCATCATTCGTGAGCAACGTGAGCACCTCGTGCCATTATGTTCTTGTCCCTCTCGTGAGGAGTGTTGTTGGGTATCGTCTAGGTCATATGTGTTTTTATGCCTGTCCCCTTTCTCTATTCCTATCCCATCCCTTCTCTCTCATACTCTCGTAGCCGTTTATCACAGCTCCGGCTCGCTCGTCGGCACGGCCGTGTACACGAGCGGCTGCCGTTCGGCCTGCCAGCTGGCACGGCGCGTCGCCCTCTTCCCAGCCTTGATCTTTCTCTTGCTCCTCTTGCTCCTCTTGCTGGCTTCCTCCCGCCGCTGGTCGCGCCACAGCAGCACCTGGATGGCCACCGTCACCGCCACCATCAGGATCTGCAGTGTAATGGACCACGTGTACCCACGGCGAGCGGCCGGGAAGTCGGTGGTACGCCAGACAAAGTTGGGGGCGATGGCCTGCAGGACGTAGGCCAAATCGTTGGCAACGGCGACGACGAGGGCGCGTTTCTCGGTGTCGGCCGAGCAAATCTCGTTGATCCAGATGAGGATAAGGGGACCGGCGCCGCCGCCGATATCACTGAACCAGTAGACAACCTTGCGGGCGTGGATGTCGTCGTAGAGGGGCATGCGCAAAAACGCAATGGCGAACCCGACGTGGATGGCGGCCCCCAGATAAATAAAGGGCCAGCGGCGGTTGGTGCCGTGCAGGGCGTCGGAGAGCCAGCCCCAGACGAAGGACATGGCGATCAAGATGCCAGTGCAGACAAGGGGGACTGACGGTCAGCGGTGGACATATCAACTCGGTAGGGAAGGGGGCACGTACGATTGTTGATCTGGCTGATGGTAAAGGAAACGCCTGGCACAGGCGGCGGGTCGGCGTTGAAGCTCTTGAGCCAGTAGCCCATGGCGTTCTGGTAGCCGCCGTTGTTCCACAAGATGTAGAGCAGGGGCAGCAGGTAGGTGTGCCAGCTGCGCAGGATGCGGCGCACTTTGTCGCGGGTCCAGGGCTGCTTGCCGGCGCGGCCGATCGCCTGCATGCGGTCGACGGACAGCTGGCGCTCGGCCTCGGACAGCCACCAGGTTCGGTCGCCGCTCTGGGGCAGGTTGGGGAAGAAGATGTAGCCGAGGAGGGCCAGTGGGAGGGTGATGAAGCCTGGTCGTTAGTGGGAGGAGATACAAAGATGTCGTTTTGCGGACAAGACTCACCATCAACAACGAATAGCCAGCGCCCTGCAAAATGTTAGCGAGACTCATCACAAAAGAGTAGGGGCACAAGACTCACACCCCGACAAGCCGTGAACGCCGTGCAGCCGCTCGTAGGCCGCCGCCTGCAAGAACCCGCTGAACAGCCGCCCCACCGACCCGGACAGCCAGAAGATCATCGCCCGCTTGCCCAGCTCCTGCGGCGTGTACAGTGAGCCTAGCAAATAATGGATGCCCGGGTAGAAGCCCGATTCAAACAGGCCCACGATGAACCGCAGCAGGTAGAGTGCGTGCGGCGACTGCACGGTGGCGGCGCCCACGGTGGCCAACCCCCAGCCGACCTCGAGCGAGGGAATCACCCAGCGCGGGCTGACGCGGGTGATGAGCAGCGTGGCCGGGATCTGGCCGAGCACGTAGCCGACGGTCCAGAGCGATGTGCTGGTGACGAGCTCGTTGCCGTCCATGTGCAGTTCTTCCTTCATGCCACTGAGGAATGCGTTGTAGACGTTGGTCTGGTCGAGTGTCTTCAAAAAGTAGCCGATCGAGGCAAACGTCAGCACGACGGCGTCGATCTTGTGCAGCAGGCGGCGCTCGGCAGGCGGGCGGTCCCAGGCGTCCCAGATGTAGCTGCGCCATGTTGTGTGGGCGGTCGTAGGGACGAGAGACTGTTGCTTGTCGTCATCGTCAAGGTCGAGATCGAGGTCGACGGTCGAGTTGCTCCGGCTGCTCTCGCCGCCGTCGTCGAGCAGCCGCTCCGCGTCGAGCTCGTTCTCGTCTCGTTGACGAAGGTCCTTCATGGTCGGTAAAGGCTGGAGACGAATACTGGTTGTGTTGCCGTCACGTTTTCCGTATTCGTCCTGTCCGTCCTGCTCGTCCGGCTCTCTCTGAACATCGTAGTCGTCTTCCGCCATCATTTGTGGCTCTCTCTATGGCGCTGCGGCCATACTCATACCTATGTCGTTATGCAAGACCCTGCGCCCTTGTTCGTCATTACAAACCAGCACCGGACAACGGCATAGCAAAGCCGCAGGCAGACACGCCCGCTGACCGCTGTCTCATGTCGTCAAGTGCTGTTTTGCTGCGTTGCGCTGCCCTGTGGTCGCTCGCCATCGGGGCAGGAGCCCCCTGACGCAGATGTTGCCATCCGTCACCGCGGTTGCGTTAGCCGCTAGCACACCATCCCACAGCACAGGAAGGCGCGAAGCTCAGCTCCCGACGCGGGGGTAAAAGAGGAAGGAGCGAACTGGACAATATGCAGCAAGCGGGGTTATTGGAGATGTGCAGCTTTGCACATAAAAGAAAGAAAGCAGAAATACGATCCAGGACGCGACAGGATCGAGGAAACGCGCTGACCGGAACGCGCATAGTACAGAACTGAACTTGTAATTTGTAATATGTTCAATTGTGAAAATGGAAGTGCCGGCGCGTGTTAGTGAGGCAATTGGGTGACTCTTGTGTATATAGTGATTGTGACTGAATATGTGGTGGTAAGCTGATACATACACATCTCCGGCACTAACTTTTAGCGCAACTTCCCCAGATATGGTCCAGAGTTTGGGTTCACCAAAAGCTTCCCGAGCTTTCCGAAACCAATTCCCACCTTGCCAGCTACAAAAACCCAGACACCGCCGTTTCCCAGCTGATCGCCACTCTTTCTCTTCTTTTCCTCCTACATCCAACGAGCCGGGTGTGAATCAAGGAGAGAACTCGTGACCAACACGCGTCACCGCAGTGCGATACGCGGCACAAATAGATCATCCCGAACGATGACTAAGAAGATCATCGACGACTCCGTCTTCCCGCTTTTTATCACCGAGGCCAATCTAGAACGGACGATCAGATCGGCAGAGCGTACGTATGTCCGTACGTACATATACGTAACACACCTGTACGACGTACTGACATTAGATTGCGAGCACCATCATGCCGTCCATAGAGGAGTCCGCTATGGACTGCCCTCTCTGGCTATCTCCTGATGGGCGAACAGGCTGAATTGTCTAAGTCCGCGGGCATACCGAGGAAGCTATAGCTCTGGCAAGAAGTCTTGTAAGTTGCTTGTGCGAGCAAGACGCTTGCACGGGAATCAAGTTTAAAAAGCAAGCGAATGCCCACCATGCCATCGAGACAATCGAATACATTTTGGATCATCGATAATCCCCTTCCATAAACATGCCATCGCCGACCTCATCATCGCTCCTCGTCGGCCTCGTCGTCGGGCAGCTGGCCAGTGGCGCCCTCGGCTCGCTCGCCGGGCAGGTGCTGCAGACCCCCGGCGGACTCATCCAGGGCGTGCCTGCGTTCAACAGTTCGCCGCAGCTCGCCGGAAACACTACTCTCACCGGCCTCGCCAACTGGCAAGACGTCGCTGTCTGGAAGGGCATTCCCTACGCGGCATCGACGGCCGGCGCCAACCGCTGGCGCCCGCCACAGCCACGCGCGCCCTGGAACACGACACTTGTGGCCGACAGTTTTGGCGCCGGCTGTCCAACGACGCCCGGCGAGAGTCCCAGCACCAGCGAGGACTGTCTCAACCTGAATGTGTGGTCGGCCGCCAACACCACATCCGACAAGCTGCCCGTCATTCTGTGGACTCACCCGTCCGGCGGCTCGGGCGCCGACGCGCTGTTTGACGGCGGCGGCATGGCGGCGCAGGGCGTGGTGTTTGTCAACTACAACCACCGCGACGGGGCGTTTGGATGGCTGGCCCTGCCCGAGCTGGCCGCCGAATTCCAGAAAGAGAGCGGGCACAATGTGTCCGGCAACTGGGGCCTGCTCGACCAGTTCGCGGCACTGCGCTGGGTGCACGCCAACATTGCGGCCTTTGGCGGCGACCCGGCACGGATCACTGTCGTGGGGCAGTCAGCGGGCTCGGCGGCGGTGTACCACACCGTCAATGCGCCTTTGAGCCTGGTCCCCGAAGGCACGATTGTTGGGGCCATCGCCGAGAGTGGCATCCGCGACCCGCGCGACCCGCTGGCCGCGAGCTTGGCCGAGAGCTACAACAACATGACGTATGCGCTGCAGCTGGGCCAGGAGTTTTTGCGCAATAACAACGCGACGACTGTCGACGACCTCCGAAAGATTTCCCTCGCTTCGCTCGCCGGCACATCCTCTGCCCCTGGCTCGGGCGGCGGCTTCCGACCGACACTCGACGGCTACGCCCTGCCGGACACATACGCGAACCTGCTGGCGCGACCGCCGTCGCACGCCGTTCCGCTCATCACGGGCAACACGCGGGACGAGAGCGGCGCAGTCTACGGCCTCACGATGACACTCGCAGAGTACACGGCATCGATGCAGCTGCAGTACGGCAACCTGTCCGAGCAGGCGTTGGCCGCGTACCCCGCGCGCAACGACAGCGAGGCCGCCGCCGCGTACAATGCCCACTGGCAGGACACGTCGAAAGTGTCGTCGTGGGGGTTTGCGGCCGGGTGGTCCAAGACGACCTCGGCGCCCATCTACACGTACTACTGGGACCACGCGCCGCCGGGCCAGGACCAGGGCGCACACCACATGTCGGAGATCAACTATGTGTTCAACAACCTGTACAAGACGGACCTGCCGTGGCAGGCGGTCGACGCGGCGATTGCGCAGCGCATGTCGGCATACTGGGCCAACTTTGCGCGGACGGGCAGTCCGATGGGCAATCCGATAGGGGCCCTCCTCGCCAATGGAGGAATCGACAAAGGACTGCCGTCGTGGAAGCCCACACTCGCCAACGAAACGGTCGTGATGCATGTCGGCGACGGCTGGGGGGACATGTCGATTGCCGGTCCGGCGCAGCGCCAGCTGATCAATGACTATTTTGCAGAGCAGACCCCGTTTTGAGGCGGGGGCAGATGAAAAATAGAAAGTGAGTAGAAATTGAAGTCTATTGTCTGTTTATCTCTATTGTCTGTTTATCTATTCCTGTGCTTCTACGAAATAACGGTGATGGTGTCCGCCGTTGGCCCACAGTCGCTTGGCAGTGTAATCACCGGCGCTTTGTCGTCGTCCACAGCCGCACTGAAGCTGTATGTCGGGTTAAAGGCCAGGATCTGACCGACGGTGGTGTTGTAGGCCGCGGCTAGGTCGACGTACGTGCCATAAGCAAAGCGGTACGGCTGCACACGGCACACACTGGGGCTGCACTGCGGGATCTTGAGGCCACGGCCGGGATCGAGTGAGGTGGATGTATTGACAGACGACGGCGAGGCCAAAGTCGAAGTCGATGACGGTGGCGGTCCCGGCGACCCCGTCGAGTTGGCCAGGGCGGCCACGTCCAAGTTCAGCTTTTGGGCCACCTTTGCCAGCGTGTCCCCTGCGACGACGGTGTACACGTGCGGGCCACCATAAATGCAGGGCAGAGGCGCCGTCGTCTCCTTCAAGAGGCAGGAGGTGTCGTTGATGTTGGTATCATTCGCCGGCAGGAGAAGGGTAGACCCCACCCGCGGCATCAACTCCACATCGGCCATGCGGTTGGCGCGGGCGACGGCGCAGACGCCGCGGTGGACGGCGGCGGCAATAGACGCGAGTGTGTCGTTGGCCTGGACAGTGTAGGTGCCCGAGTAGGTGAGGCCGGGCGGGGGTGTGGTGGACTGTGCGACGGCCAGTCCGCAGACGGTGGACATGACGAGAAGAATCTTCATCTTGGGAGGAGTTTGATTTTATTTTATTTCATTGTTGATTTGGTTCTTTTTACTGACACAAATGGAGAGATGGCACAGGCTTCTATTTAAGTCGCTCTTGGGAGCGCTTCTATGCTGGCTATGGTGTTCTATCAGCAGGATCCATTATGTCGGGTACAGGATAAATGCAGTAGTCGTTTTCATCGTCGTCACCACCTCTATCTCCGAAAGCAAGTCCGCAAGCCCGACCCGTCTCCGTCCCGTGTCAATTAATATTGATAAATCCGTCCATGCTCTCTTCCTCGCGTCCTCCTTCCCTATGGACAGACCAGCGTCACTTTGACGTTGGCCTAGTCGGCGAGGCCACTCGAAAAGTCACCATTGGCTATAAGGTTAGGGCCGGGAAGGCAGGAGGGAGAGGCCGACGAGGAGGTGGCCAAAGAGGACGAGACGGACGGCACCGATGACGACGACGACGACGACGATAGAGAAGGCCGTCAGTTGGAGGCGGCAACGGGAGCACAAATGGCAAGTCCCAGACTGAAAAGGCCGGCCAGCTGCGGCAACTTCGATGGTTAACAAAAGGATTGGCGTTGTTTGACGTCGACTTGACCGACGGTGTGCGCACTACCAAGTGCCAAGAGAAAAACGGACAGCTGTGATATTCTCCGAGATTCCTTGGGACGACTCCCCCCCTTTTTACGCCTCCGTCGACTACCACCCCCTATTTTTGCGTCTTCCCCTGCTCCGTACATCTTACCGTACCCTCCACTCCATTATCGTGACGACAGCGGCAACGGGCTGGGCGTGTATTGTGTCCGGTGCACAAACTAGCCCCGAAAGGGGTGGTCCATCCACCTCAAAAGAAACAAATATCGATTTGTGGTGGCGCATGGGAAACATTGGTGGACGTCACTCCTCAATTCGAGGTTGTCGTCACGTATCTATCGACACCCAGCCGTTGCGCGTATGCGGCTGCAGAGTGCGTCCTGGTCCCGTCTAAAGTACTCTGTATCTTTAAATTCTGCTGCGCGAACCGGCAGATGACTTGGACAAGGATGATTTGGACAAGGCTGATCTTGCTTCCCTCCCCGGAAAGGAATGAAGGCAATCGATCCATCGTTCCGTCTTACTCGGAGTCAAAATCGACAAAGTCGACGAAACCAAAAATAGACAGTTCAATCACCAAATCACCAGACAGTCACCAATCACTATCTCGATGAAAGGTGAACGACTGCTGCCTGGTAAACGATCCGCCATTCTCGACTTCGGAATCGTATCTTCTTGCCTCCTTGTGTCGCACCTTCCGCACCTCTTCGCACCCCGGAAGCATAGAAAGGACCCAGGACTCCGGGACGTGCGAGTTACTTGTGATAAGATGGACGAGATGGGCGTGTACATAAAGAGTCGTGTCCTTCTTCGTCGTCGTCCTCTGCTCCCACCTCAAAAGAATCAATTTGAAAAGAAGCCTCATCTCTTCCTGCGGCACAGCACGCCACTGGGTTGGGTGACTTTTGTCTGTCGTTCATCACATTTTCCCCGGCAAAACAGAACGATGCTCGTTTACCCAGAGGCGATCGCCCATCACGGTACCCCGGTTTTTGTTATCCCCTTCTCCTCTCCCCAGTCCCCTCATTCTCCTCACTTTTGTTGGCCCGTTCACAGTTCGTTGATCCTTCATTTGTTTATGGTTGTTATGGTTATAATATATTCTTTATTATGCCAATTCTTGTATTATGCCCAGAAGAATTGACGTGGAAAAAAAAAGGAAAAAAAGGTGAGGTACAAAAACTACTATTGAAAAAAAGAACGACCAAAAAAGAGAGGTATGCAAAAAAAATATGCAAAAAAATCGCAAAAACATATCCGTAAAAAATGCTAATCACTCCAAAAAATGTTACCGTGTCCCCTTTGTTTGTTCTCGGTCCTCGGCTTCGCCTCGCGGTCGCCTGCCGAAAACTGTCATACGATTTTGGACATCTTCAAAAGGCCACCTTCGGAGCTTGACGACGACAACGACGACCGCGACCCGCGCGCACACCCGTAGCACCACGTCAGCAGACGGTTCACGACAAAGAGGCCGGCGACGAGGCCAATGGCGCCCATGCCAAACCAGGTCCAGGGGCGGGTGCCGATCCACATGAGGGCCTTGGCGTCGCCCTGGTGCCAGGTGCCGCTTTCCAGGTCGGTGATAAAGGGCGCCAGCTCGGTGGCGTTGATGACGCCAATGGTGCGGGCGTGCAGGGTGTAGGGGGGTGTTTGCAGGTAGCCCTTGACGACCATGGTCAAGAACATGGGGCCGGCGGAGATCATGATGACGGCGTACGGCTGCCAGCGGGCCCAAAAGTGGGTGATGGCGTTGTACAAGGGCAGCTGGGCGATGGCGGCGGCGTAGGCCGGGTGGCGGGCGGAGGCGATCATAAAGTCGTTGGTGATGCCGGTGGGCAGCGTGGACTTGAAGAGGGCACGGTGCTGGGCGCCGTCGGAGTTGTCTTCGGGGGTGGCCTCGATGCGCTCGAGGGGGAAGCTGGCGTTGCACCAGGTGTCCATGTCGAGGTAGATGCCGCCAAAGTGGTAGAGGACAAAGTAGCGGATGGCGTCGGCGCGCTGGATGGGGAAGACGTAGTTGTCCCAGACGTCGACGAACCAGGGGTACTCGTCGGCGAGGAAGGCGCGCGCGGAGGCGTCGGTCCATAACTGTGGCCCGCGTTAGCAGATAAAAACACACACCAAGGGTGACTGAATGTCAAGACAATAGGGTTACGTTTGCGGGGGAAGGGAGACTCACCTTGTACTCAAACCCCTTGTAGGCCTCTTTGCAGGACTGTTGTGACTCGCGCCACTTCTCGGGGATGGCCTCGGTGGCCGTTGTCTGGTGCAGGATGCGCGGGATGGCGTTGCGCTCGCCGGCGGGTGGCGGCGGGGGCGGGGGCGGCAGGGGAATGGAGAGAGCATGCTTCGTCGTCATGCCGGTCGGGTCCCAGGCGTTGACGGTGGTGGGGCCGGACAGAACCACGCGCGGGCCAAAGAACTCTTCGTTGCGGCGGAGTAGGGTGATGAGCGGCTCGAAGGCGACCAGGAGGACGACGACGATGAACAGGTCGATGAGCAACAGCGTGGTGGTGCCCCTCCGCAGGCGGCGCACGAGCAGGGCCAGGACGTTGCGGTGGCGCGGCGCTTGTGATGGCGAGTCGGGCCAGACGGCGGTGTGCGAGGAGGACGAGGAGTGCGAGGTGGACGAGGAGAGCGAGGAGAGCGAGGAAAGCGACGGCGAGCTCCAGGCCGGGCGGTCGTGGTTGTCGTTGCGATCTCTGTCATTGTCGACGAGCTCGTACCGCGAGGGCGACGCCATGCCGCGGACGTACTGCCAGAGGGACGACATGGTGGGCGATTGGCGTGGTGAGGTGTGGTGAGGCGAGGTGATGGGTTGGCGTAGAGTAGAGAATGTGGTGATGTAAGTCGTGAGAGTCGTTCGTCGTCAATGCGCGAACGGCGGCGGGCGCAAGGTGAGAGGTGAGGCGAGACGGCGCTGTGTGAGCCCGGTAAGGAGAAAAGGAGGGAAGGAGGTGCCGAAGGGAGAAGGCGCGGAGAAAGGGCGCGGAGAAAAGTCGCGGTGGTGGTAGGTAAAAGGGGGAGAAAGGAGGGAAAAGAAGAGAAGCGAGAAGGGACGAGAAAAAGGACGAGAAAAGGAAGAAAAAAGAAAAGGAGGGCGAAAAAGGAAACGACACAGGACAATCGTGTCAGTCGCGACGCATCTCGGAGAGGTTACGGAAGAAAATGAAAGAGAACAGGAGAAGAAGAAAAGAAGAAAGAAAGAAGGTCTTTTTCAGTCTCCTTTCTCGACCAGGAGACAGACAGCCAGGAGAGGAGAGCCAGGAGAGAGAGCCAGGAGAGGCAAGGAGAGCCAGGAGAGCCAAGGAGGACCACAAGACCAGGGCCAAAGAAGGAGCGACCCAGACCAGACACAGGGGACTCGCGAAAACCCACTCTCTCTCGCAGAGGAAAAAAGGCCCCACGAAAAACGAGAGAAAAAAGGACCCACGGGGAAAAACCCTCACAACGCGCCGTGGGCGGGCGAGGGCGCTGGGCGTCGACAACAGGCAGGCAGGCACAAAGCCAGCGCTGCAGTGTGACGACGGGGCCTGCGGGGACGCCCTCAAGGCCTGGCAGCCAACGTCAGACTCCCCCTGAAAAGGTCGAGAAATGGTCGAGAGGCGACAGGCGACTGGGCGAGTCCGCGGAAGCTAAGCTTCGCTTGGCGCCGGACACGCGTCGAAAAAGTTCCTCCTATTTTTCTTTTTTTTCTTCTTTTCTTTTGGGGCTTCCTTCGGTCACTCCTTCCTCCCCTTTCCCTTCCCTGTGGGAAAGAGGTACGGAATAAGATACAAAGTACGACATACGTCGTACGTACTGCGTACCTTCCCTCCAAATTGCCCAATCTCCGGAAATTGGCTTCCCTGGTTGGTCCAATCCACCGTTTTTGCCTATGTTCTCCACTTTTCTTGCTTCTCTACTTTTACTGTGCATGTAGGAGTACTGAGGACTCCGCCTGGAAGTAGTTCGTACGAAGTATTACCTTTTCCTAGTTCTCCCCTAATCCTGTCCTCTGCATAATTCAACTGAAATACTTCCCCACAGGCCAGAGGCCAGGACTACAGGCCACAGACTACAGACCCAGACGACAGACCACAGACTACAGACCACAGGCTACAGGGGGCGATACCAGGTTTTTTTTTTCTTTTTCTTCTCGTCTCTCTCATTTCGTTGGATTTTGTCTCTTTTTCTGCGTCCTTTCTTCTGGTCTTTGGGGGATGAGGAGGACGTCGACCTGTGATCAGGGCGATTAGGGGCGATTAGGGGCGATTAGGGGGAGACTTGGAGGGGACTTGACAAGATTTGGGAACGGGTTTGCGTTGGTTTGGGTTGCTTAGGGTCAGTTTGGGTCGGTTTGGGAACAATTGGCCAAGGCGGGGCGACGCGCTAGGGGGTTTAGGGGCTAGGGGTGCGCGCTGGTGCTAGGGCCTGGAGTCGGGGACTTGCCACTGGCGAGCGAGCGAGCGAGCCTAGTGCTGTCTTTTTTTCTCTGTCTTTTTTTCCAGGCCTACGGAGTACGGAGTAATTTCCGTCCTCCATTTTCCATTTTCCAGATGGCTTTTTTCCAGTACGACTTCCCAGACGGCTTTACAGCCGGTTTTCCATACGGCCTGCCAGACGAAACAAGCGGAAACACGCCCCAACGCAAACGCGCCAAGAAAGGGGCCTCCGACTCCTAAACGACGTATGACGACGACGTTGGCTGTTGTGCCCAGGCGACCGCGGGCAACTGCAGGCAATATCTTCAGGCAATGTCTTCAGGCAATGTCTGCGTCTGGAGACGGTTCCTGGCACCGAGGCACCTCAACTCGCCTAAAGTCACTTGCAATTGCCACAGTCCGCCACAGTCCACCACTGTCCGCCACAGCCCACCACAGCCCACCAACTGCACCCACCACGGCGTGTCGGCGCGTGTTGGCACCGCGTTGCGCAAGCCCAGGCGATTTGGTGGAAACACTGGAACGATTGCAACCCGGAAACAGGGATAGGCCGTGGCTGTGCATGCTGTCGTGTCGTACGCCGCAGCACTGATGCTTTCCTGGGTACGGTTCCTTTTTGCGGTGCGATCGTGCGAAGACCAACGACCGTTTGCTCTTTCCTCCTTTCCTTCTTTCCTTCTTTCCTTCTTTCCCTACGAGCGTTCGTCACCGCACCTCGCACCTTCCCCGTAGCCGTACCCGTGCCCGTAGCCGCACCCGCAGGGAACGGTGCAATCCTTTGGCCGCTCCCAATCTCGCGCCTCGCATTCCCCCGTGATGGCCCATGCCCCATGTCCATGGCCCCCATGCAATGCATTGCCCCCATTCGTCTTCGTCGTCTGCTCCCAGTTACCTCGCATGCTCACCCGAACCACCCTAGAGTCACTTCTCTCACTTCTCACCCTATTTGATCCAATCCCGACTCACCTCCCCTGTGAACAATGATGAGCATGATGAGATTGACCATGACGGGGCGCAATAGGCGTAGAGAGTTTGCACAGTTTTGGCCCTAAACCAGAGGGCGAGGCAAAGAGCGAAACAAGTGACCAAGCAACCAAGTAGAAAAAGAGATATCACCAGAGGGCTAGAAGGAGCAAACAAGGGAGAGCGTTGCCGAAGAAGTAAAACAACGACTTGAAGAAGTGAAGAAACCCTCTCACCCTTTGTCGTTCTTTTCTTTCTTCGCTCGCCCGCCCTTGACCCACGATGTCGGTTTGTCTCTTTCGTCTGGTCTACCCCTCTTCCACCCTCCTTCTTCTCGAACTTCTTCGTTAGTAGGGTGGGAGTGCATCTGGTGCGTATTGGAAAAGGTGAGGAGAGGGCATACAAAACGGAACGGAACGAGAACGACGGCCGACAGACGCTGGACGGAGGATTTTCACTGCCAAACGGCGCCAAGACGCCAAACGGCAGTCACTGACCCACTAAAACTCCCGGAACCAGCCAACCACAATCAATAGGACGCGTGGATAGAGTGGATCACATGTGGATCTTTTCCATCAAAACCCAGCAAAAACCGGCAAACCCCAGCAAACGTCGCCCAAACCAGAAGGTGACGCCCGGTCGTCAACTTGGTGTGAGAACGAAAGTTAAAGTTGGCTGCACTTGGGACCTGGCAGCCTGGCAGTTCGTCCCCTGGTGCCGTCGCAGCCAAGCCTTCGCAGCCAAGTTGGAGGGCGTCTATGTCGTTGTACTACTTGTACACTGGGACTTTCCTGTTTTCACGCGCCGACGATCGAAATCGAAAACCAACGTCAGAATCGAAGTTCGATGAATCGAGTAAACGACCAGGTCGACGACGAAATCGAGGAAACGACAAGACGACAAAACGACGAAACGGTTGCAAGGCCAATCGGGAGAATTTCCACTTTTGTCTTGGCCTGGCCTTGTTTTTGCTCTCCCACCCGGGTCCATCCTCACTCCCTCTCCCCAGGTGGTGTCCATACCACCTCGAGCACCTTTGACGACGAGGCCTGTCTGGACTCTGGACTCTCTGAACCCAAACAGCCAGACAGCCAACGACCGTTGACTGGAACACTGGACGAGTCTGGAAGTCTTCTAGACGTCCAATGTCGAACGGCGAACGGCAAACGGCAAACGGCAAACGGCAAACGGCAACCCCACAAATTGTCTACAACTGCCACTGCCACTGCCACAACGGCCACAAACATCCACAAACGGTTTGACTCTGTCCTCCCCCTATTCTCGTCCAGCTTCCTGCTCCCTGCTTCCTGTATCCTGTATCCTGTATCCTGCCTTTTGCCTTCACCTCGCACGCCGTCCTCACCTCCCACTCCCTGCAGCTTACACTGCATCTTGCACTGCATTCGTCACGGTCCGTTTCAGAACACAAAAGGAGCACCATCAGCCATGGATATGGACCATGGAGCATGAGGCGCACTCCGTAGTACAATGGAGTACAATGGATCAATGGATCATCAATGGCCCAGAGATCAGAGATCCATTGTATCTTACTCCGTAATTACAGCCATCCTCACTGTACAAGCCACAGCCCCGTAGGAAGCAAAGCGTTTCTGTTTTACGCTTGACACTGACGTTTTAATGCGCTTTACGCGTGTTCTTGCGTGTTTCTATTTTTGTTCGGGCAACGGCAAAGGATCTCCATGACATAGAACTCAAAAAGCGAAAATCAATTAAACTCACAGCAATAAACTCACAAAATAAGCATACTCCATATTGTGTTCATCATAAAATCATTACTTTCAACGTCTATCCCAACCTTATCACCCATACACCTCTGCCTCTCCCCCCCTCTCTCTCTCCCTCTCCCTCTCCCTCAGTAGCCATACAGACCCCCGGTCTCTCCCGTCGAAATGTTCGCCGCCCCGCCGCACCCGGCAATGCTCGTGCAGTTGCGGTTCTGCGACGCCACCATCATGGCCATCATGTAGTTGATCCCGGCTGCCTCGTACGTGTCGGGCTCCGTGTACAGGGTCTCGTTGATGGTAAACACGTAGTTGCGGGGGTCCGGAAGGGTGTACGCCGGCCACTGCGGCGTCGACGGACCAAACTGGCTCACCAGCCAGTTCGGGTCCTTTGCATACACAAACCCAATCCACATGGCCGTCATCGTGTTGGCGAGGTTCAGCAGGTCGGCTGCGCGGGGCCCGCCGATGGGCGGCACGGCGTAGCCGCTGCCGTCGAGATCGTAAAAGGTCAGGGCGACCTCGGACGCGTGCGTGGCGCCTTGCAAATTGGTGTAGCCGTTGGGCACGGCATTGAAATGGTACCGGTACACCGTCTCGTTGAACGCAGCCATGGCCAAGGTCGTCAGCCGCGTGGGCGCGTCCATGATGATGTTGCCGCCGACCGTGCAGGCTCGTTTGTCTACCGGAGGAGTTAGCAGGCAATCATGGGATGGAAGAGGGGGGGGTTGATATCAAAAATTGATATAAAAAAAACACGGGAGAAAACCTACATTGACTACCCACGCTGGACGACGCCGGCGGTCGTCCCTCATACGTGCTCGGGATGCCGACCGACGGAATGTCGGGGTACAAGTAGTCCAGGATCGCCAGGCTCTCATTGTCAATCGTCAGCATCTCCTTGACCAGGTAGGCATTGAGGTCCTCGGTGCTGTTCACCCCCTTGGGCCCCACCGCCGTGCCTTCGTCAAAGTTGGTCCCGATCAGGTACGGCACGCCACGTGCAAACTGCCCCGTCTGCAGCAGCTCGCTGTTGGGCGCGGGGATGAAGTCGCCGTCCACGGCGAACATGTACTCGCGGGGGGCGTTGGACCCGAACGGGTTCAATGTCTTGTTGTTGAAGATGGTCGAGAGGGTGGTGATGTCCACGCCCCGCAGACAGTCCAGGGTGTCGTTGCTTCCCTGGCACCCCGCGGCCTTGACAAACCCATCGTACGTTGGCTGCCACAGGTCCACATTGGCCGTCGGCGCAAACCACACCGGCGCGCCGCTTTCCGAGATGGCCCCGGAAAACAAATTGTCGTGCCGCCCGCCGTACGCCAGCAGCTGCAGGCCGACCGACTGCGCGCCCGTGCTCTGGCCCTGGATCGTCACCCGCGTCGGGTCTCCGCCAAAGGCGGCAATGTTCTCCTGGATCCACGCCAGCGCCAGCCGCATGTCGCGCAGGCCCAGGTTGGTGTCGAGGGAGGCCTGCACCTCTTTGCTGTACAAGAAGCCATACGGCCCGAGTCTGGAGTTGACTTCGACCCCAATGATCGGGTGCCCTAGGAACGCCGACCGCTGCACGATCCCCGTCTGGTTGAAGTCGGGCAAATACCCAATGCCGCCATTCGAAAAACCGCCCTGCGTAAAGTAGACCAGCACGGGCAGGTTGTCGAGGGTCACATTGGACGGCCGGATCACCGCCAAGTACAGACAGTCCTCCGACATGTTGGCCGTGTTCTCGATGGCCCCTGTCGTGTTGCTACCCCCGGTGGTGATGCACTGCTTGGGGTAGTCCACGGCCTGCCGCTCGCCCGTCCACGACGTGTTGAAGAGCCCCCGGGGCTGCCGGAAGCGGAGGTTGCCCACGGGCGGCTGCGCATAGGCCACGCCGTAAAAGTTGTCCGTGTTGAGCACCGGGTCGTTGAAGCCGACGTACGAGCCGTTTCTGACCGTCACCGTGGGGGCGGGGCGGGCCGCCGTGCTGGCCGAAGCCGGGACGGCGGCAGCCAGAGGTGCCGCTGCGAGCCCGAGGGCTGCAAGGACACGGAAAGAGAGGACCATGGCGAAGTGTGTTGGAGGAGGATGGTTGTTGATCGAACTGTCGATGATCAAGGAAAGATCAACAGGTACAGTCTTTTATTTATCTACATCGTCTCTTTACCCGGCACACCAGCTCAGCCGGCACGGCCGGCAGCCCGGCAAGCCTCCACTGCATTGACGTGATCTCAAAGAGGGGAAAACAGTCGAAGCCAAAGAGAACGGCCGAGACGATGTTTAAGTCGGTCCGAAGAAAAAAGACGAAGAAAAAAGAAAAGAAAAAAATCGAAAGAAAGAAAGAAGAGGGACCTGGAGGTGACGTATACCCTGTCTGCCATCCCCACGATAGGCCCGGCCCCGCGATCGGGTGTCCCATCGGGCCCATCGGCAGTCCAACGGGAGTGGTCAATGGCAGGTTTTATGGTTGGTTTTTGGTTGTTCATGGCAGGGTTTGGTTGCAAGCTTTTTTCTATCAGATGGTGTCCTTTCGTGGTCGTTTGTGCCGCCGCGAAGCTCAATCCGGTGTAGGCTCGCTCAGATGGCCGGCCGTTTTGTGGTTCTGTCCAGTTCTGGTGCGATGTTGGCGTGGTGCTGGTGTGGTGCAGGTGCTGGTGCGATGCTGGACCGTGTCGATCTCACCGCATTGAGGGTGTCGTCGGGAATGATGCACTACCAACCTCTGCAGGAAGAATGCTTCCTGCGTTGGAGAGTGGGACCTGCACGATAGCTTCTGGATTGTCTGGGGGAAAGCTCGCCTCAGAACCACCGCCGCACCCCGCATCTGCAAGCAAGCAAGTCACAGACAAAAGCAACGCTATAGCGGTGGTTCATTATACCCGGAGAAAAGGAACCTGTCAAAAGGTTGAATTATGGTTCAAGACCAGACCAGCTGCATCCCGACTGAATCGTCAAGAAAGAGCTAATGCACGCGGCAATACCAACGGGGGAAAGCTTCAATAAGACCCGGCGAGACGACGACGAGAGAGTACCGCCGAGAAGAGAGCTAAAAAAACGGGGAATCCTTTTCAGCGAAAGGATTTTTCAATCAAGAGGTGGTGTAACCAGATGAGAAACTTTTCGAGAACATAAAAATGCATCGCCAACTTTTAATGTCCCCCTTCTAACCAAAAAATAACAACATAGAACGCATGACAGTTGAAAAGGGCCTATTTCGACTTAATAAACTCTATAACGTGATACCACCTGTGGGGAGAATGGTTTTTTTTTTTTTGGTTGACGTATCAAATGACAGTCAAGGTGATAATAGGGGCAAGTTCTTGGTTCTATTGAAGCCGAATCCTGGATTCACTGGATACATCATGCTAACTGTGAGGATTCCAATTAGCTATATTTTCTCAATATTGGTGAAAGTGTCAGAGAACAGCTTCCCATAAAGCAGCACTCAGGATAATAGTTACATTAAGGACCAGCAAAAAAAAAACCCACGAATAACACCAAAAAACGAACGCATCACAGTAAATACAAATAATACGCAACAACAAAACACAAAAAAAAAAACTAACTCTCCCCACCCCCAAAGTCAGTTGGCAGGTACCACATGGACTTGGGCCCAGTAGTTGACAGCCAGTGCACGCAAATATCGAACGAGAATATTGTACGCCGGGGGTTCACCAGTCTATCGGAGTGCCATCATCATCTGATGGGAAGCTTGGGCAGGCGTCGTGACGGTGTGTCCTAGAGGCACAATACTGAACTGGATTCTATCCGCCATCGTCAGTCCGTTTGTACCAATGCGCAGAGCATAATTCCAGCCCGTTTAGACAATGCTTGTCAGATAAGTTATCCAGCAATAATTAGCAAAAATATAAACACATTTAAAAGATTTTCTCTAATGGCTCCCAAGTAGATACTTGATATTCATAGTCCTCTGGGACATGTGATTGGATAGATATAGATAGCTGTCTACAATTTCGTTCCCTTATTCATGATGGATAAGTATTAGATATCGTGCTTGAAAACTATTTCCCGAAGGCTGTACGTAGCAAATCTTGTTCGTATTCTCTATGAATGATGAATGGCCACTTACACGATGAAAAGCCAATCATTTACATGCTTTTCTCGCCACCTTTCCCGTCGTCACCGTGTTATGTTCCGCACTTTCCGCACCCGCGCATAAGGCTGAACGAGAGCCGTGCCAAAATCAGTTTAGCGCCAGTTGTGCATCCCTGTGCCTTACGAGCCTTACGAGCTGTCTTACCGGCGCCACCCGCGATTCGCTAGTGAGGGACCTGTCAGCGGGCAAGTGCCCTGCTGGTTGCCTGTAACGTCTGCAACATCATCTGTCGACTTTCAGCCTTCTCTCCTTTACATCACCACATCACAGACGCCTCTGACAGCCCGGCCACCCACAAGAATGGCCACTGATGGGACGACAACGATAGAGGACGCGCCCGAGCTGGCGTTTACGCGCCTCACACCACCAGCCAAGCCGGAGAGCGACGCCGACACGCCGGCCTCACCACCGCCGGCCATTGTCTTTCTCCACGGCGCCGAGTCCTGCCATCTCGAGTTTACGCGCGTTGC
Organism: Sporothrix dimorphospora; assembly: GCA_021397985.1. Taxonomy (NCBI): domain Eukaryota; kingdom Fungi; phylum Ascomycota; class Sordariomycetes; order Ophiostomatales; family Ophiostomataceae; genus Sporothrix; species Sporothrix dimorphospora. The sequence continues at coordinate 10,419 of WOUA01000003.1, read as the reverse complement.
GACACATCTGACCGCCGACTACGACTTGTTTTTGGTCGACCTGCCGGCCCACTCGCGGTCCAAGCACATTCCGTTTTCGTTTGACAACACAATCAACGGGCTGGTCCGGCTGATCACGACGCAGGTCGTCGCAAAGAAAGCCCACATTGTCGGTCTGTCCTTGGGCGGCTTTCTGGCGCTCGAGTTTGCCCGCCACCATCCCGACCTGGTGCAGTCCGTGTGGTGTACTGGCTGTGCGCCCTTTACCGGCACGCGCCTCTGGTTCATGCAGCACCCGCGCCTGCTGAGCGGGCTGGTGACGGTCGCCAGCAAGCTGGCCACAGAAAAGATCTTTTGGGCGACGCTGGCCGGTGCCCAGCCCATTCCGGGGTTACGAGAAGAGGTCCAGGCGAACCAGAACCCAACCACCCTGCGGCCCGTCTACGAGGCGCTGGCATTGATCACCAACGACAACCTGGCCGCCATCGACGGCAGCGTGCGGGTGGCAATCGTGGCCGGCGGGAAGCTGGATAGCGTGGTGGACACGGCGGCAGCCGGTGTTGTCCTGCGCCAGCAAAACCCAGCGAGCGGCGCCTTTGTCGTGCGCAACGCCATCCACTGGTGGTCGCTGCAGTTCCCCGAGCTGTTTGCCCAGGGCGTGCGGGCGTGGATCGAGGAACGGGCGATGCCCGAGGAATTCGAGTCCTTAACGGAGGTGTCATGAATAATGAACAATGAACAAGGAATAAGGAAAAATGAACAATGAACCTGTATTATTATGGATATGGTAGCGCTGTGATATTTATGCGATCCTCAACCTGATTCTTCATTCTCTCCCTTTTCTTCGACTTCGTTTTCTTCTTCTGTCGTTTCTTCCATGCTCTTTCTTTCTTCACCACCTCTCCCATAAAAGCATCCACAACCTGTCTTCCCTCCACGTACGGCCACAGATACTGGAAAGCACGGGATCCCGTCCGCTCTCCCCTCGTTAAACCAGTAATCGGCGGATTAGTAGTTGGGTCGGTGACGACCAGCGAATACCCGCTGCTGTACGTTTTTTTTTTTAATTCCCTCTTCTATTTGTTTTCTTTCGGTTCCTTCCTTTTTGCTTATTACTTACCGGTTATGTTGTTTGTCACGTCCAGGCCAGGCCGAGCCTGGCGTTGGCAATGTCCGGCCTTCTTGGCCGTGATAACACTTTCCCCACGATACATCCTTTGGTGCCTCTTTGTGGCCCTCTGGTTTGTCTTCGTCCCCACGCCTTGACTCCCTCCAGTCCAGCCAATCAATATTTGTCTACAAAAGTAGAATAAACATCACGTCTGCTCCGCATTTCAACCCAAAGCCCTCGGCGAAATCACGTCGTATTTCATGACACCCACAAATATCTTAATCATAGCGTTACAACAACAGCCACAAGAGCAAAATCATCTTACGAGGCGGTTGACAGTGCCCCGGCCTCAGCCTCGGCCCCCGGTGCCGTTAAAATTACCGTCGATCGGACCGAACCTGCACGAGGCCCTTCTCAGCCATTTCCTGGCAGCCATCGCCGCCGACGACCTCGTAACCTTCAACGTCCTCCTCGACACACACTTCCCCGACCGCACTAGTCTGTACCTGGACACGTACCGCGTCCTCCACATCTACCCCATCACGTTCGCCGTCACCCGCCATTGTCGCTGCGCTGCTGCCGTACCCCCGGCTCACTTACAACTTCGTCGCCGACGCCGCCTTCCACGCCCGCACCACAAACACGCTGCGAGTACTTCTGGCCGATGGCTGGGACCTCAACGAGACAGCCAACGCGACGGGGCTGGCGTTTCTGGCGTATGTGATAATGGATTTTCAAAAGGGCCGCCACAACACGCCCAAGCCCGACATGATTGACTGGCTGCTTACGGAAGGCGGTGCCGACCTCAACACGCGGCCGTTTGTCGACATCACGCCGCTGTCCATAGCCCTGCAGTACGCGCCGCTAGCGTTTGTCTGCGAGCTGCTCGACCTGTACGGCAGCGATGTTTTACATTTTACGGTTTATATTTTGTACGATAGGATGATTATTTATATAAAGAAAATTAAGTTATGCTTAAAAGTTTTGGATTTGGATTTATTTTCCAAAGAAATCAACAAACGGGGTAAAAATCAAGAGGAGAAGAAAAAGGGGGCTGGAGTGCATGTGCAATATAGAGTCCTTTGCTATCGCATCTACATCTTGAGCCCCTCAGCCTGCAAGTCACGCGCAATCCCCACCCCCGCGAACGTCCCCATATGCATCGCCTGCATGGCATTCTTCATCGGTGTCGCGCAATCTCCTGCCGCATAAACTCCCTTAACACTAGTAGCTCCAAATGGTCCTGTTACTTTGATATCTCCACCAGGCCCCAACTCCACGCCCAACTGCTCTGCAAACGGGCCGTTAAGCTTCGTAGGCGGTTTGTGCGCAAGGAACGCCTCCTGAACCGAGCTTCCATCTGCAAAGGTAATAGTAATTCCGCTACCTTTGGCACCAAGAGCGAGAGAAGCAAGCTCCCGGTCGTCTGTTGTGATGGCAGTATTGCTTTGGCCGAGGAGGTCTGCGATTGCGGTCTGTACGGCAGGGTTGTTTGAGGTGTAGATCACGACCTTGGAGGTTATTTGTTTGGCACTGCACGCGAGGGCAGTGGCTACTGCGGGGACGGAGATCTCGCCGAGGGCAAGAATTCCAGCGGAGGGTTTTCCGGCATCTTCATAACCGTGGCAGAAGAGGCAGTGGTAGCTAGAGGAGTTAAGTGTTGCTCACTATGGCAGAATGGGAAAAAACGCACATGGATCGACCCCAGCACTCATCATATCCCTTGATATCAAGCGGCAAATCAGTGACACCACTAGCAAGCAAGACTCTCCTGCCAGTGAATGTTGTCCCATCTGCAGCCGTGGCCGTAAAGTCGCCCGCAGTCGTCTTCTCGACCTTGGCAACTTCGCAGTCCTTAAATGAGATCGTGTTATACCGCTCCAAGATCTCCTTGCGCGCCGCGCCCCTAAAGGCAGCGGGGTCTTTGTGGTCCCATGTGGGTATGGTATGCATATGCGCCGAACGCGCGTTGCGGAAGAGCGAGCTGTCAAAGACGACGGCAGTGTGCAGCTGGCGGGCAAGGGCAAGAGCTGCAGACAGGCCGGCAGGACCTGCACCGATGATGAGGGCGTCAACGAGAGGCATGTTTGCTATGGTGGTTGTCAAATTTCTGGCTTTGTGAAGTAGCTGGGTACGAGGTTGGTGGTAAGGTTGGAGGAAAGACATGGGGGAGAGAGAAATAAGAGAACTCTATGTGCTATATACTCCATTCTGGAGGGAATGCTACGAGAATTAGCCCATTCATTATCATCATATCGGGCATAGTGAAATGATCTAAGTAGCTCTCTTTTTAAACCCTTTCGTGAAGGGTTTTTAAAATGCAGGGTTCGTAATGTTCGCCACACCAAGATCCAACTTCGATTGCCGTTCAATTTAAGCGCCGTGATTACTATTCCGTCGGGAATGCTTACTGTTTTCACATTCAGACCGGCTGCCAGCTTTGGTTTTATTCGGTTGGCGCTAAGAGAGACATGCAGAAGCTATAGCGTAATTGTCCCGACGGTGGTTAACTTTATGAACAAGGGCTCGGTTGCATTAGTTCGTCCATCTCACGCTGTGGCTTCGTCAAGTTGATTATCACCGGCACACTCCGTACTATTAATGCCGCCTGTGTAGACGTACGGGAAAGGCATCAGTTTGTTCAAGAACTGGAAACATGTTAGGAGGTGCTCGCAGTCGTAGCCAATATTCTCTGCAAGACGTCTAAAAACGCCTTTGTCATTTATGAGCCCTCTCTTGTTTGTAGTGATTGTATGTTCATTTTGCAGCATTCTACTGTTAAGACACAGCCAAAAGTCACTACGCGGTAGATGATCTTTACAAAAATTGTTATTTATTTACACTAGAAGTCATCCTTGAGCTCGCCCTCCATCGTTACCAGCCTATTGAGACCGTCTTCAGTGCTGGAGGCTGTATAGCCGCCGGCTTCCGGCCCTTGCGGCCAATCTGGCACTTTCCCAGCTTCTGATCCAGTCGCTCGAACGGGTCACCAGTTTCGTCCTTTCGTGTCTTCCACCTCGACGTGCCGAGAAGCGCATCGAGCTCTTCCACGGGCGGGAGCTCGAGGTACACCCACCCGTCGTCGCGCGCCTCGGCCGCGAACGTGGCGATGCTCAGGGAATCGTCGCTTGAGCACTGCCCCGGCGCGCCCCCGTTGAGGTCAAAGTTACGCTTATGGTATGGGCACGATACCCAGTACTTACTCCCGCTGTCGCCGTTGCTGTCACCATTGCCATTGGCTTCAGCCGCCTGCTCTCCGACGAAGCCGTCTGACAGGACAAACGCCCGTTTATGCGGGCACATCTGCTGCGTCGCATAGTACCGGCCGCGGACCCGGAACACCGCCAACTGCGTGTCCCCCCGCTTGACTTGCGCCGACGAGCGTCCCTCCATATCAAAGTGCCGCGTCTCGACGAGCGGCTCCCACGCAAGCTGCGACCAGCGGTGGCCGCGGAAATCCTCTGTCGCCGAGTCTTGGGACCAGTAGGCCGGTCTGGTTTGCTCACGCTCAACGACTACCTCGACCGTCTCCACGCCTTCGTCCGTGTTGTCGAACTGGCGGAACACGCGCTGCCGGTCTGGATCCGCCAGGATCTCGGTCCACTCACAGAAATAGCCGTCGACGAGCTCCTGCATCTGCTTCTCCATGTCGGCACAGATCCCCAGTTTGTCTTCGATAATGACCTCCTTCAGATAGGCGAGGCCGCCAGGCAGGTTCTCAATCCACCGCGCCGTCCGCTGCAGCCGGTCGGCCGTCCGAATGTAGAAGATGAGGTAACGGTCCAGTAGCGGGATAACCTCCTCGGGCGGCACATCTTTGGCCAGAAGCTCGGCGTGTCGGGGCTTGGCGCCGCCGTTTCCGCCAACGAATATATTGTAGCCCTTTTCCGTTGCAATGAGACCGAAGCTAGACCAAACGAAAAAGGTTAATCAGAGTTTCAAGAGTTTTTATTTGGTTTCTGGGGAGAGGCTGGGCTGAAAGTGAAAGGAAGAACATACTCTTTGCTTCGTGCCTCTGCACACTCGCGCACGCAGCCGGACACACCTCCCTTGATCTTGTGAGGCGCACGAATGCTTTTGTACCGCTCTTCGGCGCGGATGGCCATGCCGACGCTGTCGCTGAGACCGTAGCGGCACCAAGTCGATCCCACGCAGCTCTATCGGCTTTCATTAGCGATCATCACCATTTTATGTGTCTGGAGGCGGAGGATGGGGGCCCATCATACCTTGACTGTCCGCAGAGCCTTTGCATACGCATGGCCGCTCTCCAGGCCTGCATCCACCAACTCCCTCCAGATGACGAGCAGGTCCTGTTTCCGCGCGCCGAACATGTCAATCCGCTGACCGCCGGTGATCTTGCAGTAGAGCCCATACTTGTCGGCAACCTGGCCCATGGCGATAAGCTGCTTCGGTGTGATCTCGCCACCGGGCACGCGTGGGACAACCGAGAAGGTGCCGTTGCGCTGGATGTTGGCCATGAAGCGGTCGTTTGTGTCCTGGAGGTCGTGGTGGCGCCGCGACACCACCGGCTCGTTGAACAGGCTGGCTAGGATCGACCCTATGGTTGGCTTGCAGATCTCGCAGCCGAGCGACTCTGGAAACGTGCCAGCATCTTGCATCACGGCCTCAAATGTCGTGAGACGCTTGACGGCGATGATGTTGTAGAGGTCGGCTCGTGGCCGGCTAAAGTGTGGGCAGACTGTGTGCGGTTTGTTTGTCAGCTGGAGGTTGGCAATAGAGACAGCGGCGTCGTTCGCTGATGAGGGTGGAGGAGGGGGGCTACGCACGGTGGTTGGAGACGACTTGTCCGAGATCCTTCAACGTCCGGTTGAGGATGCTCTGCACTAGTGGAATGCATCCGCCACAGCCAGTGCCAGCTTTCGTGCAAGCCTTCAGTCCGTTCAGATCGTTGCACTTTCCCGACTTGACGGCCTCGACAACGTCGCCCTTGGTGACGTTGTGGCACGAGCAAACCTGCGTGTCGTCGGTGCTGGCGAAGTAGTGTCAGTAACATGATGGATTTTTGCTACATTTTCTCCCGATGCTCGTGATGGCACTGCTTACAGGTCTGACCCGTCATCCTCGCCTTCTTTTTGGGCACCTAGGATGAATTGGCTTGGTGGCACGTCAAGGACTTTCTGGGTGCGGACGATCTGGGTGAGCTTGGCATAGTCGCGTGTGTCCCCAATCATCATGCCGCCCAGCAGATACTTCCCGTCGGGCGTGAACAGGTATTTCTTGTACACGGACCCGAAAGGGTCTTTGTACGTGAGAGCCTTGACGGGTACTGGTATCGGATCCGGCCCCCCCTCGGGTAGTGACTTTGGCCCGTCTCGGTCCGCGAAGAAGTCTCCAAAGCTTGCGACGTCGATGCCGAGGAGCTTGAGCTTCGTGCTGAGATCCGGGCGGTCGAATTTGCGCGGCTGCTGCCCGGACCCAAGGCGACCTTCCGTGAGGTTGAAGGACAGCACGTCGGCCATCTCGACACCGGGGGCGATGATGCCAAATGTTTGGTTCTGCCAGCATGCGCAGTCGCCGATGGCATAAATATCTGGAACGGAAGTTTGTAGGCTGTAGTCATCGAGTTTCCATGGTTAGCATCGGCACTTTTCATCTGCGTCTGTTTCGCGATCGGCGGATACGGGTGCGGCAACTACTCACTCTTCACCAATGACAAAACCGCCATTACGCTCTCCGGTCTGGATTTCGGCTGAGCTAGCGAGATCGTCCCTCGGCCGGACACCGATCTACCGCCAATGTCAAGGTTAGTCTTGTAGTTTTTCCAAAACGTGGGGGTCTCATACAGGTTTGCCGTACCGCAAAACAGACAGCACTACAGGTAACCTGCTCGCCATCCTCAAACGTAATTCCTGCCACGTTGTTGTCTGCATCCGTGTCGATGGCAGCGATCCGTTTGTTGTGCAGGACGTCCAGTCCAAGCGCGCGGACACCCTCCGTGACGAGGCGGCCGGCGTCGGCGTCCAGCTGCCGAGCGAGCAGGTAGTCGTTGCGGTCGACAACTTTGACCGAAGCAAAGCTCTCGAGGTCCACCATGGCCTTGGCGGCCTCCAGCCCAAGAAGACCGCCACCGACAGCTACGCCGACGGTACCTTTGTGCTCATTCGCGAAGCGCATCATGTTTTCGAGGTCGGCAATCGTCCGGTATACGAAGACGCCATGAGCATCATGGCCGGCCGTCGCAGCTGGCAGAACGGCATCGGAGCCGGTGGCGAGGACCAGAATGTCGTATGGGATGACGTCACCAGTGGACGTCGCGACGTGCTTCGTCGCAGGGCGGATCTCGGCGACGCGGGTGTTGAGGTGGTAGTTCAGCGATCCATCATCCTCCAGCGACGAGTACCATTCGCGTGGGTTTAGGTAGAGATTCTCCACCACGCGGTGCTCGAAAAAGGTGGACAGCCCAACACGGTTGTATGCCAGATGCGGCTCCTCGCCGATGACAACGATGCTGTACTCTCGCCGCTTCGCATCGAGCTTCATCAGTTTCTCCCTGCATTATCCAATCTGTCAGTATATCAAGTTTAGATATCATCCTCCGACGCATTTTGCATGACGTGGAGGCTATACTACACAAACATACATGAATGACATAGCCACCATGCCCAGTCCAACGACGACGATGCGCGTCCGACGAGGCCGATCGAGGCCATTCGTGCCGTTGACTCCATCGATGCTGTTGGCACTGTTGACGCCGTTGACACCGTTGACACCGTTGACACCGTCCTCGGTATGAAGGGCAGTCTCAGCCATTCTCTGTGCTGTTCAGTGGTATTGTCCGTGTGTATCACAAGTAGCAAGCAAACAATAATATTGCGGCCAGAGAAACAGGTGTGCCGATGAAACTGATGAGCCCGATGAGACCGATGAGACTGATGAGACTGACAAAATAATTCCGGCCAACGGCATGCCCAGAGTAACTAACAACAATACAGCACTTATGTCCCAGACGAAGCGAAAAAACTACTTGTCCAATTACTCGCTCACAATTCTTAATCATCGCTACTGCTACGGACCCGAGTTCAATTCGGCAGAATGTAGAGCTGCGGGATGGAAGGTTGCAGGAGGCTAGCATTTGGAAACAACCAATACTGATTTGATGGAAGGCATTTCTCCTCGGAGATGTGGTACATGGGTGCGATGTCGATAACGACATATCAATGTAATTGGGACTTTGCTATGTCGTGCTAGGTTGGTCGTGGAAAACGTGGAGACACACAGGCTGGAAGAAGTCTTATCTGAGGCTGCGCGAATATTTAGCGGGCCCCGGTTGTGACAGCCTTATCGGGCTGCGCTGGACCAATCAACGTCCAGATAATCACGCAGTCCCGTATCCCACCAGACTGCCACCCAGAAATGAAAATTTGACTTCTTCATCTCCGGTGTTTACTTCGCCCACTTACAGCCTGGAAGGACTCTTATCTTTGGCTGGGCGGGGCCAATCAACGCCCAGATAACATCGCAATCCCAACCAGGCGGTACCGTTTGCCACGCGACTGCCACTCAGAAAGGAAGATTTAACTTCTCCTTCATCTCCGGTGTTTACTTCTCCCGTTAGTCGTTAGTCTTCTCTTTTACTACAATTATTGTCATTCTTAGCCTTCTCAAAGGCATTGTTCCCGCGAACGTATGTGAGCCTGCTTCCCTTGTGTTGCTTTCCTTTTGCCCTCCTCTGCGGCCTCACTGGCTCTATGTGTGCCTCGTGACCAATGGCCCATGGTTCGGAAATGTAAAATTCTTCAGGTATGGGCAACGTGCAGGAGAATTTCTGCTCTCTCTCTCTCCACGGCAGTGTCTAGTGTCTACAAGTGAGAGAGATCCTGCATACTCTCAGCTGTTTCCGCCGTACCTCCCTTCTATTTGTTCCCTGTTGCCAACGTGGGCTCTTTGACGTCCACATATCTCACCCGACTAAATACATTATTCAAATCTGCGTTGAAACTGTGTCTTGTCTTCGTAGTACTGTGAAGCAGGCGCTTTATCATCTTTTCAACCTTTCCGCTGTCGCCTGTGTTACTTATCTCACACACGCTCCTCTCTGCTGCCCAATCACGGTGGACTGGTCAACCATTTCGGGATGCACGATCACCATGTCCACCACAACACAACTTCTTTCTCCCAAGACTGCCCTGCCGGTCTCCACGAGCTCGTTGCCTTTGCGATCCAAACCTGACCTCCTTCCTGCCATCAAAGAGAGCCTTGCAGATGTCCCTATTGCCCCCTCCCGACCGCCGGTATCCGAAGTCCTCGATAAGGACAAAGAGACGCCGGATAACCATGTCACCCGCGACTCCCGCTTAATTCGCCTGACCGGTGTGCATCCATTCAACGCCGAAGCACCATTGACAGCACTGTACCGTGAAGGTAACATGAATTTTGCCTTGACATTTCGCTCGCGGTTGTTCCACCCTGGGGTATGACGAAAGAAGCTCACTCAAACGAATGTAATGTCTAGGCTTCATCACATCGGTTGATCTCTTCTATGTACGGAACCATGGCCCGGTGCCCCAAGTCTTCGACAATGAAGTTTGGTCGTGGGAACTCAGCATCGAAGGGTAATTTACGGTTCCGTATTCCCAATCTTTCTTGGCTTGGTTGTTCCTGTTTTCATCCCCTGACACATGATCCCTACACCAAAACAGGCTTGTCGAGAACCCATTCACAATATCGCTGCGCCAGCTTGTCGACGAGTTTGAGCAGATCACGCTACCCGTCACGCTTGTGTGTGCCGGCAACCGACGGAAGGAGCAGAACACGGTGCGGAAGTCCAAGGGCTTCTCCTGGGGGCCGGCCGGGTTGTCTACCGCTCTGTTCACGGGAACTCTCATGGCCAACGTCCTGCGGAGAGCAAAACCCATGCGGCGTGCTAAATTCGTCTGTATGGAAGGGGCTGATAATTTAGTAAGGAAATACCCCCCTAATGAGAACAGAAAACAAAAACTTCTATGGACCCCTCATTCTCTTTATGTTCTTTGAATGCTAATTTATGTACAGCCGAATGGACACTACGGCACGTCGCTTAAGCTCAACTGGGCGATGGATCCCAACAGGGGTATCATGCTCGCCCATGGCATGAATGGCGCGCCTCTGAGGGCCGACCACGGTCGGCCGCTGCGCGCCGTTGTCCCTGGACAGATCGGTGGCCGAAGCGTGAAGTGGCTGCGACGTCTGGTAGTGACAGCCGAGCCCAGTGACAATTGGTACCACTACTACGACAACAAGGTTCTCCCGTGAGTGGGGGGGGGGGGGGGGGGGGGGGGGGGGGGGGGGGGGGGGGGGGGGGGGGGGGGGGGGGGGGGGGGGGGGGGGGG
>WOUA01000002.1:0-158563 GCA_021397985.1 Sporothrix dimorphospora | reverse complement strand
CAGCCCAAGGACAGCCATCTCAGGTGCATCCATGTCCAGAACATGCATCGCAAGAGCATGGACCGCCGATGCAAGCACACGCAAACAATTCACAGGCAAGAAGTGGCTCGCCAGGAAGGCCGTTTTCTTTCACACGGGGCGACGATTTGATGTTCACGGCCATTCCTGACGATGTTCCCAGGAGAAGCTGGGTAATTTATTTCGACCCAAGCACTTCCCACCCTTGGAGACGGCGAAAACGATACAACGAATTAGCTAACACGCAGCAGGAGAGACGTCGCCTCAGCCGACAGTCCACTGTTGGCTCTCAGCGATCCCAAAGCATGGATTGGGGGAGGTTCGAAATCGCAAGAAAGGAACCCGTCCCGACGCTCAAGATTCCTCCAAATCTTTCAAATCCTGGCGACATTCGTGGTGGCGGCGACCCGAAGGCCTACGGTGACGGCGTGTGCCAAGGCGGCAGGCTGGCTTGTGTTCTCTCACGGACGGCGAGCCGGCTGCACGACATGCGCGCAAGATCAATGACAAACATATTGCTCACGAGAAAATCCAGTGTACCATCGGCCCGGAGACTTCACGGACGTCGTATTTCGATTGATCCATTCATGCAGTCACGACCTACAGGCGACAATGTTCTCTTCGTTCCAACGCCATCTACTCTGGCCTACACGCATCGTGATGAGGGAGGCAATTCAGGGCACTTGGTATCATTGAGACCATCCAGGTTAGAGATAGAACGGTGCGTTGTTGATACCCCTCGCACAGCCCTGAGTCTTGTAGGGCTCTATCAAGGCATGGGTCAAAAAATTCAACCCATTTCATACGAGCTAACAATGTGCAGCATTCGCCCTTATCTGTCTACTCGACCGACTCTCTGTCCACCGACGGGGCAACTTGTTCATCAGGCGGCAGATTGTCGGACGACACTGCGCTGACCGGTAGCGAGCTGAGCGATGCCCCGGAGCTAGAGTATGCCACCTCACCCAAAGATGGCACCCTGGAAGCCCTCGCAGTGCCATCATCGTGCTACGGCATCAAGGCTCCGGATCTTCTATTCAACACCCGACCAAGACTCCTAGCCGCAGCGCCTGACATCGATCCAGTCGTTATGGATGGCCATGGAACCTCCCAGAAGAGCGATACAGGCAACGGTGCCGAGGGGCAACTATGTAAGGCCGAGGCACTGGGCACTGTACCTGTCTATGACCTACCCTATATCCAACATCCGAACAAGCGAAAGATACCCCCTGCAAACAACAAAACTATAGAGTTGCTGCCCGAGCCTATTGAACTTTCCACAGATGGCGAACAGTTCTCCAAAGAACTGGAGCTGCGCTTCTCGCTATCAGAGAGCCTTGAACTCTCTAGCGAAAAGGCACCGAGGCCGTCGCCCAGCTCGAGCCTAACTACATCACTCGGAAAGTCTCTTGCACTTGAATTGCTCTGCTATCCATCGTACGGCAAAGAGACGGCTGTCACGCAACGTCACCGGAGCATCCGTGAGGCTTTTCAAAATGTAGTTGCCGGCTCCAACTCAATGAGATGGCTCAAGAGCATAGGAAGAGGGAAGAAGAAGCTATCACGGCCGCCTATTCCTCGTTTTTAATCTATGGCACATAAACAATTCCGCATTTTCTGAGCATAGGCGTAATGGTCATGGGAAACCCAAACGGGGTCGTATTCTCAACTTCACAAATGGGGATGATATTGATACAAGGCAAGATCACCAGGAAACCGAGAATAACTTAGAGATCAGAATTAGAATACAGTATACAGCGCCGACTAACGGCGGGCGCTGTTTACTATCACATATTTCCCAGGCTTTTCTTCGTTTATCTCTTCCGATGTGCTGTTTGGCAGCCTCCTCCCTCTAACAGTGACACGGGTTCAGGGCCATATGTTTTTTTTAAAAGAAATAGTGCTACTCTAAGAGGAATAATACATGCCGCTTGAATTACAAGTTCAGGTCCAAGTAGGGATCTTGACGGTCTGACCGCCCTGGTGGACTCTAAATAACGGCTATGGTATGTGCAGTAAATGAAGGAGTCCCAGAGGCATCAACAAGTGCTCTTCGGGCTTTATGAATGTAGGAAAGACGCGTCGTCTGCGTTAGCCAACTTTGATTCAAGAAAAGAGGAGAAGCAAAAGTATTGAGTAAAAGGAAGAGCACGACTTAGTCACGGTGATTTTATAGGGAGTATACAGAGGGCGTCATGCATGAATGGCTGCCCACAAAATGATCATGCCAGCGCTTAGATATCTCACCATGTAAGACTACTTGTACAAATACTTTGTGCCCTCTAGAGATGCTCTCCCCACACCTTATGTTATGGAGAGTGCTTGATTGAAGCCCTGGCGCATCATTGCTTCTATAAAAGCTCTCCCACCCTTGTATGGACGGATAATCGACCATGTCTCAACAGTGCAAGAAAATCCGCCAAAGTTGTTTTGCTTCTTTTTTCTTTCTTTCCTTTTCTTAACTTTAAATATTTTGTGCCCATGGCGTCGGGCAGTAGCTTTGGGCCAAAATGTGCAGGTGCTCACAGTGTAGCTGTCTTAATTTTATTCTGTTTGGAAATACGAGATTTCCGCCATTTTCGCCAGCCGTCTTCTTTTCTCTGCTTGCCCCTTTCTAGCTTTAGGGTCTTAATGCTCGACGAACCAAGAAAATATGTGACAGGAAGACCGGCACCGAGGCGTCGTTCTGACTATGCCAAATTTAAAAGAAAAAAGAGATGGGAAGGGAGAAACAAGGAAGCTATGTCCCCGGCAGACTCGGTACCCGTACCTCGACGTCGAAGACGACTAACCCCCCAGCCGTCAACACCCACGCTTGGCTCATCGGAGCATGCAAGCCCCCCTCCGAACTTACTCCCTATTCGTTTTTGCTCGTCTCGCCTTGGATGTCACTGTCGGCTCCATCAGAGGGGGAAATGGCAAGGATCAGCCTGTCCATGCATGCATGCCGCATCTATCTCTCACACCTTCCCCAAGCATCACTCGAAAGCACCACTACCCCTTCGACGCGAACCGTCATATCTTGTCGTTGGTGGAAACGCACACGCCCCCTCCACCACGCTTTCCTTTCTTTGCCTCCGTTCCCCAGTTGTGATAGTCTGAGGAGGTTCATTTCTGTGCCATGGCCCCCTTGCCCACAACCCACTCGACAGTACTTGCACGCAGTCGACTGCAGTGGAGAGGCATGTATTTTCCATTTCTTAGTCTACTCTTAGCCTTTTGGTCGGAAGAGGGCGAGGTGCTAGAGCATAAGACAAAAAGGGGGCCGGGGCCTGCAGCGGTAAGCTGAAGTATATTCTTGCACCTCACCCCCCTCATGGCTGGCTATACGAGATTTTTTTTTTTTTTGGCTTCTTTCTGGGCGGGTCCTCCCATAGTCTTTACCTTTCCCGCCTCTGTGAGAGTCTTCTAACCTCACCAATGACACTGTGTATTTTGCTTAATTTTTTTCTGTTGAGTTTCCCGCATCGTCAACTTCTCACACCCTCCCCTCTCAACCCGCCCCTATTCACACCCTTAGCCTAACCATCACCACCAGGCCCCCGTACTTTGCCATCTTGTCCACTAGAACTCAACACGCCCCCTCCGTTGCCTTGATTTTGACTTTCTCAATTTTGTGCATGCTTCATGCTCTTTGGCTAGCCTTAGTTTGCAGCATGGTGGATTCTAAAAAAAGATGTGCTGTGGACATAAACATTGGTTCCAGTGAGCAGTGCCATATGGACTGAACGTTGTTCTTTTTCTCACTCCTGCACTTTTATCTCACTTACAAGAACCAGCCTCATAGGGCACATAATGACCAAAAATACTCGTCCATCAGATAACTGATTTTCTGTCGTGGGTGTGGCGGCTGTTGCTAGCTGTTGAACCGAGACCGGCACCACAATGTAGCATGTGGCCTATTGTTGAGCTAGCGCACCAAAGAACATCATCCACCTCCGCATATTGAAAGAGACATGCAAACGTGAAATAGCCCGGAGTCAACAGTAACTTCTAAAGGTAAACAAGAATGAAGACTCGTGTCAAGAAACCACCGTATTTGCTTTACTTGAAAAGGTGCAAGTCCTTACTCATCGATTTACTCGGTTGTTTTCACTGTTATGCATGTTTGGTATGGGAGAACGAAGATGATTTAAAATGCAAATCTCAGGATGTTGTTTGTGTATTATAATTATCCTTCCTTTTCTCTGAACAAGGTACAAGGACTTTTGCTTTCCAGTCGAAGCCGAACAGGACGCACATATTGTCATAGAAAATCAAATCGCAAAAACGTGGCGAGCCAACGAGACATGATGGGCAGGGCCAATAACAAGATCAAAACAGAAACAGAAGCCAAACAGAACAAGTAACGCCGATGCAATGCAGTACAAATATATATCCAAAACGCTCATTAATTTTGTTCCCGCAAAGACAAACAAACATGCTGGCCAAACGAACAGTAAAAGCAAAAGAAAACGCAAAACATCGCAAAAAACAGCAAATCGCTATGTAACCGGGTATCGTAATTCATCGCCGTGTGATGATGCAAGGAGCGTGGGTAATGCCGAAAAAAGTATCGTCATAAGTGTGAGTTCGTCTAAAGGAGTGTTGGCATTTTGTATAATCCGTCCCGAATATCCGTATGTGAAAAGGAGTGTCTAATGGTGGGTATCATTCGATTGAGTTGAAGGAAAGTGTATCGTTAAAGTGGTAGTTGTCAATAAAGGAGTGTCGTGAGATCCGGTGGGTGCTAGACGGCGCTGCCAGTCGAGTCCGTCTAGTCGTGAATTATTGTATAAAGGAGTGCTGGGACCGTTCATAGTCGCAATGAAATCGGTCAAGTCGAGAAATGTCGAAAGCAGAAAAGAGCAAATAAGCAGAAAGCAAGAAACATTTGTGGTCAAACAAAACATGAAAGCAAAGAAAGCAAAACAGTTGAGCTCGGCTCAACTTATGGGACCAGAATAGAGAAGAGGGGCAGCGTCTCAGACGGCTTCTTCATTGACGTCTTTTTCTTTTCCCTTTCCACTGTCTGTGATCGACGGGGGAGCAGACGATGTAGAGAGATTGTGCCGATGGTGATGGTGGAAGCGCGGTTGGGACAATGCCATCGTGCGAAGGGCGGTTGAAGAAGAAGGCACCGAAGACATGAGGCGCAGGGAGGAGGGCACTTCGGGTGGAGGCGGGTACGCAGTGTAGGGACGCGCTAAAGGCAGATGTGGCGAAGCCAGTGATGATATCCTGAGACGAGAGCAAAAAGAGAACGAGTCAACCAAATTTGCCCTTTGGAGTGTGTGATTGTGTATTCGTCTGCTGCCCCGGCGGGGGAAAGGCCGGGGTGCTGGAACGCTCTAGACATTCAAAAAGAATGCACTAGATCCAGACGGTTTGGAGTGGAGAGACGAACCCGACACCAAAGTTGTTTGGTCCTCCCATCATCTGGGTGTGGTCGACGCCGCCGGTCGCACTGCGGCTGCTGCTTGAGGCGTAGGTCATATCGTACGAGCTGTAGTCATCGTTGTCGCTGTAAGCCACGGACGAGCGGTCGCCAAAATCGCCAAAGGTGCTCGACGCGGGGCTGTAGCCGCCATACGAAGGGCTGGGGATGTTGAGGTACTGCGGGTTCGCATACGGCGACGACAGCTGCAGTGGGTTGATGGCCGAGCTCGGGCCCGGGTCCGTTGCCATCAGAGACAGGTCCTCGGTGCTGTAGCTGAACGCGGGGTTGCCAACAATGCTCTCGCTGCCGTAAGGCATCTGGTACTCGGCCGGGCCGGAGGTGGGCGCTGACATTGAGAGCGATCCAGTAGCCGAAGTGACAGCAGGGTCGTGCAGGTAGAAGTTGGGCGGGTTGAACTGCGGGAACGAGGGAGTTCTGGTCGGGTTGACCCAACCCATGCGGGACCGGAACTCGCCCACGACGTCAATCGAGAACTCCATGAGCGTCAGAGGAGTCTGGACATCGCCTTCGTAGGCACCGTTGACGTTGATAGAGAGCAGGCGGCGGGCAATCTCTTCGACGGGACCAATGGACAGGCTGCCAAAGTACGCAGCGCCAATCTCGGGGAAGAGGCGCTCCATGACGAGAGCGACCGTGTAAAGGTGAGCGACGCTGATGAGGCTGCTGGGCGAGGTGCCGGTGTTCTGGAAGAAGCGCACGGGGGTCCAGAAGAGCCAATCGCGCAGCGGCCGCAGGCGGGCAAACTGCTGTGCAACGGGGGTGTTGCTCTCCTTGCGGGCGCCCTTGAGGAAGGTGATCAACTGCGAGATGGCCTGGAAGTCCTCCTTGCTGTGCTTGAGGAAGGTCTCGACCTTCTGCAGCTGCTGGATGGTGCGCGTGAAAACCTCGAGGTCCTCCTTGCGAGGCAGGCTGGGCTTGTGGTCGGGAACAGGCGACGGAGGGGCCGTCGGGAACGTGCTGCTTTCGGCGATGAAGTCTCCGAACTGAGACTCGTGCTTCCAGAGGTCCATAGCCTCAATGACCTGGTAAAAAGCATAGGGGGTCAGTTTTTCTGTTTTCGTTTCCGCGCCACACATGCACGTTTGTTGCACAACTTACCGAGCGGGTGCCCTGCATCAACTGGGTCCAGCTCCGCCTAAAGTGAAAAGGTTAGTCGTTTGTGTGACCGACGAAAGGTATTGAATTGAGGGGATGTTCGCTTACCAATCGGTGGCCTGCCAGGACAGAACGAGTGACGCTGCTAGGATGGCATCTGAAGTCTCGCGAGAAAAGGTGCTGATGGCCTCCTGCAGGCCCTTGAGGGCAATGCCACGGTGCTCGTCGGCCATGATGCCAACGATGGGGCACTCGTTGAGGTAGGTCATGTGGCTGGCTGAGAAGGCAACAAGGGCATGCATGACATAGGTGTTGGTCGCGCCAATGCTGATGATTCTATATTAAGCCTCGTGTCAGTGGGGGTCTTGTCTCTATCTCTATTCCTGGTCGCGGATTCGACCAGCCAATTAATCCAAAGAAGCAACCTACGTCGGAATCTGGCGAGTCCAAATGGTGAAGCCATCGGCGTCGATGCTCCGCAGCTGGTGGCAGATGGAAGCAACGTGGTAGATGAGGCGCAGGCTCTCCACGGAGAGGTACTGAGGGTTCGGCTCCGGGTAGATGTTGAGTGCCGGGAAAGGGAAGATGCCAGTTTGCTGCCAGCGCGCGATGTCGGCCTCGATCTCGGGCGTCCACATCATCTCGGGACGGTCAGGTGAAACAGACCGGTCCTCGCTAACGGGGATGTCGTTGTACGGGCACCGAATCTTGTGCTTGGTGCAGTTGCGGCTGAAGAAAGTAATGCGTCAGTATGACGAGGCTGTCCAACCTTGCAACTATGGGCTCAGCGCAGTGTAAACTTACCACTGAGGGAACGTCTCATCGCATCTGATATGACGACGTTTGCAAGTCTCACAGCCCTTGCGGGACTTGGTGTGACTGCGACGAGGGGGACCACCACCAGGGCCAGCCATTGTTCACAACTTTGAAAGTTATAAAATAAAAAATAAAACTGAAAGTGTGTGAAGCGAAATCAAGCGAGTGACGAGCTGTAGTAGAGAAAAAGAGTGTAAGTGACTGTTGTCGTTGTCGTTTTGATTTTTTTTTTCTGATATGTGAAAAGGGGACAAAGCCAAGGAGGAAGGGGGAAGGTCAACTCACTGGGAAAAAAATATTAAGAACGGTGGGTGACTTTATATGTCAACGAGAAGTGAAGTTGGTAGCGAGCGTGGGGTGAAGGAAAAGAAAAAAAAAACGAAAGAGAGGAAGAGACTACAAAATAGCAGGAAGGATGAGTGAGGTGCGGTTAAGATATGGAGTGTGTGAGCAAGAGTGTGTGAGTTGTGCGTTGTATATGAAGCGAGTGTGGGAGAGTGTAGAGTTGGAGTTGTCTTTAATATATTTCAACTAAGAGACAGATGCAGGATGATATGGTAACGGTGACTTGCGGGCACAGTGCGGAACGATGGGAAGGGCTGCAGAACAAAGGCATATGGCTGCGGGTGCGGGCTAGGGGCAAAAGAAGAGTAGAAAGAGGCCAGTAGAAAAAAGCCGCTGTCTGACAATTATGCACCCGGGGACTCCGCGGGAAACGTTTCTTCTGGCTTTTGGAGGCAGGAAAAAAAACGGGCTGCAGGCTTAGCTAGCTCGCTGTTGGCCGTTTCTTGTTGGTGTCGGTTTTTGGGCGCTGCTTGAAAGCGTTCCTGGCGGCTGATGTTGCGAGGCTTGTTGGCGGAAGTGGGTTGACCGTTTATCACTCTCAGGCTTGAATAGCGAGTGAAATAAGCAGGAGAGGATTTGAGGTGTGGTTTCGTTTTGCAGCTGCAGGATGCGGCGGAAAACGGGAGAAAAGAGGACGGAGAGACACGACTGCAGGTCGGGCGATCGGGCAATCGGGCGAACTGGATGCAGAACAAACACAAAAACACGCTTGACAAGGGGGCCAAGAATGATATGTTGTCTGATACGGAAAGGCTCACAAAGCAACACACGGAGGCTGCTAAGACGCGAGAGAGAGAGAGAAGAGCGAAAGACGATGCGGGAAGAACGAGTGCGATCTGTCTGGGCTGCGGGTCTCTTTTCTTCGTACGATACAGATACGGAAGTTCGGCGTTCCGGAGGGGATATATCGAGGTATTGAGATAGCGACGGACGAGTATGTTGGGAGTGGCAAAAGAGTCGGCCAACAAGAGAGGTGATGGGTGGTGATAAAAAACAAAAACAAAGCGAATGACAGGAGCCTCGAGGACTTCCTTTGGGGGTTTGCTAAAAGCGAATGTGGGTTGGGAGCAAAAGAGTTTTTGCAAAAGCGAATGTGCCGAGATATTCTGATGTTGATGATTCCAAAAGGGAGAGAGAAGGGAAGGAGAAGAACAAAGGAGAGGGGAGCCGTGAAGTTAAATACCAGAGGGAGCGGGCGGTGCAAAAGCAATGAGAAGGGGAAAGAGCGTTTGTGTGTCTCTATGTCTCGTGTATCTAAAGAAAGGCAGGAAGGGGGCCTAGCGGGTATTACGGCGTGCTGGTGTAAAAGCATCAGGCGAGGAAAGAGCTCTGAGGGGAGAGGAGATGGGTGGTGGACAGGGGGGGGGGGGGCGTGTGGGACGGAAGGGCAGAGGACGAGCGGGGAGCGACAGCAAGGGGGTGTGTTCGCCAGCGCAAGTTCAGTAATATTACTCCGTATGGTACTTGAACGGAGTAAGAATAGCAACAACGAAGAAGGAGCCAAGCCAGCGGTTGGGTTTAGATCGAGAGGAGCTTTGGGCAAGGCAAGAGCAAGAGACACAGGCCGGCAGCGCAGGACCACAAGAGGGTGGAGAGACGGTGGAGGCAACAAGAGAGGGCAGTCGCCGCCGAGCTTGGGCGCGAGAATGGTGGGCAGGAGAAGGAGACCAAAAAGACAAATTTAGAAGGAGCAACAGGCACAGGGCAGGAAGGAGGAAGGCACGACTCAGGCACGCGGCGGCCACAGGCCAATCAGTGAAACGGGGTGGTCGGGGGGCCAGCAGTGATCAACCAGGCTGCAGCAGTGTGCTTGGGGTGAGAAAAACGAAGAACGGAAGCAAAGGAAAAGGAACAAGCAACAACACTCAGCACACCGCACACAACACAGAACGACACCAAACAACCAAGACAGCCAAAAACCCACTGCGCTCGGATTGCGGCAACCGCAGCACCAGACAAGGGCCTCGCAGCTTTTTGGTTACCGTATTAGGCAAGGTGGCTGTGAAAGGGAAGGAAGGGGGGGTGTGTGGTTTTCTTGTGTGGGTTTGGACATTGGGAAAGTGCGAAAGCGAAGGGAATCTGTTGCGAGGGAAGGCGCCAGGGGGGGAGGGGTGGGGGTAAAGTTCGTGCTATCCTGGTGTGGTTTAGTGCTGTGGGTGGAGAGGGGTGGGCGAGGGGAAACAGAGGGCAAGAGCGACCAAGCGTCATCAGCAGGGCCACCTCGAAGAGCACTGGGAGAGCTGTTTTGCGGTGCTCCGAGATGCTATTTCGAACGGCTGCGGCAAGAAAGTGAGGTGAACTTCGTACGAGGATAACGCTGGTTATGAAACCACCCAAACCGTCGGGCCAGGACAGAAGGTGACCGGCCACACTGCGAACACGGTGCATAAGATGGCCGCGCTATGATCGTTCGCGTGTTGGGGACGTCGGAACACTTTGGAAAAAATAAAGCGGCCCAGCGCGTGCTGTTTGAAGTTACGAGGAGGGCGATGCAATACGTATAGCATATAGTAAAGCAAAGGCGATGGAGCACATCGAAGAGTAAGACCATACTGATACAAGGTCCAGTATCACCACAATACGATGTGCGTGTATGTTTGTACGGAGTATTAGGATGTGCGATGGGACCAGGCGAAAATGGACGAACGAGCGAGCCTATTCCGCATGGGGGGACAGTTGGGCGATGGCGTGGGGATGGGCGCGAAACAGAATGTGCATGGGATAAAAATAGAGACTCAGATAAGATGCAGATGCCGTCTGGGTTGCTGGCGTCTTTGGTGTCTTTGGTGCCGTCTGGTGCCTTGAGAGCCGTTTGGTGGGCGTCCGGAGCAGGTGATTCGTTGGCAGTCTCTCGGCGTGTGTGTACATGCGGGGGGAGAGAAAGAAGAGAAAGAAGAGAAGAAAAAATGTGTGTGTGTGTGTGTGTGTGTGTGAAGACTCTGTGGGAAAGGGTCTCGGCACGTGTGGTATGTCTGCATGAGATCGAACAGCCAGTGAGCCAGTCACTGGGCGTCCCCCGTCTCCTTCCTCGGAGTACGGAGTCTTTTGAAAAAGTACGCTACTCCGCGGGCACTGCTACGTCATAGCGTTGGGGAAAGGACAGCCCCGAGTGTGGATGGAGACGTTTGTACGGAGTATCCATGGGAGCCATGCGCTGCCCTTTTTTTGTTGCGTCTCTTTTTTGTGTGTCTTTGTTGTGGGGAGGTGGCCGGCGTTGCAGGGAAGGTGCAGGTGCAGTAGGTAAAGTGCAGTAGATGCAGAAGGTGCAGTAGAGCATGTGCAAGGTGGAGCGATGGATACAATGGTGTGAGGTTTTTTTGGCTTTTCACCTTTCCACCAAAGGGAAGGTGCGAGTGGACCAACCAGGCCGAGCAGAAAAAGGAAAGAGCGTACGGAGTACTTGGACATGTACAGTCCCCATCCACCGTGCATGCCAGATCACGACTGGACACCGCGTGAAGCGTCTGTCGTTTGTTCGTGCCTCTGGCAGCATGACAACAGACCGGCCTCTTACCCCATCCTGCGGTTCTCTTGCCAGTGATTTCAGTTGCAATCACAGAGTTTGGTCCGAACGGAGGACTTCCCTTCCCTCCTTCCCTCCAGCCGACCCAGTTCGAACCGCGCAGTAGCGCGGAGCAGGTCAAGAGTTTTAAAAGAGTTCAAGAGTTGGACAGGTTGGACGGCCGGCGTGGAAATGGTCACGCCGAGTTAGCCTAGCGCTGTTGAGGATTTGTTTGATTCCCCCCGCGAAGGCAAGCTCGGAGCAAGACCCTCGCTCGCTTTCGGCCCTGATTCATTGTGAACTCACAGATTAACACTGAGGCATTGCCCTATCGAGCCCATCTTCTCATCCTCGGCGCGTATTTGTAAGTGACCCTTGGGGGCAAATGTGAGCATGGACAAAAGACTGGGGACATGAGGAATAAGGTTTTGTGGCTCTTTTTGGAGTGGGAACAGAAGTATCAAGACAACAAAAATAGGGCAGGAAGGACGTGAGAAAGCGACGATCCCTAAGCCAAACGGGCCTCTTCTTCGTCGCGAATCACACCGAGGGAGGGTGGTTCAGAGACCAAAATAGATGCCAGCGAGTGCGAGTTCAACCGACCTTCTTTATTCGATGTTTTAATGGTCAAGACGGAAGCGATGCCCTTTTTGCCCTTTTGCACTGGGAGAGAGCCTTCGTCTTATTATTTTATTTTACCAGATATTTTGTCAATTTGTCAGATATTATTCTGAGTTGGGACGAGGAACGACACGATACGATTAGGGTTGGCCCGTCGCCCGTTGCCGGCCTCGCAGGAGCGAAATACGGAGAAAAAAGGAGGCGTCCTCGGCGTCGTAGGGCAGAGACAAGACGTCAGAAACATGAGAGACATGAGAGGCAGCGAAGATACAGTCCCGTTTGGCCCGCAGAAAGCAACGGGTCTCGCAGCTCGGCAGCCAATCACAGCCAGGCAGTGACATTCTGGAAAGGCACGTCGAAGAACCCCATGCGGTTGGCTGGAATGGGGCAAACGCGCGCGACTGGGGCAGTGCACTTTTTTTAGGTTTCGAGGTCTTGGCTTCCTGTCCATCTGTGGCCCAACAAAGAGGCAAGGGCCCAGCGCCCGACGGCAAGGGTCAACTGGCTAAGAAAGCCAGGCCACTGCTGCAACCCCCTGGAAGAAGGAAAGAGGCAAGTGGGGGAGCTTGAGACGGAGAGAGGCAGAGAAGTTTCAAAGGCAGGAAAGTTTATCCTGACAGGACCCTGAGCGATAGTGCACGCAAGTGGACGCCCGCCATGCCCAGCGCGTGATAGTGTTTCGTTTTCCAGCGTACCAGTGTTGCAGAGTTGCAGTGTCGCCGTATCGAGTAATACCACTGTGTTGCAGTCTCCAGTGGGCGCGCGCTCGGCCAATACTCCGTCGTCCGTCGTGGCGCCGGGTCCTCACCAACGAACGACTGCTCTTTGCTGCAAACGGCAGCAAACGAGGCGTACCTTCAAGCGAGTCAAAGCAAGGAGCAACGACAAGAACAGAGAAAGGGCAGAAGATAAATAAGAGCAAGATGTTACGTAGCACGACGCCGAGGAAATAAATGGACCAAAAAATGGCTGTGCCTGGCTGACGGGCCATCGTGCACTGTCCACTGCCCAGCCGCCTTTCGTGCTGCACGAATCACGCACAAGGCCACGCATGGACCGCTGAAAGACAGGCAGGGCGTGCGTGGCGTACGGCTGGACGCCTCTTCGGAGAATAAGAATGGATATGTTACCGGTACTACATCTCATAAAATAAGGATTAAGGATAGGCGGCGCCGCAGCAAAGGGCCCTGTACGAGGCGTGACAAATGGAGTGGAATCAAGCGAGACTGGCCAGGGGACTCTTAGGAGGACTCTCGATAGATTGCTGCTAGGCGCAGCAAGCGGTTGAAAGGGTTGTTTACGACGACAACGCAAAAAAGGAGTGCATCAAGCACCCACAACAAGGGACGCAGGCAAATCATCCTCGTGATCACATCGGGGTCTGGCAGACCAATCGTGTCACCGAGAGACGACCACCACACAAAGAGGACACAAAGCAAAAGAACCCCCGCTGTGCATTTCTGCGTCCCAGGTCCCGCCCACACGGATCAGCCATCCCAAAAAGAAATGGCGGTGATGCCAAAAATAACCCTGTTGTGCTCACCTTCCCTTGGGAGGGTTTTTTTTTTTTTTTTTCTCCCTTCTCCTTCTGCCATCTCCCCGTACGACGTGTACCACTTGTGCCCTTGTGGTCCGTATTGCTACTCACAGCGATGATCCGCTAGTCGGAAAGGGAGGGGGATGGATGCATTTCCTGCATGCATGGCGGAACGCTGCTTTGTGTGTCTGGCGTACGACGTACGACATGCACACAGCACAGAGAGAAAAAGACATGTAGCCTCGGGTGCAGATACAGCACGGCGGCGCATCTTGCAAAAAAAGAGCGTCATGATCTGCAACCGGGGCACCCTCCTAGTTCCACCAGATTCCCTTGTGAAAAATGTGTGTGTGTGAAGTCGTGCGAGGGCACAGAGGGTTTCTTCAACAGGTTATGCTATCAGCCTTTTTTTTTTCTAATTTCTCCTCTTTTTTGTATGATTTTCTTTGGTCATATTTATTTACGGGTACTTCTTTATTTTTATTTCCTTGCTTATTTTCCCCTACTTATTTCTTTTGAATTTCACGTCGTTGTAGAAGAGTTGTCCGCCTCTTATGTGCCACTTGTGACTAGTTCGTGAAGCCCATCATTGTTCTATTTGCGCGGAACAGCGCCGCGCCGCGAAGGCTAGCGCCTGAATAAGTAATGTCTCAGTGGGAAAAGAAAGCCAACACGTTAAGAGCGTGCATCAACAGAGGCAACGCAAAAGGAAAACGTGTACTCCGTACGACGTACGGAGGACCCAAACATGGCATGCCCCCCAGAAGGCTGGCGTGGATGCCGACGAATGGCAATGCAGCCGTGTCGCATTTCGAGCCTCTCTCTCTCTCTCTCGTCCGACGCGGTCAGCTTCCTACGAGGAGGGAGCAGTAATTACGCTGCAGCCTCGACACCGGCCAGGATCCAATGAGAGAGAAGAGGTGTTGCGTACTTTTCCGGGTACAGTCTTGGACATTCATGCCGATGACATCGAACATCGTGTTCTCACATTTTTATGGTGATCTCGCCGTACCCGAGATTGACTGGTTGTGGAAAAAAGAGAAAACGACCAGGGACCATGCTGGCTGGAGAGGCTGGTTGTCCGTTGAGAACTCAAAAGAGGCCGGAAAAGTGGGGGCGACCTGCCAAAACTTCTCGTGGTCCCTGGTGCTCCCTGGAGCTCTCGGTACCTGAGCCCATTTTGGCGTGGCATTCTCCGCGTCGTTGGTCAGATACAGTTAGATGCGACGACGATGAACGCCATTGACAAGGATCGTCTCGCTTTCTTTTCTCCCTCTTACACCGTACAAGTACAAGTATTCTCCAGCGTCGTACTGAACAGTTTAACTCACCAAAAAGATACACCCCCCTCCCCATCCTCCCTTCACCCCAAGAAAACATCTGTTCGCGGGTCTCTCCATGATGAAACAGCAGTTTCTCGTATCCCAATTTGGCTCTCGGCCGCCCTGCCCGCTGCCTGGACCAGTCTACCCTGCCCTCAAAAAAAGGAAAGGGAAAAGGAAAAGGGAAAAGTCGATCCTGCGCGCGAGGGAAAGAGAGCACTACGGAACAATAAGAAAAGGGACGTGCTTGAAGTGGGCTCCTCTATCCGAGGTAAAAAGGGCAAGAGGAGCCGGCCGTCAAAGGGAGAAATCCTCCGTAAATGGCGTAAAATGGCTGGAAGACAAAGAAACGACAGAAAATACAGAAAGTACAGAGAATAAGTGAGGCACTTCAAAGGCGGAGCGTAGCATTGCCCATGCAGAACGACCCCGTCACGTAGCCCTCTCTTTTTCATGTCTTTTTTTTCCTGCCCCTATCACACCGGTCGCTCGCCTGCATCGTCCTCTTGGCGCGATTTCTTCCACATTCTTCTCTATCCGTTTCTTTTCTGTTGCTTTTTCTTGCTCAATCTGCGCCGTATTTCCGGAAGCGATTATTCCCATTTACTCAACCTCCCAACCCCCCGGCGGCCAAATGACGGTTCTCTCGGAGAGCAGAAAGGGCAAGTCGTAGCCTCAAGTCAACCACGTTCCCGCTGTCAAAGATGCATCTCCTTTCGGCACTCCTCCACTCTATCCACGCTATGACCCGAGTACGGAGGACAAAAAGTATCCTGCCGAGACAAAAAAAGGTAACCAAGTCTTGAAAGCTTATTTTGTCTTGAGTAGTCCGTAGCTGTCGTACGTGTTTTTTTCTCTCTTCGTGAACGTTTTCCCTCACATGCTTCGGCGGTATTTCCTTCGTCATATCGCATGTAACAACAACTATCGTGAGGCAACTACTCTGGTTCGTCTGGGCTGGCCCCGCCTGATGCATTCGCCGTATGCAAAACCGTCCGGCCTTTCTTGGCTCTTCCCTTCACGACGCCACCCCATCGGGTGTTCACTGCCGTTGACCGTTGCATTGTTCTTGAATCCCCTCTTTCACGTTCGCGGGAAGATTTTAAGAGGAAGAATCCCTCATGCATATGTCGCCCTTCGCCCGCGGATTTTAGGGGCCGGATCGCCTGTCCTGTCTGACTGGGCTGCTGCCGCTCACTTTCCAGGGTAGGAAGAAAGAAGCGAGTCTGACAGGGGAGGGTGGGGCTACAAAGTGAGATACAAAGCATCACACAGGTGCTTTGCTTCAGAATATCGAGACGACAAGTATTACCTCATCGGCAACACGCTGCTGGGTGGGATGGTTGAGTGGGATGGCGCGTCTTTCTGAACATGTATCGCCTTCCTGTAGCGTCCTCTGTGGCGTCCCCTGTAGCGTGGGTTCATGGCCCTGTAGCGTACAATCAGATTTAAGCTCCCGGGAGGAAAATGGGAAATGGGAAATGAGAAAAGAGAGCAAAAAAGAGAGGAAGAAAATGACAGCTATTGATATGCCCGGCTGACTGTCGGCGCAACAGTCCCTTACTCTTCGCTCACAGTTCAACTATTTGCGATGCAGAGTACACGGATTCCCCGTAGCGTCGCTTTTATCTGACGATGCACTCATTCAAATGTCTCTGCTACCATGCCGGTCTTCCATGGTTTTTATGATCGACTGGAGCATTTTTGCGCATTCTCTTTGCGTTCTCTTTACGTTCTCTTTGTCTTCTTTGGGTATTCTTTCCATCTCAACCAACTTGCCGATCGTGAGGATCCGCAAAGTCCCCTTTCCAAGCAATTTTGACTTTTTTTCTTCTTCTTTTCTTTTCCTCTTTTTTGGGGGGGTCTACTTTTTTTTGTCGTGCCATTGTCTTCTTCACCCGTTTCAAACCTCGCTTTTCCAACGGCCGAGGCCAGCTTTCCCTGTTTTCTAGTTTACTCAGGAAATTAGCTTTTCGTCTCTCTCGTCAGCGTACTTTTACTTTTGCCTCATGGGGCTTCTGTTTTTTAGGGTTTTTATTTTTTTTATGGTTTTCGTTAACCTTCTTTTCCCGAGTAAGTCCCTTGGCAAACAACATGATCCGATTTTTGTTTGTTATTACTGCAGTTGGTTGACCGTTATCCCACAACCCACACGTTCAAGTCCACAACCCAAGTCCACAGCCCATACACATATTATCATATATTTATCCTATCGTGCCCAGCGTACATGCACCGACCGCGTGACCCGCGGCGCCGTCCGATCTTGGCATCCGCGGTACTTTGTCGGTTTTGGCAACTCGAGTGGTTTTCCAGAGTTTTTTGAGTCTCAATGTTGATTTTCTTGGAATTAGTGGACGGAGTACAGAAGTCTCCGTGCAAACAGGTGCAGTTCTCTGTCTGGTGCGCCGTAGAGTCTCTCACGCTGGTCGTCCCCTCCACCTTCCACAGCAGCACAAGTGGCCCCCCTCTAGCGTGCCTGCCGCTCGGAAGGCCGGCTTGCCATAAAAAAAGGGTCGCCAGGATCGAAAAAAGGGCCACCACCACAAAAAGAGCTACAAAAGCTCCAAAAGCTCCACAAGACCAAAAAAAAAAAAAAAGAAAGGGCCACGGCAAAAAGGGTAAGCAGCAAGCAGTCGCCAACGGGCAGGAGCGACCCCTACGAGAAGCTCTGAGCTCCACCTGCAAGAGGACAAAGTAAACCCTTCGGTGGGTGTACGATGAGGTGTCGGGGATGTAAAAGCCCGTGCCCCAAAAAAGCTCAAACAGGCAGTCACGATGCGATGTGCGCGTGTCTTGAAGGGGCAGGTGCGATGTCGCCGAGGGCAGCCTGCAGTATCAAATGCACTGAAAGCCCACGGCAACTGCACTGAAGTACTTCACGTCGCTCCTTCCTCCCCAAAGACCACACCAAAACAAACACCAAAGCACAAAAACAGACTAGGGCGGCGGAGAGAAATGACGTCCTCCGAGACGTTCCACGTGCTAGTCTGTACACGGCTAGTCTGTTTCTATTTTGGACGATAAACTTTTTCTCTCCTTCCTTCCCTTGCAGCGGTACCATGCCTGCAGCATGCCCACACACTGAAAAAAAACACACGCCCTCCCACGCACAAAACACAAAACTCCAATAATTAAGAACAAGGCGAAAAAGCGGCCGGGAAAAGCCAAGACTCTGCCAAGACGCCAAGGGGTGGATGTTGACATCCAATGCCGCCAAGAAGACGAGCCAACCACCAGCCAAGCACAAAACTCTAAATTTTCTGCAGCGTCCGTCCAGTCGTGGGGAATAACAGGTGAAGAGCGAGAGCGAAAGAAAATGGCACAGGTAGCCGCGCTCGAAGGCTCTGCGGCGTGAGAATCGCCTAAAGACACTGCAAAATGGAGATCAACGGCGCCTACCCCCATATCGCCTTCAGCGCTCTTCAGCGCTATTTGGGGCACTCGCCTTGGGCCTTGATTCTCTTGTCCTCTTATCCTCTTGGCACTCATCTTGCCTTTTGCTCTTTCACTCTTTTCGTCGCTGGCTCTCGCTGCTTCGTCTTGGCTGTCTCTGCCTCCTTGTCTTCTCCGTTCTCCCCGTCTGCCCAAACGCCCCCCCCCGTCTTGGCAGACATCTGACCTTGCGTCTCTGTCCCCGTCGCCCCGCTGGGTCAACCCTGCCAATTCTTCTTGTCAACATCGAAGGATTACCTTGGCTCGGGTTTGTCTACTTTTCTCAGCCTTGGCGGCTGTCACCCGAAAAAAGGGAGAAAATATTTATCCTCTGTGGCCTGCATGACTGACCTTTGATTCTAGGGTCCCTCCCCTACCATTTCCCGAGGGAGGAAAGGACCAGAACGGAGATGAGAGACGGACATGACCAAAAAAGTAGAACCCGAAAATGCCGGGGGCAAGACCAAGAAAGAGGCAACTCACAAAAGATGACAGGACATGAACGACAAATCAACGGGGCCAAAACGGCCGTACAAACGGACGTATTACGTCGTAAGAGGAAGCGATTAGAACATTCCCAGAATGGACAACGGTTGCTGCAGCCCGCCACTGTACATGCTCATGTGCTCATGTTTTTTCTTGCCTTGCGGTGGCGCCATCGTTTTCCCATCTCCTCTTCCCTTTTTTTACTCTTTTTCTTTTTCTTTTCCTTTCTCCAGTCCTTTTTGTTGGCAAGGCTAGCCCACACGGCTCGCTTCTCCTGCTACGACGACGTACTCCCACTACTCCTGCAATGCATCTCACTTACTTTTGTCCTGTCCGTACGGCGTCTCGGAGTCGCCTATCGGCCTTATTTTTTCCTCGGTGAATGAGATTGAATGATCTCGCGCTCACTTTTTTGCGTCCGTCTCTCTCCACACTCTCAGACTCTCCACCAGGAATGACGTCCCTCGGCGGTCCGTCTACCGTGACTGCAACTGCGACAATGGATCTTATCTCACCCTCTCTCTGTTACCTTTGTGTCTTGTGCGCTTCCCTGTCGCCCTTTTTTTGTATTACTCGTAGCCCTGCAGGTCCGCGTCCTGAACCTCCTACTGGTCCTTGAGCCCGTGATCGTCCTTGTGATCTTCCCTTGTTGATCTTCGTCTACTGTCTTTTTCTGTGCATTTCCCTGAATTTGCCTCCCTTACTGTTCCCTTTTGGGGCCTTTGCGGCGCACGCCTGCACAGAACGTGTGCGAATGCAATGCTTCTTTGTTGGATTGTTACGTTCCATCCCGCCGTTCCCCCTTTTTGGGATTTAGAGGAGGACCCCAAAACGGGCCTTCTTTTCTGCGCCGCCCTATGATAATCACAAACCACAAGCCACAAACCCCAAAATACCCTGACCTACGGCGCACGCATCCCCGTTTTCGTTTCCGTGTCTTGGTCCTCTCTCGATTTCCTATTCAATCTCTATTGTTGTCTCGTGCTCTTCAGACCCGAACCATCCCCGCAAGGCCACGTCCGAAATCGACCCGAAAAGGACAGACAACACATGAGATGGCAACGGGATGATTCCTGATGAGCGGCGATGTGCAGAAGATGAGAGGCCGTAAGGCAAAGTGTAGTGTGTGACCCTGCAGGAGGCAACTTTCAACTTTGGGCGACTTTTGCTGTCTATTTGTCAACTTTCTTGTTCGTGGATCGCGCCAAATTATACGCGAAGCGCAGGAGACGAGAAATTCCGACGAGCGCGTTCCAGGCATAATTCATGCGCTGGACTTGCATGCCGTAGAAGTCGTTCGTTTTTTGCACCGTTTTCACGTTTGCACGTGGTTTGGCCTCCCAAGAAATACGTCGCAACAGCAACGGGCCTTGTGACGCCCTGATAGATCAGTCATTCAGGGTCTGAGGGACCGAACTGTTGGTCGTTTGTCGGCACCTGAGAAATCCTAAAAATAACGCGGCGAACGTTGAACAAACCAACACAACGCAAAGTGGCTGAACTGGTGCCAGCCCTGGGGGCGTTGCGGCGCCACCGCCACAAGCAACAAAGCAAGAGTACTTGTAGCCCCGACGACGGCTGAGCAGCATCGGACCCTGAAATCGCATGATGGACCACGGCATTCTGTATCTATTTGCGTTTTCGTCTGTTTTGGCCGGCTTCGGTCGCCCTGGTGTCCAGTCATGCCCACACAGCATATCATCACTTTTGTTTTCCTTCTGCATCGATCATTTGCATCACGATCGCGCTTCCACCAGTGGCAAACGCGGCAACGCAATGCCCAATCCCATTCCCGGGTCTCGGTATCTCTACCTGCATGCATCTGCGTCGTCGCCCTACATTCTCTCTGGCTAAGCACTACTACACGTGGTGACACGATTGTTGTGCGGCCTAACAATGCTCACTACGGTGTCAGGTGACATTTTCTTTTTATAGCT
Organism: Sporothrix dimorphospora; assembly: GCA_021397985.1. NCBI lineage: Eukaryota > Fungi > Ascomycota > Sordariomycetes > Ophiostomatales > Ophiostomataceae > Sporothrix > Sporothrix dimorphospora. Next base: position 138,012 of record WOUA01000002.1, on the reverse strand, counting down.
CATTTTTTTGTCTTGTCTTTTTGTCTCGTCCCTGATTTCCTTGGTCTCGCGACGATCTCGCGATGTAAGGCGCCCGGTATTCCGTGTTCCGTGTTCTGTGTTTTGGTCCTTTTGTGTGTGCTCTCAAGCCATCGAAGGCGTTGCGTGGGGCTACGCCCAAAAATGCAGTGATCATCGTCCTCCGTTCTGTCCTGTCCGTGGGGATTTATTTGGGGAACGGATACGGAGCAGGAGCAGGGCGAAAATAAGACAAGGCTCAAACAAAGACGAGGGCCGACTACAAGACAAGGAAAAGCCTCCCACTCCGTGGTGGGCGGTCCACAGCGCCCGTCCCGTTAAAAGACGTAGAACGTCGTCAGTGGTCCCTTCCAAAACAATGCGCTATTGTCCTTGCCTTTCCCGAAAATCGCACTCTCCGTTTGCCCCGTCTTACACCACCGGCCCAACACAAACTGACATTCCACCCTTCTTCCCCCTAAGTAGAATTGGGAAATGGAGAGAAAGTTGCGCTCGCGGGCGTCGGGGGACGGTGGAACACCAACGCCGCTACCGAAAAACAAAAGCAGTCAGTTTTGTTGCTCGTAGGAAAAGATTACTCGATACCCTCAACTGTTCCAAACGGCAAGTTTGCGCGACAAGCAACGCGTCTCATGGACTCTGCTCGTCAGTCGCTTAGGGGTTGCCTTGAACACTGGCGTCTTTTTCGGTGACATTTCTACATTTTTCTACATTTCTTTTATGGAGGAGCTCTCTCGAAAATGCCACTTTCCACTTCACTTATTTCTCTCACCGTGTCGATTCCCGCCCTTTGTGGCGGTTCCGCGAGTTTCCTCCGAGAGTAACGAAGAAAAAAGGAGGACTAACTCGAGAGAGTAAAGCGCATCATGGTAGTCTAGATTTGGTTGTTGACAGTGTTGACAGTCGAAGGTCGACAGGGTTGCGCAGAATATTCACAGGCTGGATGACAGAAATGATGTGCGGAGACAGGCCATGATGAGCAGAGGAGATAGAAGCAATCGGACCACCAGACGAACCAAAAAGTATGAAATTTGATTATAATAAAAATACAGACGAAACGTCAGAGAGAGAACAGTCTGGGAGGGTGCATGCTGCAATGCAGTGCAACGCTGTCCAGTGGTCGTCGAACGACAGCAGCATACAAGGACGTCGTACGTCGTGCAGTGCACGAAAACAAAGCTGCAGCCGGTCGATGCTGGTCCAAATTTGCTACAAATCACGATGCATCGTTGCGTTTTGCTTGCATTATCTGTCTTTTGCGGTTTTTCTTCCCTCTTTTTCACCAGCGTCTCGATCTCAAATCTCAAATTAAATCTACAACGTAGGTCGTGAGTTGTTCGCGGAAAGCACGGAACGGAAGAGTTACTGCCGAAAGGATTTCATGTGCTTAGTCTGACTCCAAGGAAAACATCGGCATCTGCCTGGTGTTGTTTTTTCTTCTTTTCCTTCTACGGTCATCTTCCATTCTTCCAATTCCCTTCCTCGGAGAATGGAGTCTGCCGTCGTGGTTGCGCGTTCCGCAACCGGGGAGGAGCGGTGAAAATGACAAAGATGGCGGCATGGTGTATCTAGCAGCATGCGTGTCTCCCAGAATGGCGTTTTGTAAGACATGTTTGCAAGAGACAACAGGATAGAAGGCTGCGAGGAGGAATGGCCGCTGAGAGAGAAACAACGACAGGGGTGCGTGAGGCTGCCAGTGCCGGAGGATTACTTGTGCCGATGCACCACGCCTGGCCAGATAGGTCTTGACTGCAACTAAAGGAGCAAAGAAGTTAACGGTCAACGAAAGGGAAAGGAAAGGAAATAAGAAAAGAAAAACCGTCACAAATGTCAACACAAAAAGCAAATGCCTATCTGTGCCGAGAAAAGGTGCAGCTTGCAGCCTGTCCGTTCGACTAAAGAATCAGATCCCGGTCCAAACTAAAAACCAAGGCACGCCACCAAGCTCGGAGAAGTGCATTGGGAAGAGAGAAAAAAAGGGTTCTCTCTGTTCTCCTCTTCCCTCCGTCCCCGACCCAAGCTGCCATGCTCTCTCTGTTTGGGACAAGATCGCCCGCCGCTCGCTCTTTTGCCCATGGGGAATCTCGCACTTACTCGGCAAGGGCGCATGGGTAACAAGAAAACTCCGAGCGGTGGAAGAGAAAAGAAGACAGGAAAAACTGCCCAAAAAATGAATCCATGCGCCAACGGCCAAGCCGCTTTGCCGGAGGCCATGATGTTTTCGTTTCGATGTGCAATCTTCCTTCACCTCGCTTTTTTCCTGTTTCTCGTCACTCCTTTGTCCCCGATCCCCTTCCGTTATTCCCTTGACTTCATGATCCTCGTGCCTACTACTCTGCCCATACTCCGTACTACCTTGCCCGAACCCCGTTCAGGAAGTCTATCAAAATGCTCCATAGTTTGTGCAAAGTAATGCCCTCGCAGCCCTGCGCGGAAACAGCGACCAGATATGTCATCCTAGCGTGTTTTGTGCCTGCCCCACCGGGCAAGAAAGAGCATCCAAAATGGGGATGGCACGATGAATGAAATGAAGCAAATGCAGAGGAAAAAGAGGAAAGAGGTACCAAGAAGTTGAGAAAATTGAAAATGGGAAGGCACGCTAAAAAAAAGGCCCCTAACGTTCTGCAAGTGCAAACGGGCGACAGGGAGAGGAGAGGGAAAATGACAAGGAAAGAGCGCCGTGATAGGCCAGCTCCGGTTGAAGTCGCCAAAAATAGAATGGGGCCCTTGTCTTGTTCCCCCATGTTCCATGCCAGTTGGACGGCCATTGGACACGGCCATTGGTATTTGTCCATTGCCGTGCGGTGAAAGAGGGGAAAGGGCAGGCAGGACATGTGCGAAAATGAGGGAAAAGAAGGAAACGGCAAAAAAGAAGCAATTTTGAAGAGGAAAAGCCCTGCGATAAATCGAGCAAATAAAATGAGGAGGAAATATAAAAATTGAGCAGAGGCTAGATGGCAAAAAGACGCAAAAGTACCGCAGAGAACATCGAGAATTATCTTAAAAAAAAACTAGAGGGGAAAATATAGAGAAAAAAGAAAGAGACAAAAGAAAGAGGCAAAGAGAAATGCAAACACAGGGGTTAAGGAAAGACGACGCACACCGTAACATCTGAGCATCTCAACAATACAAAACATTTCCCCTCTCCACGACGTACGATGCACGCCCCAGCCTCCAGTCGGCATGGCATCATGAATTCATCCATGCCGACAAAGGCACTACGCCGTATCTGATTTGTCCATTAGGCGAACAAGACCATTCGCACTGGAGTTGTCAACTCCACCATCGCCGCTGCTACACGGCTGCTGGGCTGGGCTGGCTGAGCTTGACTGCACCCCGTCCGTCGTTTTGTCTTTTTTTCTTTCTTTTTTTCCTTTCCTTCTCTGACCTTTAGGTCCGCAGGGTTACAGGCCATTGTGACCCTCCAAGACTTTCAAGGGAGCGCCAATAGGTGCCAGGCGCCATAGGGTCGCTCTAGCAGGATTTTTTGTGAACTGTCTGTGTTTTGCAGTGTCCGTGGTGTCTGTGGTTCCCTTTGGCGTGTATGTGGCGTTTTTAGTCTTCTTCTAGTGCTTCTTTGTTTTCTTTTCTTTTTTATGTCCTAGAGTTTTTCGTCTTTGGCTCGGGTGCTGTCTCTTTCGCACTCGCCCTAACCTGCCCCTTGCCGTATGGCGTGGTTTTCCACAGAAAAAAAGTGGAAGCGCCTGTGCAAGAAGAACAAGGGCACGCACCGGCCGCCTTGTATCGTGCGAGTCTCCGAGCCTCTCTCTCGCCTCCGTCCTTTTTCAAAGAAATTATTTGCGGTGCAAGAGCGGCGTCAATGGCCCGAAGCTGGGAACAGAGGCGTTTAAAAAAAAACCGTTAAAAAAGACGGGCAAAAGAGGAGCAAAAAGAGGGTCTGAACGATTTCGAACAAGGAAAGAGGGATAGAGAAAAGGAGGGAAATACCCCTTTGGTCCTCGGTCCTTGGAGCCTCCCGAGGCGCAAACAATAAGCAACACCTGTGATCGTGTCCACATAGCCTTAGCTAAAGAAAGAAAATAGAAGGCAAAGGGGGGAAATGGCCCGACTCTTCATGGCGTCTGCAACGTTTGACGGCCAGCCACCAACAGGCGTACGCCGTACAAGTTTTCCGAATACGTCCAAGGTACAAAGATGGGGCCCGTAGGCTTGTTCACAACGGCTTGTCGGGATAACTCCCGGGCGCGCCACCGGGCGACTTTTGGTCATTGTACTGCGTTAGGAGTAGTGCATTGTGAACTATCATATGGCGAATGCAAGCCTCTCTGCAAGCACAGCCTTGCCAGCTTTGTGGATTGCGCCTTTTGTCCACTACCTTCACCGTGCATTGGCCATTCCCACTTCAGCCCTTGCATTGCTGTGGTTGCTGTGGTTGCTCAATTTTGTTGTACTCCGTAGTGTCTGTTCCATTATTCATGTCTCGCATGCGTGCAGTGGACGCAATCACCAAACTGGCCCCAGCGTCCCAAACGTCTCCAGCCGGCCCAGCCAGTGGGCGTCGTCGAGTGACCGTTTGCAGACGCCGCTTTCGCAGGTCGAAGTCAGTATCGTCCGGTCTGCACGACACTCCCTATTGGAGCGCAACTTCTCAGGCCGGAACCGCCGTCTCGGGTCAACGCAGGTTGCAGCTCAGCTGAGCGGCTGGCGCAGGGCCAGCCCCCGTTCAGTCATCGTCATCATGATCCGGCCACTGCTGTAACGTGTTTGTCTGGCTCTCGATTCTCTCATTGTTTCTGTTTTAGGCCAAGTTGTGTACGTTTCTTTTTTTAAGGTTTATTGAAACGTGCTTCTTCATCCATCTCCTAAAAATCGCAAGTTCCAAGCCTCGTCAAAGTGACAGTGCTGGACACGACAGGTCGACATGTTGGCGGCAAAAAAAAAAAAGCTAGAATCGTTTTCGCTTTCGCACTTCACAGCCCTTTTTGGGCGTTCAATAGCGTCGGATCAAACACCAAATGCTCAGTTCGCCAGCACCAGCTGTCCATCCTTTCAGGGCGTTTTCTGTGGCTGAGCCTGCCAGCGGCAGCTAGGTGACCAGCAACATATCGCCCCCCCCCCCCCCCAAGCCAGTCAATTGCCCATATTCAAACAAGAACATCTCCCAACGGGCCGATGTCATAGCGAGAAAACTGCAATGCTGTTTGTTTGTTTTGTTTTCTTTTTGAGCCTTTTTTAGCCCAGCGTACCAAAGTCTGTTCTTCAATGTTTCCAGAACACCACTCACCGGTTTAGGAAGGCTGAAACAGGAACACAGAGGGCTACTCTAGTCGATGTTAACGTCGTTACATCGCCAAACAATAACCAACGGTCGTTATCGTTCTGCGCCTTTTTCTTTATTTTTGTTGTTTATTTTCTTTTTGATTCTAAACCGGTGGCTTTTTGTGTCGGTCCTTCTCTATTCACTTGCTGTTTTGGGGGTTTGGCAACGCTGACCAACACGGAAGGGCAAATAGACAAAGAACAATTTAATACAACTTTTGTAGAATAAATTAAAAATTAAAAATATGTACAAAAAAATTAGAAAATTAGAAACCAAAACTTAGGAACTGACGTTCGCCGCTCGATGCCCGTTGGAAAAAAAGGTAGAGCCAACATCCAGACGTTGAACTGTCTGGCATCAGACGACACATTGCAAATAACTCCCTCTTTCCCTGTCACCGCCCACCGGCGACTCGATGGCAATCGTTCAGTGTGGGTCGCGTTTAGCTTGCTACGGCGTACTATATTCTGTTGTTCGTGGTGAGACTAAAGAGAGAAAAAGTAAGAAAGAAGAAATAAGAACAACGCCGTCATCTTTCAGCCTTTTCGCTTGCGGAGAACAACGGTCGGGATGCGGAGTTCGGGATGTTCTTACTGAAGATAGACGCATGAGACGCACAGATAGGCAGAAGAAGGTGAGGCAAAGGCAAAGCCTTGCTAGTTCAGTGATGCCTTCCCAAAAAGGAAGGAAACTTCGGCGCTTCTTCTTGAAGGCAGGCACAGTGCTGGTTAAAGTTTCTGACACGGTCGTGAGAAGTACCTTACACTCTCTATTTGCAACTGCGAGTTTGGCAGCTCCTGGCGCTGGCAGCCTTTGACCGCCGTCGACGGCTTTTATTTAGCCCTCGGCGCGGCTGGCATAGCCCCCTACTGCAGCAACAACAATAATATGATGAGGGAGCTGACAGAAGGAAGAGAACGCCGTAAAATAAAATAAAAACAAGAAAAACAAAGAAAAAGGATTAAACCAAAAAAAAAAAAAAAAACGAGACAAGGAACCATCGATGCTGCGACCAAAGGGACCGCCCCGGGGAGGATGCGTGCCCGTCCTGTCTCGATCCTTTGCTTTTCTCCTTTCAATATGCATGTGGAGCGGTCTGTTGTTGTTTTGTTTTGTTTTGTTTGTTTTTTTGTCATCGCTTCTGGTGAAAAGATTGCTAAACGGGGCGTCCGTGAAATGTATAACCCAACAGCTGTAAAGACTCAGAGATGGGATGAACAAAAGTGTTGTAAAGTGCAAATGGGTTTCATCCAAAGGGACGAGCAGAAGGGCCATGTTACCGGCATCGTGACTTTAGGGTGCTCAAGCGAAAGGAGGACAGCCAAAAGGAAGAAGATGGAAAATGACACACGCTACAGAGAAGAGGCTGCAACGACGAAAATCTCTTATTTCGTCCCTTTGCAACCGCAACGGCCCTGTGCATCGTTGCAGGGACGGGAACGGGCCTTCTCTTGAGCACAAGTTCCATGCGTAAGGACCGTTGGGACGCCGGGTCCGTCAATGGGAATAGAGATATGGATATAGATGACGATACAAGTACCGGCGAAGGGTCCAGTTATTGGTGTATGTGATCTCGGCTGACCAGGCCGCGAATACAACCAACAGTCCCTTATTGTTGCAACCCCAAGGATCGCGGTCGGCCCTTTGAAAAAAAAATGCACGAGCAACGTCGGTATTTCATATATCGACACAGAGCCTCTGCATAGAGCCGGTGTGCGTTGTCTTGTTGGGTTCTCAGCCACTGCAACGGATGGTCCTTTGCCGGCTCCGACTCAGACAACGCGGTAAACATGCGGAAAGAGGTAAACAAGCCTCGACGCATCCATGTAAGTTCCGGACTTTAATTAACAGACGTGCCCTGCTGATATTGCGTTGGCTGGATTTCATCTGTATGTTTTCTTCCCCCGTCAATCGTTTCGATGATTCCGTCTCTGCTTTGACTGCCCCCTGTTTTTACTTGACTGTTTTTCAACGAATGCATGCTCTATCAGTTTAGGCATATTGATATTATGTTGTATGTAAGCATGCTTGATTCCTGAGCTTGTCTACCTATGAGAGCCTTACGTCGCTTACGACGTCTACGCTCGTATATTTACACGCGCACGGCCTTCAGACGCATCCAAACATGTATATGCTGCCTTTTCTATTTCCCTATCCATATGCCCTTTTTTATATATGTACATTTATATGGGGTGGGGTATCGGACGCCAGGCCCATTGCAAACCTCTGGCCACACAAAAATCAAACAAATCATGTTCAATTTTTATGACGTTGAGTTGTCACTCACGACGCCGTCTCCGACAGCATCGACCGTGTCGTCGACCGTCCGCCGCCGGAAGAGCACCTCGCCCTCCGGGTTTGGCGTCTTGGACATCATAATCATCATCGGCTTCGGCCGCTCCTCGCCGTCCTTCAGCTTCATGTCGAAGTTGATGAGATAGTACGAGAGCATCATCTTGAGCTCGTTGCCGGCAAAGAAACGGCCCGGGCAGGCGTGCTTACCGGCGCCAAAGTTCATGTTGGTGTCGCCAATCGTAGTGAACTGCCAGCGACGTCCATCCTCCTCGGACCGCTTGCGCAGGCGAAAGAAGCGCAGCGCGTCAAAGGTGTCGGGTTCCGGGTAGTGGCGTTCGTCGCGTGAGTAGCCGACCTGGGGCGCTAGGATCTTGGTGCCGCGAGGCAGGCGGGTGCCGTCGGAGAGCACAATCGGCTGCATAACCTTGCGAATGAAGCCGGCTGATCTATTAGTGGGCCGTGAAAGGAAAAGAGAGAAAAAGACGGAGAGAGAGACTTACTGATATTCCCCGAAAAGCGCTGCACTTCCTTGATGAAGCTGTCCATCTTCTTTAGGCGCACCATGCTGTCCTTGCGCGCCCACGCCTCCTCACTGTGCAGAACCTCCAGTGCCTCTTCTCGCAGCTCCCGCTGCACGTCCGGGTATGCCGCCAGGTCGAACATGCAGTCCGCCAGCAGGTTGTTGGTCGTGTGGATCGACGCCGCACTCAGCACCAGCTGCAGCTCCGTCTGCGCCTGGAAGTCGTGCCGCTCGGCCGCCGGCAGCGTGTCCAGCAGCCACTGGATCAGGTCGTCGGGCTTCTCGTAGCCGGGGATGTCCATGTCACGCAGCCGCTCCTCCATGATGGGCTGCAGCATCGCCTTGGCGCGCTTAATGTCGTCGCGGATGCGGCGCAGGTCTGACACGAAAAACTGGCCAATCGGCCGCAGCCATGCCGGGATGAACTGAAGCTTGACGACAGCCACAAAGACGTGCATGGCAAAGTTGATGCTCGTGTCCATCCACTCCTCCTTGCGGTTGATGGACGTGCCGACAAACGCGCGGCCGCTGAGGCGCGCAATGGCCCGGAGGCCGAACGGGTGCACCTTGACGGGTGTCCAGTCTGACAAGTTAGTAGGATGAAGAAACACGAAGGCTCGGCGAGGTTCGTCTTACCATTGCATTCCGGAAACTCGGTCGCTACAACATATTCAATCTCCTTGCGCAGCTGCGGTACGAGACGCGCCAGGTTCTGCGTCAGCTTCGTGCGCACGACGCCGGACAGCATGTCGCCATTATGGCCGAGACTGAACTTGGTGTACTGGCTCAACATTGCCTCGTTGACTGCCTCCGTGGCGCTGAGGATCTCCTCGGGCAGGCCTTTCAGTTCGGAAATGAACTTGGCGGGGATGAGCACCTGCGTGCCTTCCGTAGCCTTTATTTGGTAGACTTTGTCGTAGAACTGTGTGTGTTAGAATAGGAAGGTGCGAGGTTGTCGATATGAGACAAAAAAAGGAGGCAAGAGTGATCAGGACGAAAATGGAAAGAACGACCGGCACGCAAATTACACCTACCTTGTTGTAGCTGTCGCGGACGAGGTCTTCGGCACTGAAGATCCATTTTGTCTTGGCCGCCTTATAAAAAGGCAGGTTGAGTTTCCGTTTGCGGTGGCCGTGGACGAGGTAGACGGTCAGCAGAATGCACGCGAGGGCGACGTAGTAGCTGAGCCGGCTGGCAAACGGGTTCGACGCCGAAGCCGAGACGGACTTGGATACAGATGCCGATACGGAGGCGGCCGCCATTCGCGCTGCTGGCGCAATGTCGAGCAAGGAGTCGGCTTTACTGAAGATGTTGTATTTGCGGAGGAGGACGGCGGCGGCCGTGGATGACGAATTGGGCATTGTGGAGGAACTGATGGAGTGGATACTGAGATTTGGCGAGAATATGTCAAGATTCTGAAGAGAGTGGTTGATATAGTTGAGGTTGCTGGGGCTGGAATTAAGGAGAGTACGCCCTTTTCACGATTCGGGTCGAGGTGAAAAGACGAGAGATGAGAGCTGAAGTGGGACTGTGGACATTGAATAACGGTGAAGACATCCAAATAAGAGAGAAGGCGAATTCGAAAAAAGGAAGAGGAGGCTGTCGTATTACAGACAACTGGTCGACGTGAGGCTGGATAGACTCATTGGAAGACGTGAGAGAAGGATGAGGTGGGTGATGATTAGGAGAGTATGGAGAAGAAAAAAAAAAGATGCGAGTAGAAGGAAATGGAGTGTGAAGGAACGAAAGAAGTTAAAGAAGAGATGAGGATTGTAAGATAAAAACGAAAGAGAATGTGAGAATGAACAAAACAACTCGGGTCAACCGAACAAATCCAAACAAAACAAGCCCAGGCTGTCCTAAAAGGAGGAGAGAAAAGGAAGAAGAAAGGGAAGGAACAGGGGACGGAGGAAAGAGAATAGAGGAGGTGTGAAGATGACCTGAGAGAAAAAACGGATAAGAAACAAATAGAAAGAAAAGAAAGAAGTAAGGAGAGAAAGGAAGGCACGGGAGAGGTCCTTCGCGGCGAGGAGGATGGACAGGAGTAATGCGATAGGCTAGATGCGAGCCAAGGAGGACGAGATGGGAGAAGAGGGGAAGAGCCGTTCCGTGGTCAAGAAACTGGAGCGTTGCAGAAACGACGGCTGTCCAGAGGCTGTAGGGCAAAAGAGGGAGAACAAGGAACGGAGAGAAGATAGTGAGTGGGAGTGGAGGGCAGAATGGAAAGAACGCCGAGAAAGCAGTGACACAAAAGAGAGAGACAAGGTTAGCCAAGCACCAGGCTGAGCGTCGAGATGTCTCTTGTTTGGTATCGTCCGGCTTTTTTGTGCGATTCTGTACTCCTCTGTAATCACCTCTCCTCCACCACATAAACGCCAAGCTGGACAGGAGCCGCGGTGTGCGTTTGGCAGCGGTCCGCGACGAGACTGCGACTCGGCAGTCGAACGGGCCTTCTGGACCAAGATGGGCCAGTATGGGCCAGTTTGGACGGACTACGGAGTATTTCCTCCTCCACGGAGGCAGAAACTCGATACAGAATGCGATACAAAATACGATACAGAGCCAGCAAGTAGGCGTGTACTCCTTGGGCTGGGCCTGACCATGGCACCCGTCACCTGTCACTGACAGACAGTGCCAAGGGGTCTGTTTAGGGACATTTGTGAACGAATGCCGTCCAAACAAACAGAAAACAGGACATAGCATGCAGCACAAAACAAGGCACAGAACTCACAGAAACTCACACAAAGCTCGCACACACAACAATGGCCTCCTCCTGCTCCATACCCCCAGCCTCCTCGTGATCTGCGGTGGCCCCGCTTTTGCGACGACCTCAAGCAAGCCTGAAACATGGGCCACAACAAGAAAGAGAAAGGAACCCTGCTCGTTGGTCTGTGCCTGTTCTCTTTTCTACTTGTACGCCTTTTTTTACCTTTTTGTTATTTTATTTTCTCGACTTTGTGCTGTCGCTTCTCCTTGTAACCCCGTGTTTTCGAGTTTTCAGCCTCTTGTGCTGCTTTTCGTGCTCCGTTGGAGACCAACCCGTTGCCGGCAGTGGTCGCTTCCGAGCAGCAAAAAAGGCTTGGCGAAAACTGACTGCGACGTCCTAGAATACCCTACACATCACGGGCCAGCGTTGAAGGTAGCCACAAAAAAAAAAAACTCGCCATTGTCACTACGCGTGTGCTTGATTAGCTCTCCAGAAGACGAAGGATCTTTTCTCCCACATACGGCTCGTCGAAGACGCGAGTGCAACGGAAGCGTCCAGGCCAAGAGATGGAAGAGAAAAAGAAGAAAAGGAAGAAGACGGGGACGACAACCCTAAAACTTCCCCAAACTCCTCAAACCCGACTCCGTCCGCTCCGTCCTTTTTTTTTTCTTTGCGTGTTTCTGGATGTTCCACGATCCCTGTCCGTTTTCTTGTTCTCTTCTTTTTTAACGTGTCTCGCTCGTTTTCTCCATTATTCCACACTCTCCAACTCAACAATAGAGTATGATTCTCACACGATATCAGTTGATTTCCTACTATTCATAGCCAGAGTGATTTCCTTCGTCACACTCTAAGATTACAAAGATTCTTATTGCCTCTTTTCTTCCGCAGACATTTCCTTATCTGAGACCCATGAATATGTCACCCAGTTCTCTGCAACTTGATGCTAGGAGCTGTGTATTCGCTGTCTTGGTATTGGATCTGGGTGCTTTAAAGCGCCTAAATCTTTCAGCCAGCCTCCGTGTACTGTTTGCATCCAAGAAATGTTGCTATCTAAAGACAAAGAATAAGCTGCATTTTGTCGATTAGTGTGTACGCGGCCTATTTTGAACCGGAGGAGAACGCAGCGAAAGGAAAGCATAGAGCCAAGGCGGCTCTGTCCTACACACTGGCTCATCCTAGTTTTGGAGAGTTGTGCCGTCCAGCTGCCGAGTCAGGGCGACAGTGGCCGGCTGATAAGTATGGTGTCTCCAGACGGAGCCTCTCATTTTCGCACTAAAGGCACAAGTCTCTCGCTGGCAGGCTCGGGCCGCTTTTAGCGCCATAGTCCACTGGGGCCGTCCACTTGTCTTAACGACAGACATCTCCGCAAAGACAGCACACTGTTTTCCTACGTATCTATCGTAATTACTATACAAGAAGTATTGTACACGAATCTAGTGAGGCAATCAAAACTCGTGGAAGTGGGAAATCAAGACAGGTAATATAAGCAAATGAAATGCAGAGAAAACCAACCAGTGAAAAGCAGAAGTAGGCGAACAAGTAATGAATGAAGACTGGCGCAACAAAGTATGAAATAAAAATTAAATAAAAAACGCATAAAAAGACACATACAATTACAATTAGCTCAAGACCAAATGAGCGTACTCATCTGTAAGGAGAAAAAAAATAAGAAGGAGGCCTCAAAAGATCAAAAAAACCAAACACAAAACTGAACCAGAATAAAAAGCCGCTTTCCGACAGACACAAGTAACCTGCAAAGTAGCATAAGATGTCGCATATAAAGGATGCGAGGTAAAAAAGAACATGAGGATAAGAGGGATAGGAGTCGATAGTTTGTGTGCTTATTATCCGGGATGGTCGGCTGAGAGCCACAGACGATTTGGCACCACCGCTATTATGTTTATCCTACCTATCGACAATGAAGGAGGCAGATGTCGTCGAGGTAGACGACGTTAGCTCAGTGACGGGCCCGTAAAAGTACTGGTCTGGCACATTTGTACCATCACGAGTCCAAAAGTGCACCACGTCCTTCTGCCACTGTGCAATATTGACGACGCGTAGCACGGCCGAGAAGACGGTGTAAAGCTGCACGGCGGCCATCGGCGACATGCGCAGGTTCTGTAGGATCCAGCGGTTGACAAAATCCGCCTTGTTCCCTGCCGCGGAGCGAGTTAGAGAAGACAGGATGCCGTACTCTTTGATGTAGTCGTCGAGAAGCAGCCGGCGCTGTGGGTCGTTGTCGGGCAGGGCGAGGACCTTTCTGACGGCATCTTTGGCCGTGAGCGGGTACTGCTTTATGGCAAGCAAAGGGTTCGTCACCAGGATAGGGAAGCTTGTCGTAGGAGGGCTGCTGCCAGTACGGGGATCTTCCGTCGAGATGACTGCCACCGTACCATCATCGTCGCTTTCGTAGCCGTTACCAAAAATAACGAGCTGTTCCTCGAAAGAGAGGTGATTGGGAAGGACAGCCATGCGGACGCAAGTTTCACGGATACTAGCGACCTGCCGCTCGTGAGCTAGAATCACGTTCCGGGATGCCGATTCTAGCTCACCGAAGCTCTGCAGAAACTCCAAGTCACTCTTGTCCAAATAGGCAGTAAATGCGGTCCGAAAATGGTCAGACCTGGGATCACTAGCAAGAGCGGCTGTCAAGTTGATAAGGTCGTAGTCCTGATTCTTGCGGCTGCGCTCCAGCACAATGTAGTTCCTCAAATCTTCCAGAATATCTTCTCGCTCGTTGATAAGGTCTTCGAAATTTTCTTTGGACATATTGAGGGTGCTGATCGTCTGGAGGAGAAGAGTGTAGAGGGGATGCACGTCAACCGGCCGCTCGCCAGAAATTCCAAGAAGAGATGCGTCGGACGATGCCGGTGAATACGCCGTGGTCGGGGCGGTCCGAGCCTGACGATCGTTTCCTCTGCTGGTGCTGTTCTGGACAAGAGCTGAACCCGATGGGTGTAGAAAGGGAATCTTTGCTAAGACAGGCGGTCCTGACCAAGCAGCATCTGCACCGGTAGAGATACTCTGAAAAAACTTGACCTCGGAGAGCTCTAGCTTCTCCTCGCGGCGGTCTAACTCTTTGCCCAGCCTCTCGTACTGTGCCTCCACAGACGTACACTCGTCTTGAAGGTCCCGAACGTTTCCAACTAGCAATGCCGACCGCACAGCGGGGAGAGTCCGTCCGGACTGTGAGTGTGAGAGAGCCATGCGCTGAAGGGCATTATCGGCCTTGGCTTTTTTTGAACGTAATTTCAAAATCTGATCTCGAAGCTCCGACATCCTCTTACGATATTGGCGCGCCCTCCGCCTTTGGTCATATAGGTCAGCCCACAATGTTGGGATAGCGGAGGTCGTGTCGGCCTTCTGCATTAGGGCGAGATTGTTGTCCTCGTACGCATTTCCGTTCATTTGGAAGTGGTCATGACTGTTGTCGTGGTCGTAGCGGTAGCCAACAGCCGGAATATGGCCGGCCGGATCGGGAACAGCTAATGGGTCGCCGGAAAAAGTGGGGAGTGCTCCAGACCACATCTGAACGGGCGGGAAGTTCCGCATACCTCGGCGAGCTGTCCGGCCTGGGGAAGAAACGCCAGAGAAGACGTTTGAATCTTCGCTGTCGGAGTTTGCAATGTCATCCGGATAGTCGAAGGGTATAAAAAGGTTGAAGGGATTCTCGGTGGGCAAATCGCCCAGAAATAGATCGGCCGGCTTGTCGAGAGGCATGTCGGAGGGCTTGTGGAGAGACTCATTGCGGCGATCGTTTTGAGGTTCGTGAGGAGGGGTATTAGGAGGGCTGGCAAGATGTAGCTGCGGATATTCGGTGCTAAAGGAATAAGGAGGTTGTTTGTTCGGGATGTCGCCGGAGCTCTTGTGTCCGAGTTGTAATCTGTGTAGTCCGTCGGCAACGATACCGATGTGTGGTCCATATTCAAGGAAAGGAGCTCGATCCTTTTGGCTTTCGTGCCCGTCAGAAGTCGTCAGCGACAAGAGTGATCGGCATTTTATCGTTGCCATAGCTGTGCCTCGCTCTCGTCGCCCAGCGCCGACGCGATGTCGGGAGGGACAAGGCTAGCATGTATGGTGATGGGGAAATGGAAGAGAGGGGAAGCAGTAGTGGCAGAGAAGGCTGAGAAAGGCATGTCAGTACTCGTGACTGCGCGGCGACAAGAACGGGAAGCACAGAGAACCTGCGTCCAAGGGTAGGCTTGCCGCAGTACACATGCAACGCGCACCGATGCGGGACGCGCAAAGCTAAGAAATGATAGAAGAAAAAAACCAACGGCAAAAATGGAAAAGAAATGCAGAAGAACAGATTGTAGGAAAGCAAGAAGCAAAGCGCGGCTCTGCCCCAATCCCCCCCTTTCCTCGATGGAACAGCGTGCCAGAATGCGCTCGATTGACAGGCCAATAGCATGCCGCAGAGCAAAAAACAGGGCGACCACTCACGAGGCTTGCTGCATGGGTAAAGTGGTGAAGTGCTGCCTGGAAGCCAGCGAAGGGAGACATAGGATAAAGTCTGATGGCAGGTGCGGGGATATGGCTCGGCGGACTTGTTGTTTTCAAAGCGGGCTATTGAGTCGTGTAAGCAGTCGTCCATTTGCGATCTATGTTTTCCGACAAGGTAGCACGATAACGACTTTCAAATATTAACCGTTGTTACGTTTTGTGTATTGAAGCTGGATCGATTTTTGTCAAGGGGCGAGCGTCTGCATTTTATTTGAAGTAGAAAAATGCGTTCCTTCCCGTTATGGCAACATGGGGCTGCCACCGTTGTGATGGCACCTCCCGCTAAACTGGTGGTTGCTCCTCTCCTTTATTTTGGGCAACCATTAGATATGCCCTTGGTGGTGAAAGAACAGGCGGCGTATCTTATGCGTCGCAGAGATGTCAATAGTGTGTGGTGTTGGGAAAGAACGATTGAGTAAAAGTCCTGGCAAGCCAGCCGCACCTTCTTTCCATACTACCTCTCACGACCTTTTGCAGCCCACCCACCAAATTCCCAAGCCAGCACACCAAGGAGGGAAGGCAGAGTAGGAGCCTGAGCGGAATAATCATCCTATCCCTAAACAAACCCAAATTCCTCTGCCAACAGTCACACAGCCGCAACACACGGCATGCTGGTGCCGGCGCATCCAATGATAGCCATGCCGGGCACGGTTTACCCGTGAGTCCTGCACATTTGCTCCCTTGGCCCTCTAGTTATCTGCACTTTTCACAAGCTGCCCGCCCACGCAGACACTGATGCCACACTTAACGCCCGAGATCACCCTCTGTCAAGTCACCTCTCAGATGTTGGCATACAATCACGAGCACAAGGCTCTCGGCCAATGGAAAGCTGTGCTCTTCAACCTGCAGGTATTCTAGCACTTATTCCTCCCGCGATGACACCGTCTTTTCTTTTTGCGTGTGCCAGGTGGGCTCCGAAGCCAGAAATTTAAGCACATTTGTGTGTCCTTATCCGCACAACAGGCTGTCTGAAACCGTCCTCTCAACCAAGGACACGAAGCTTGATGGACCCAAGGCTATGAATTCGTTTGGACAGAGCCGCAGTAGTACTAGCACGCTCAAATATTCCCACTGCTGCTGCATTGCTCACGAACAGGGGTCTATAAGAAACATTGTTATTTTCCTGCCTGGTGATCTAGGTTCCACTTTGCGTGTTGTGCATCTCTCTATTCTGTTGTCTCTAGGTCTCCAGGTCTGTATTGATCTACTGTTTTTGATCCATCCCAATTTTTCATTATTCTTCTATTGTCGACTTTCCTAAAATGGAAGAGGGAGGTGAGGCAGCCAGCCCTGTGGCTGGGTCGGAAGAGGGCGAGGTGCTAGAGCATCGGCCTCATGATAACGGTCGCGAGCACGCCGATGATGACATTGCCGCCACATACGAGGGCTTCATATACGATCCGGAGTTTGCGGATCCGATGCACATGGCCATCCCGCGAAGTATGGCCAACAACAACACATCGCCATTCGACGAAGAAGTCGACGCACTTGCTGAACTGGCGGGCGGGTTCCACATTTCACCAGCCGGATCGCCTGCCACCTCCAACTCTGAGCAGGTATACCAGGAGGACAAAGATGTGTCCCCGATAGAGGCCGGTAACGCGCCGCTCTCTCCTGACTCATACGAACCACAACAACAAGATGAGCTCCTCCGATCGCCTCATCACACAGACGTCCAGAATACATACGATTTTCACGCACCCCAAGAACAAAACGAATCTCTCCAGTCGCCTACACCCACCCCAAATGCATACCACCATCTTCAATCTCCAATCTCCCACCAAAACAACCGGCCTTGGTCTTCTTGGGTACCTTCGGGAGGTGCTCCTGCTCAGGATACATCGGAGGACCCCGTGTACAGAGCCTTCGCGGGTCCGGATTTCTTTCCGAGTCAGGGTAACCACAGTCCAAATCACGGCCACTCAATTCACCAGGACTTGGCTCAGGGCGACTCGGGCTGGGCTCAGGGGCAGGCTCAGCTCCAGGTGTACCACAGTAGTGTTTCCAGCGGTTCTTACGGCAGCATCGAGTACAATGGTGCCTACGGAGGGTACGGAGCTTTCGGAGCACTAGACGGAGGAAATGCACAGTATCCCAATCGTCCGCGTCGCAACCGCCGCAGAAGTCGTCCTGCATCGGGTATGTCGCCAATTTTGAGCACTTTTTTTTCCTAGCCTTTTTGTGCAAACAGTCATTAACTCGCTCCTTCACAAGACTTCACCCAGAATGCCTCACTTTCGACGCCCACACCCAATGGATACGGTCAGACAGGAACAGCCTACAACAGATGGCAACCGAGAAACTCGCCGGATGCGGTTCCTTCTGGTAAGATATACATTAGCCATGCTCAAACCACACAATAAGTGGTGGCAGAGTGAGTATCAAAGTTATAAATAAAAACGTTGCTAAAGCGTGTCCCTATCTTAGGACAACAGCATGGCCTCGGAAGCGGAAGCTCAGCTTCATATATCTTTCACGATAATAACCTACAAGGTGTGCTTTCAACTTATATTTCCTGTTTACTTCCATTCATCTCATGGCATCCGACTAACACCAGTTGCTCTCCTATCAGCGGGCATAGATTCTAAAATCGATGATCTTGTCGAAGGACAGCTTTCCGGCAGGACAATGCAACCAGGTAACTCAGTCCACCAGAAAATAAACTCGCACCAACATCAGCTTGCTTACATGCCGTATCTAGGTACCATGGCCAATGCATACGCCTCACCAGCCTCACCAACTGCACCGTTGCCCAACTCCTGGCTTTCATATCCGCCCGGGTCTTACGAGCAGCGCCCTGGATTTGGTCACCAAGCGGGACGAGCTCCACGTACGATATCTCCTTGCGTTTTTTACCACAACAGAAAATAAAGTACTGACTGTGAAGGACATGGCTTTGCTGTTCACCAATCAAGAGATTTCTCAGAAGGGCGAGTAAGTAATTTCCCTGGATGTCGAGGGGAAAGGGGAGTTTAAAGAGACTTGCGGCCTCTGACGATTTCGTCTAGGTTTTCAAAATTGACTGGCCCGAGCCAAGGGGTTCTGGTGCCGGTAGCACCATCGTATCCGGAATCGAGAGCAACGTCTTCCACAAAAAAAGGCGATTTATCATTGCTTCAACCGGTCCCGGGCACAGCTATTGCCTGCCCATTTTCACCTACGGCCATCGCGGCTGCCGCAAGTGGGGGGTAAAGCCGGCCCAGCACGGCATCGTCTACTCTCCGGGCATTATCCCGGCTCTGTTGGACGGCGAGCCAGCTCTGGGCTACGAGCCCATCATGATGATTCCTACCAACTCTGAGGGCCTAACTGTGCAATCACGAATCAACTACGCCAAACCCCACACCGTCGAGCACAACGTCCTCGTGCAGTTTGTTGGCTACATTGACGAGAGTCATACCACCTCGATACTTCAAAACATGTTCCATGCCATGCAAAATCACAAGAATAGCACGTAGGTACATGAGGTCATTGAGTGGCCAGTAGCACGGTGAACTTACTCCTCATCGGTCGATGACCCAGGTGGTCCACAAGTGTTGACTTCGTATGCCTGAATTGAATTGCCCTTGGATTCTTTTCTTTTCCTTCTCTTCTTTTGTTATATTCCTCACCTACGTTTGAACATTATTCCATCCTTTCTTCACTTCTTGTTGTTATGCCATTTTTAACTGGTTTTGATTTGATTTTGATTTTATATTCTTCATTCTTTTTTCCCCACCAAAAAGGCCAGAGAACTGTCGTTTTTTCCCTTCATCATTCTTTTCTTTTCCGTCCTTTCATATTTCAACGAACTTCACCCTGGGGCTTTGAACGATCGACGCTCATTCACACTTCTTTTATATCCACTTTATACGTTATTATTTTTTCCTCTATTAGACGGGGCTGACCGGTTTAATGTACGATGTTATACAAAAAAAAATACAAAGGAGGCACCTGGGGGTAGAGGTCAAAAGCAATACAAGAAAAAAATGTGAAAAACGAAATGGCCGTTACCGTGACAAAAATAAAAATAAAACCTTCTGATACTCATTATGAATTATGTTTGTGCCATCTTGTATCAGAAGATACGCGTAGATGGTAGGCGTAATTACGCATGTTTCCGTTGAAGCCACCAACAAAGGCCAACAGACGAGAATAAAAGTAGACGAACGTGGGGCGTGAAGCATATTTGTTTTCTCAATTTTTTTTCTTTATTGATTTTGGAAAATAGGGACAAAAAACTCGCAAGCCCATTATCCCATCCCACTCCGCACGTCCTGTGCCTCTTGGTTGCCGAAGTGTATCAAAGAAGAAGGACCATAGAAAAGAGACGCAAATCTCTTTATTTTTTGAACAATAAAAAAAGACCACAGATGCCCGTCTTGTGGACAACAGTGACAGAGGCAGAGGAAGGGTCGGGGATGAAGGGAGGGAGGACATTGATCTTCCTCTCTCTGCTTTTCTCCGCCTCCTCGCTTCGTCCACTGTCGTGCATAAACTTTTGGTTTCGTTTTGGTCACTGGCTCTCGCTTGTCCTGACCTGTCCCATATGCACGCCAATAACCCCTAAACCTTCTCCACACTGGTCCCCTATTTTTCACACAGAAAATCGTCTACCGTCTACCGCCCGGGCGAAGCATTTATGCCTCGGTCAGGGCGTGGCGGACACGCTGGCCACGCTGTCTTGAGGACAGGTGGGCAACCGACGAAGCGGTGCTGTCGCCCTTGGCAACGGTCTCCTCAGCCTCGGTCAGGATCAGCTCGATGTGGCAGGGGTTCGACATGTACGGGTTGATCTGGTAATGGTTAGTGGTGGGTTGGAAAGAGAGGACATTTGCCTAGACACAAAAGGTAGGAGAGTAACATACGCGACCGTGGGCGCGGTACGTCCGCCGCCGCTGCTTGGGGGCCTGGTTGACCTGGATGTGCTTGACGACCAGGTTGCTGGTGTCGAGACCCTTGGCGTCGGCGTTGGACTCGGCGTTCTTCAGCAGACCGAGCAGGAACTCGGCGGACTTCTTGGGCCAGCGGGCCTTGGAGACACCGAACTGCTTGCCCTGGGCGGTGCGGCCGGTGGAGCCAGCGTACCGGCGCATGGGGACAGCCTCGACCTTCTCCTTGACATTCTCGAGGAAGGTAACAGCGCGCTGCAGCTTCCAGCCGTTGATGGCCTGGGCGGTCTCGCGGGTGTTCTTGAAGGACACGCGCAGGTAGGCACCGCGAGCGCGGGCCGACTTGGCGGGAGCAATCTCCGTGGCGGCGTAACGAACCTGTAACGAGAAAAAAGAACACCGGTTAGTCTTGCCGTCTCCTTCTCAGAAACATCTTGCATATTTTCAAGTTGGTCTCCTCCTCGTGGACCGAATCTGAATTGACATGGTCCACTCTCTCAAGACCTCGTTCCGAACCGATGCTGCGGCCTGTCTGCCATCCGCGTTGCTTCTGCTTGTGCTTGCTCGAGTTCGTTTCGTGTCGGCAATGTGCCTTGTCGTTCGATACAATTTTCGTTGTCGATCCGACCTAGGTCGCCACCCCGAATCATTTGCGATGTTGTGGCCGAATGTCGGGCAAGCAGTTCCGCGTTCCTGCACATCTCCTCCATCACAAAACTCGTCCATCATTCGAACCCCAAGAGCGTTCGGTCGAGCATCGATTGGTATGGGGTCGTGTTGTCGTCGATGGCATCCTTTCTCGTCGGGGCAATGCCGTCCGCTTGTCGAGGCTCGAAACATCGTCGCAGCAGGCCGGGGCAGAAACAGAAACAGGAGCGCAGCCACAGCTGGCAGCAGCGATCGAATCCAAAAATGTCGTCTCTTCCAAACAGATTCACATCCAACTTACCATCTTGTCTATTGGGTGGTGAAGATGGCGGGTGGTGGTGTTGATTGTTGATGATGGGAAAACGTCGAAATTAGGAGAGCGAACTTCTCTTCGTGAAAATCGACACTGGCAATATTTTTTTTCTGGCTGGGCCCTTTGCGAGGGAAAGAATGAGTGGGGCCCGCACGCTTCGAAAAATTTGTCGCCCACTGGCGGCTCGGTTTTTCAGAGTATGTTTGGAGGGGACAGAGAGCAGAGGGGAGGCTAGGGTTGGGCTGCCCTACGTGGTGGCAGCCAAAAGAGGAAGAAACAGATGGGGCCAGCTCCAAATCTTTGTCATCTGAGCGGGTCTATTTCACGTGATATTCCTGCATGAAACAGTGGATCAGATCCAGAATTTCGGGCGGGATAAGCAATATATTTTGTCCGCGGTGGATCTGAGCTTCCCAGCGTTGATTGGCTACGGCAGAAAAAGGCGGAAACTAAAAATTTTGTAGCTCCATTGGTCGACGGACCTAGCAACTTTTTTTTTCTCGTCCTCTCTTTTGCCTTCGCCGCCTCGCTCTTTTTTCCCCTAGCAAAAAGTTTTGCCTTTGACTTTTTTTTTTTGCCAATTTATCTTCACCTCTCGCAAGGAAAAGCAAGGAATCCAATTCGAGCATTCTCTTTCCCTCTTGTTCTTTTCCGAGAGCCCTCACGTTCTGCAAAGCTCAGCTTGCCTCTCTTTCTCTTTCTCTTCCCCGACCTTTCGAAACAAGATGGGCTTCGTTCCTCGCGGCGGTGTTCGCGGCGGTGGCCGTGGCGGCTTTGGTGGTGGTGACCGTGGCGGTCGCGGTGGCTTCGGTGGTGCTCGTGGCGGTGGCCGTGGTGGCTTCGGCGGTGGTGACCGTGGCGGTCGCGGTGGCTTCGGCGGCCGTGGCCGTGGTGGTGACCGTGGCCGTGGCGGCGACCGTGGCCGTGGTGGCCGCGGTGGCGGCCGCGGTGGTGCAGGCGGTGCCAGCGGTGGCCGCAAGGTTGTGGTGGTAAGTTGACACTCCAAACCCGAGACGAACTTCAGCTGGCGAAGTGGCTCCGGCTCCAGCTTCCTGGTCGCATTGAGGCGCATGGCTAACAAGCTGTTTTTTTTTTCTGTTCAGGAGCCGCATCGTCACAAGGGCATCTTTGTCGCCCGTGGCGGCAAGGAGGATCTGCTGGCGACGGGCAACTTCGCCCCCGGCATCTCTGTCTACGGCGAGAAGCGCATCACTGTCGAGAACACGACCAAGAACGAGGACGGTAGCCCGGCCGGCAAGGTCGAGTACCGCATCTGGAACCCTTTCCGTTCCAAGCTGGCTGCTGGTATCCTGGGTGGTGTCGACAACCTGTTCATCAAGCCCGGCTCCAAGGTTCTCTGTACGTACTGTTCGCGGCGCGGATTGGCATAGTTTTATCGTTCTCCCTTTGCTAACATTCCCCTCTCTCCCAGACCTTGGTGCTGCCTCCGGCACGTCCGTCTCCCACGTTTCCGATCTGGTCGGCCCCACCGGTATGGTGTACGCCGTCGAGTTCAGCCACCGTTCCGGCCGTGATCTGATCAACATGGCGTCCAAGCGCCCCAACATCGTCCCCATTGTCCAGGACGCCCGCCACCCGCTCAAGTACCGCTTCCTCGTCCCCATGGTTGACGTCGTCTTCTCCGATGTTGCGCAGCCCGACCAGGCCCGTATCGTCGCCCTCAACGCCAGCATGTTCCTGCGGCAAGGCGGTGGCCTGCTGCTGAGCATCAAGGCCAACTGTATCGACTCAACGGCGGCGCCCGAGGCTGTGTTCGCCAGCGAGGTGCAGAAGCTCAAGGAGTCGCGCTTCTTCCCCAAGGAGCAGCTGACTCTGGAGCCATACGAGCGTGACCACGCCCTGGTCGCGGCCGTGTACCTGCAGAAGGAGTTTGAGGGTTAAATCTGTGCAGCCCACTGGTTCATTTGTTTGAATTTGAGGTGTGGGTTGTTGCATGGTTTTTGCTGTGCCTAGGTGTAGAGCGACGGTCAAGAGGGCAACAAAAGAGCCGAGAGCATTAGTCGGGGCCCATTCGGAGTCCCTGCTGTCAGCATGAGGCTCCCTCTCTGCCCCTCTCCTTTGCCTGACCCTCTACTCGGGCACGCACTCGCTCGGCGTCTTCTTTCTGCTTGTTACCTTGTTGGTTATATCTGGGTTGGGTCTTCTTTGGATTTGTTTTTATCTGTCTTTTCCCGCATGCTGTCACCCTCTTGCTTTCTTTTCATTGTCGCTGCTCTTTTGCTCTGTTTATCTGGCACCCACTACCTCGGCTTTTGCATGTCTCTGTTGTCCATTGCAGCAAAAAGAGGCGCATCCGGCGTTCTTACGGCGTTGACGTTCCTCTTTCTTGTATGATATTAATCTCATGTTTTCTTGATCTAAATTCTTTCGTATGATCTGATGTGTGACTATTCTTTTGACGTGACCCTCCGACTCGTAATTGCCAGCTGAGCTTCAATGCTAATTTCTTCTTGGCGCTTGGTCTGCTTTTGGAAAGGAGGCATTTCATCCTTCTCCAATGGCCGTCGTGGCCTGGCGTCGCTTTCAGCTGTGCACACCCTTCAGCCGCAACAAGCTTTCCCTCTTTGCGATGTGCACTGCGCGCTCGAACCCCTTCATCTTCCATTGTCTTGCGGGAAACAGCGGCGTCAGGCGTTGAACGGCCTGGCATCCTGTGATTCGAGGCAGACAGCGTAGAAAACAGGGAATTGCATGTCTTGTGTGTCGACAAACGATGCATGTGTTCCCACTTGTGCGCCTTCTTCTGGCATCCGCCATCCGCCAAGAGAGGTCCTGCAATCTCCCAGGGCTCTTTTTTTCAGCTGTCCAAGGTTGTGTAAAGTTGTTTCCAGTTAGGAGAGGCAGATGGAGGAATGGGCCAATCCATCCTACATATATATGCAGACGTCCTGCCCAGTTGTCGACCTTGCCAGTCTGAATGTTCCGTAGTCCATCTTCACTCCGATGTGCGAAATACGAAGCAGCTTCGCCGGTGGTCGTAGGCCGACGACTTGATAACAAGCGACAACACACCGATATCTCGACGACATTAATGTAACCGTTTGATGGTCAGCCCGATGTCGACTTCCGCCGCCGCCGCAGGATCGCCACCACCAGCCACCGCTTCCGCTCTGTCACATCCTCGACGCCCCGGTCGACGCTCCAGGTTCGCTCCTGGTCGTCGCAGTCCCGCTCCCAGATGGCCTCGATCTCCAAGTTGAGCGCCGCCAGCGCCTCTTCGTCGCAAAAGGCCACCACCTTGGGCCGGCCCGTGTGAAAGCCGCCAATGACCCAGCAACGACCATCTTCGTCTGGGTCCTCTTTCAAGAACCAATCAATGGACTTGCGCAGGTTGTCGTGCTGCCACGGCATCCACAGACAGTCGCAGACAAAGACGCGGTCGTAGGCATGGTGGCCCGCCCGGGCGACGTCCGAGTCGAACTGACCCCATTCATGGCCGTCCACCGACACAACAGCCGTGGATGTGGGATTCTTGGACGGCGGTGTTGACACTGCCGATGTTGACTCTTGCTCGGTTTCTGGCTTGACGTTCCGCGCCAGGTTTGCCCGCAGGTTGTCAAGCACCACGTCCGTTGGGTAGTCCGTGATGGCCACGCGCGCCGCTCCGAGCAGTGCCGCCAGGATCGACGGCAGCGCCGTGCCCGCGCCCATTTCGATACACGACCGGCCGGTCACGTCAAAGTTGGTGATGGGGCAGTACCTACTGACGACGGGGTCCTCCGCGATGGCCGTCGGCGGGCCGGATCCGCGCAACCGGGCAATGGATACTCTGTCATTGTTGGCCGCCGCCTCCAACGTGCCCGCCTCGACCAGCTTGGCCAGCAGCAGCGACGAGTTCCAGACAAAGTGGCTAAACAGCTTGCGGTCGGCCTCGCCGCTGGGGTCGGTGACAGACAGGTGCAGTGGCTCGGGCAGGTGCGGCGACGTGTAGAGGACTCCGTGGTCGGCATCGCCGTGTTGGTTGGTGATGTCGTCGGGGAAGATGACGCCGAGGGCGGAGAAGAGGATGTCCTCGGGGTCTTTGCCGGGCGCGCCCGTGAGGGTCACACGAGCGACGAGCGACATCGTGGCAGGCTGGACGACAATGCCTCTTATTGTCTGATTTGTGTCGTAATGGCTTTTTCGCCTAGTGGTGGTGGGTGAAGCGACATCGTGGGGCTTGTTAATGGCAAGGCAGCCCGCCCCTCCTGCCTCAATTGGTGGGAACTAGGCTTCACACCACATTTTTCATCTCACCGCCGGCAAAAATGCTTCACTTGACGTTTTTATCAAACAAAAGAGAAAATAATTACTCATGCAACCCGAAGTCTTGCTTTCACTAATCTTCAAATATTTCACAAAGTACGAAGGTTTTTATTAAAAATTGATATTTCGAATCGAACATTAAGCAAGGGTATCGGTATCCAGCCGCCTTTTTGAAGTGTCCCATTGGTGAGATGGGCATAGGACTGGCTGGCTGGAGTAAGAAGCTATGGAAATAAGAGAAAGAGAAGAGGAAAAGGAGAAGACAAAAAGCTCCAAAAACCAAAACAAGAAATAGCTATTAAAACACTCCCCAAGAGGATTGAGTAAGAAAAAACCCAAGAAGTTGCCCATATCATTCCAAACCAAAAAGTTCGTAAACCCAGCATCAAGTCATTAAGCCCAGTAGTATATAAGTGCCGCAGAGAGGGGTCATCTCTTGTGGCCCGGAAAGTGTGTGTGTGTGAGAGAGAGAGAGAGAGAGAAAGAAAAGAGGAAGAAAAATAAGGAGGCAAAGGGATGAGGAGTGGAGATGCCGAACGCAGGAAGCACCCTCAGATGCCGACCTGCATCTGCTTGATCTGCTCGGCGGTCGGGTCGTCTGAGATCCAGGGGCCCTTCTCCTCCTCGGTGGCCGTGAGGAAGCCCTCGGCGCGCTTGAGGGTCTGGACGTCCAGGTCGGTGACGTAGGCCTTGCCATCCGAGAGCTTGAGGCGGACCTCGTGCTCCGTCGACAACATCATGTCGTCCTTGGCAAGGCGGCGGGGGCCCTCGAACACGGTCATGACGCGCTTACGCATCGTCATCTGACCCTTGTCGAAGCCCCACGAGGTGGGGTAGTTCTGCCGGCTGCGGCGGGATCGCGGCTTGCCCGTAAAGGGTACGCCGCCGCGCGAGTGGGTGAGACCGCGTGACTTTTGCACGCCGTTGGTCGGACCGACCTTGGCCTTCTTGGGCGAGCCGGACGCGCCGCGGAACGAGCCGTCCTTGGGGCTCTCGTCGTCGCCGGCACCCTCCTCCTCGTCTAGCTCCTCATCGTCCTCGTCGCCGCCGTTGGTCGAGTCGGCGGCTGCGGTCGACAAGACCTGATTCTTTTCGAGAGTGGCCTGGACCTCGCGGTCGTTCTCAACTTCGGCAAGGCGCGAGGCGTTGACAGCCTCGGCCGGGTCCTCCTGCTGCACGATGCGCAGGACACAGTCGTCCAAGTGCTCGTAAAAGTCCTGGGCGTTGGAGAAGGTCTGCGAGCACGTGCTGCACTTGCCGGTGGCGTCGGGCGCGTAGGTCGACAGCTTCTGGGCGCTGGCACCACCTGAACCAGCGGGCCGCTTGCGGCTGTTGGGCGGGTTCTGCTCGACGCCGTGCACGGAAGTCAGGTGGCGCTTGAAGACGTCGGCGCGGTTGAACGACTTCTCGGCGGGTGAGCCGGAGCCGGGGCAGAAGCCGCAGACCATGGTGCCCTTGTAGTGGGTGAGGGTGTGGCGGTTCTTGTCGTACTTGCGGGCGAAACCCTTGACATTGTACTCGCAGGTGTGGATGGGGCACTTCTCCGGGCGCTCCGTGAGGTGGGTGAGCATGTGTGCCTTGAGGTCCTTGAAGCGCCGGCCACAGGTGGGATCCGGGCACTTCTCCTTGCTCTCGCCGTCGGACGAGGCCTGGTCGGCCGAGAAACCCGAGAAGGAGCTCCGGCTATCCCGGCTGCCGCGGCTGACCTGGCTGTGCTTGTCGTCCATGGGCGTGGGCGTCAGGTAGGGGCTGCTGAACTGGGGGTAGGCGCCGGTGGTGTTGGCGTAGGGCGAGATGGAGTCGGCCTTGAGCTCGGGCGAGCGTCTGGGCGAAGCCGCGGTCGCGTAGGCGGTGGGGTTGGTTTGCGGCATCTGCGGGTAGGCGTCGAGGGTTGGGATGCCCATTGTGCGGACTTGGGAGTGAAGAATAGTTGGGTCTGCTGCAGGAAAAGAGCGCGGAGATAAAAGAGTCAGCAGGGTCCTCGGTAATGTGTGACAAGCCATTCGGCCTGTTTTTAGGGCCAGGGTCCGAAAATCGAGAAACAGCGAATTTGCAACGTTTTCACGAGGCGTTTCCGCATATCGTCTCTTTTTGTTCTTTTTCTCATATATTTTATTGGGTAGTGCAATTGTTCACATTGTGCAGAGGTAACGTACCAATAAACGACTTGGGCTGGGGAAACTCAAAGTGCGCAAACTCGTCCATGTGGCTGTTGGTGTAGCTGTACTCGCCGGGGCCAAAAAAGTCGCCTTGGCTCACAATGTTTGGGCTCACGCTCAAGACTTGTGGTGCCGGCCACTCGGGCACGCTCGTCGGGATATCGTGATGCGAACGCGGCGAGCCGACTGCGGACGAAGGCGCAGACGGGCCGGAGGCGGTGGAAAGGCTGGACGAAGAGATGCGCATTTCGGAGTCCTCGTAGTACATGGTTGGTGACATGTGGTCACCAAACATGCTCGTGAAAGGCAGATCGGTGGTATAGATAATGCTATTGCTGCCGTCGTCGAAGGGACCCGATACTGGAGGGAGAAAGTTTTGCTGCGATCTGGGAAAAAACCGGCTGGGCGACATGTGCTGGTTGGTGCTCATGGATGGCGAGGCAAACACGCCCTGCGGTGGCTCGGGGTAGAGCGAGTTGTAGTCGTCGGAGCCGTTGCTCATCTTGCCGAGAGGGAGGGAGAGAGAGGTAAAAAAGAAAAGAAAAAAAGGGAGAGGCGAGAAAAAGAGGAAGCGGAGGGCTCCTCAAATACCGTTATGGGCAAAAGAGGGGAGGAGCGGTGGCAAGGACACCAGAGAAATGAGGGAAATGAGGGAAACGAGGGAAGCAGTAGAGCCCGTAGGAACGCTGGTAGTGTGAGACCTTTCGAGTTGAGATGCTTAGGGATGTCTCAAAAAAGGAGAGTAACACTTGGAAACTGCGTCTGATAGACAGCGAGATGACACTAAAGATGTCGGTTAGAGCGCGTTACTCCGGGATCAACATCGACCTAGAGAAGAAGAAGAAGGCGAGGAACGGGTGCTGGCGTGCTTGCCGTGGGTGGGTGCTTTGCTGGTGAGCAACTCACATAAAAGTCGTATTTGTAGGATAGTGTTGAAAATATTCAAGTTGGGAGAGAAAAGCTTGTGGTTTTGTGAAATATGGTCGAAGAGCTTTGAACGAGGCGAGGCGGAAAACGAAGGTGAAGAGCAACTTGTATGAAGAAGTGAGTGAGAATCAACAAGATGCAGTAGTCAACACGAGCAGATGTGCTGTGAAGAATTGGAATGAAGACTAGAACAAGAGAAAAGCGGCCGTTCGTTTTGGGTTTTAGAAGATGGGGCAGTCGACGAGAGATATATACTCAGATGCTCCACGCTGCGTTGGCTTGATAAAACAGAAAGAAAAAAACGGTTTTCGTTCTTTCCGCACAACACCAGACCCGCGAGGATCTGGTCTGCGTTGGATAGGGCAGAGACGAAAGATGCCAAAGAAAGAGGCTTGGACAGGGTATCTGGGAGCAGGGGGGAGGGGTGTGGGAAAGAGGTTGGGGTGTGGGTGTGTGGGGGTGTGGACAGAAAGAAGAAAATAGGGAGGGTGCGTCTTCCCAAGAGCTGCATCGTCGAACCGTGGAGGGTACACTGGCACCAAGGCAAGTGACAAGACGCCAGGTACCTAACCTCTGCCCCTGTGTGTCGCTGGTCCCTGGTCGAGTCTACACCCCCCCAAGTGCACCCGCATCGTTTACCTTTTTTCGTCTGAATCAGAAGAGTGGATAGCACCATGCTTCTCTTCTTTGCTTCTTTCTTCCGCAGTGGGTATGCTTGGCGGGTTTTCTTTCCCTCTGTGAGCGAGAAAGTGCGCGAGACCGGACGAGCAGCAACAGAGCGAGAACGCCAGCACAGCCTGATTCTTTCAATATTCAGTGCCCCCTGTGTATTGTACTTGTTAGGCCCGTCCGAGGCTCTCTTGTTCCAAGGCAGTCTTGCGAGTTGCACCGCCGGCATTTTGGCATCATCCGACCAGACCGTTGACGAGGTTGTTATGATGATTGTTGCGAGCGAAGTCGGCGGCGGCCATCGCGCTGTCTAGTCTTTCCGGTGCAAAGCGAGCTTGCTCTCCGCGAGTCGAAGCTCTAGCCAGTTCGCCTGAGACAGTGCCATTTTCCGATCATGGGCGGGCAAAGTGTTCAACCGCAAGGAATCCCTCCATGTCGCCATCCCAGCGCCAGGGATGCAGGAGACAGGAGACAGGTGGTTCGGGTCTGGGCCAAAGAGCCCTGTCTTTTCCAAAAATGTATCTTTAGAGGATTTTCTTCTTCCTTTTTGGCGGTTTTTCTGTGTCGTTTCCCTTTCCCTTGGTTCTCGCGTCCTGGCCAGTCCTATCCCAGACCGCACCCCCAGTAAAAAAAAAAAAAAAAAGGTGCTGTGTCCACTGGGGGGGAGAGAGAGCCCTGTTGGCGGCACACCTCTTGGTGTGGAAACGCAACTATTCCTAGTCTGGAGCAGCGAAGCGAAAAACACGACAGCGGAAAGGACCCTGCTGGGTGGCCCTGGCCCGCGGATCATAATGAACCTCTGTCAATAACGTTATGTTTGCTGGCAGGGTAGCAGCCAGGACGTGCATCCAGGTCTTTTGGGACCATTGAGGACCATTCCGCGCTGTAATACCCCCCCTTGTAATACGCGGATATGGTAGGGCATCCTCAGCATCTTACCACTCTGCAGTCCAAACAGCCAAAGTGAGGTTCTGCCGCCAGCCGTGTTCTGTTGTCATCCGCCGTGTGTCCGCTGCCTTGTTTGCAAATGTCGTGAGCGTAATATCATCGTTTTCGTTCTGGCTCCCAGGGGCCCGCAGGAAGGTACGGCGGATGCTCGAAGGTAGGAAGATAGTGACGACGAGCTGTTTTCTTTTTTTTTTTCTTTTTTCTTTCTCTTGTCTTCTTGTTTTCTTGTTGAATAGTTGACTCGTGTCTGTATTTGTGTCTGCCGCCTTGTGTGGTGATGAAATTACACTTCTCACGTCTTTCACGTCTTCCTGACGCGCCTTCCCAGTTCGGCTCTAACCACTGCGTTTTCAGAGGAAAGAGCAGGGCAAGTCCCTGCCCTCGCTCCTTCTATGGACTGCGTCTATGATGAAGGTTGGCCAGAGGCAGGAACGGCATCTGCCGAAATAGTCGCGGTTCGCACCTACGGAAGGAGCCTGTGTGCAAGCAGTGTTATTTCCCTTCTTTTTCTCTCTTCTCTCGTGTCTTCTCCCAGTTATGAAATGAACTACCCAGATTCCGTCTTATTTTAGACACGAAACACAAGAATGACAGGGCACGACCAGTGCACGGGTTTTGGAGTGAGAATAGGATTTCGTACGAGATATTCGTGCGAGTGAAAAAGAGTGTGCCGGAGAAGTATCAGCATCTTACTTCACGTTTAGGGGGTGTGGTGGTGCCTGTGTAATCGACAGGGGCTTCGGAGCGTTCCTGGGGTCACAACGCCGACAGGCAAATAGGGGCAGGGCAGGACAGGCGAAACCTTCCTGTTTGTCTTGTGTCGTCTGGTGTTGTGTCTGTTGTCGGCCGCTCGTAAATGGTGTCAACAGGCGCTGTCGCCGAGGTGTGGTGGTGGCGTGCAGTGAGCGGTCGCTCTTTTCCCACGCAGTATTGTCTTCTGAGAGCCTCTTGCTCTTGCTGTTGCTCTCGCTCTCGCTCTTGCTCTCTCTTGCTCTACCTCCGTACAAGTTATTGCTTGCTGAGCCACCTCCACCATCGCGCTGTGGGGTTGCACCGACAGGTCTGTTTTAGGATCTTTGCGCGCCACCCGCAGTGCTGTCTTCTGTCCTGCCTCGGTATGTTCTTTGGTGCTTGCTCTCGAAACAATACACCCCCATCTTCCGCGCTTATGCCTCTCCAAGTGGAGTTGGCTCCCTCCCTGATATTCCCCGCCACTCACTCTTTTGTCGTCGCTCTCCCTTCTGTTCTTCTGTTGCAGCTCACTAACAAACGTAAAGATCCTCTGTGGTGCAAACTGCGCGCTAACACCGTCCTGGTCTGCCGCTAAAACACAACTGGCCCCTCCCCTTCTCCGGTGGTGGCTCAGGGCCGTAAACTGCCGGCAGGGCGAAGCAGAAAAACCCACCAGATGGCCGAGAATGGCCCTCCCAATAATGACGATAGTGAGTACTCCGTATGACGAGGTTTTTTCTGTCCCTCTCGCGTGGAGACAAGTGACAATGCATGTGCATGGAAATATTGGAAAGATAAAAGAACATGAAAAAAGACGAGAAAAAACCCACTTGATACAACAGCGCGTTTTGAACCGCCGAAAATACGAACTGTCGTATTGTTGTGTCACCTGTTGAACAGGGCCGTGGCTTTGTTTCTTTCTCCTGCCCCTCTCCTCCCTTCTTCTCGCCTGTTGGTAGAAAGTTTAAAAAAAGAAACAGGCAAATTTATCTGGCCGTTTGCCGGGCAACTTCAGTGACATGTTGGCGGGACACAAAGACTTGGGGGCCGATGTTGGCCAAGAGGTGCGAAAGTGCACGAGAAACTGCGGAAAGATGCTATGTCCCTGGGCGAGGTCAGAGAGATCGGAGGAATGAGCCTCAAGACCGATTTGCAGTTGGGTGGCAGGTCAGACAAGCCCTACGACATATGATGCCGACAACCAAGGAAATAAGATACAATGGTGGAGGCTCAACGCTTGACAGCGGGGCTGTGACCCAAGAGGATATGTGTGTGTGTCAACGATATCCTCTATTTTTATACTTTGTGCTCTTTTGCTGCAGGCGACGACGTCGCAATGGTGTCAAGCTCTGAACAGCACAGTCGTAGGGCACTCCGAGCAGATGGTTGGGTGTGTTGACTGGCCTAGTCCATGTTGGAAAAGAGGAGAAAGGAAACGAAGGCGCTTGAAAAGGAGAAACGGGAGGGGAGCTCGGGGAGGTACCAGTGACGAGAGCACAGACAAGTCCCCGAAGGGCTTGGTTTTATCCATCTCAAAGAAAGAGACAGCCAATAAACCAAGCTCGTGGGCCTTGTGATCTCTTCTGTGTCTCTCGTCCAGGAGCACAGCCTTATGGCCTTGGTAGGCCTTGGGACGCCTCTAAAGCCTTTGGGACTAACCAGACGCCACTATCTTGCATCGACAGGGCCGTCACTTGCCGTCTATCTCTTCGCCTACTAGGTCGGAAAAAGCACCTCGGCTTTACTTTGAAGAGGGACTGTTCTTGTCGACTTTTTCCATTTCTCCATCTCCTATCTGAACAATGACCTCAGTAGTTTTCAGTAGGGCCGTGTCCGTCCAACGGGGAAAGCGGGCTGTGTCTGCCACTCGCGTGTCTGCACGTCTTTCTTGCATGTGCATCGTCCATGTTCTTCTGTACGCATGGAGACCAGAGATAGACATGGGACAGGCTCGTGGGAGAAATTACGTTTCTTTTTCTTTCTGCTCATTCTAGGGCCAAGGACGATCCCTCGCCGGCGGCAGTGAGACAGAGAGAGAGAGCGAGAGAGAGAGAGAGAGAGAGAGAGAGAGAGAGAGAGAGAGAGGAGGGTCTGACGAAAAAACGTGCTAGGTAACTTACGTGCCATGCTGTCTTATTGTATCAGACGGGATGGACACCAAGGAATTGGCCATCGACCATCGACCATCGCTCATCTCTCTAAGCCAGGACTACGACGTTCTCGTACCGACGGTATGGCAACCACGGAGCCGACGAGGGAACAGAAGAACAGGCACAAAAAAAAAAAACAGAAATCAGAAACTGGGAAACCTGACGAGGTGAGGGAAAAGAAACGAAAAAGGGAAGCAAAGCAACAGTGAGATACAAGTAAAGGGCAATTTCGCGATATTGCAAAGCATCTTACCAGCCCCCATGCCACCGCCCATCTTTCCGTCTCTCTGGATCGTGTTGTTGTTGGTTTTTGTTTGCCTGTCTGCCTGTCTCTGATTTCTTGATCCCGCGATGTCACCCTGCCTTTTGCTCGTTCCAATTTGCCAGTCGCCGACCTGCTGGGTCCGGCCTCTTGCCAATTTCTGCAGTTTCTTTTTCTTTTTCTTTTTTGCCCTGCCTACCTGCCTGTTGACTTTGATTTTGAATCAGTTGTCTCCGACCGCGTTTCTGTCTTGCCTCAATTCCCAGTGCAATCCCCCTCGTGCTGGGTCAAAAACAGTCGACTTTGGCGAATAACACCCTACAGGGTGTCATTCGCTAGAGGGTCCTGGTTGGGCTTTTTTGCCTACCCTGGAGCCCTAGTCTCGGGAGGCTCGTTTGCCGTGTCGATCGTCTCTTGTCTCTTTTCGTTCTGGGGGGCACCAGCGGCCAGCGAAAAGACCTGCAGGGCTTCAGGGCTCCAGGGCCATCTGACTATCTCGCTCGGACTGGCTCCCACTGCAACCTTGCTCCATCTGTGGTACAGGATGAATGTCACAGAGTGTCTAATATCATCACGTACAAGTACTCCGTACAACGAACTTCTTGTTTCTTTTTTGGTTTTGTTCGACTCCGCCCTAATTTTGTCTACTTTACGACGGTTCTCTTTTTATCTAAGCCCAACCACTCGCACTTGAAAAGAGCAGGACGAGCCGACGGCAGGATCATATTTATTTTATTTTCCCGGAAAATATTGAGCTCTTCTCCTTTCTCCTCCTCTCTCTCCACATGTGATGGAATGGTACAGAAAATCTTTTTGTTATTCCAAATTCACATCATATTAGCCTCACGTACGTCGTTTTCTCAATGTGGAAAAATTAAGAGTGTGCCTCAGAACGACAAGATGTCTGCAGATCTTGCCAACAGGTGAAGGCAGAGCCTGCCTGCTTGCCTTCGCGCACAGTAAGATACATTGAACGGATTGCTCCTAGCGTTGTATTACAAGCACACCACAAGCAGGTAACAGCGGAATCTCACCCGCAAAATAAGAAAGAGTCAGACACTTTCCCGACCGGTGGCACCTCCGTCTGTGTTTGCTTTTCTATGCGAGTTGATAAGATATTTCCCCTTCTTTTCTTTGACGAAACGTTCGGCCATCGAGATTGCACAGCAGGATGCAATCCCAGGCCTTGTCCCGTCTTGCATCGCTCGCTCTTTATGTTGCAGGTATCTCACTGTGATACAAGTCAAGTAAGACACAGAGAGCCGACTCGAGATTGCATACGAGTCCCGCTTCATACGAAAAAGTCCCCGGGAACCCGGAACCAAGGACAAACCAAAGAACGGACGGGGTCGCTACTGCAAGACACACAGATGTTGTCAATCTCACAGGGTTAAAAAAAAAAAAAAAGGACAAGACCAGGAAACCCCAACTCCCAACTCCCCAAGACTGGATAAAATTAGACGCAGCGGAAAAGGTACCGTGCATATGGAAAGTTAAGGGGAACATCTTCTATCAAATCGTTCCCCGAGATGAGGCTTTGTTTATCGTTACCCGAAAAGAAAGCGTCCTACTTCACGTTTTCAGAGAAGAAAGTATTCCACACTAATGAGGGGTATTAGCTGAGCCAGCTCGGCCAGTTTGCCAATGATGCTCCCATGACGAGATATCCGTTGATCCACAGAACGAGAAAGAGGGAAAACGAGACGAAGTGAAAAAAGAAAGCAAAGGATTCACCAGTGGTTAACCCCCGTTTGATACGTGGAATAGGCTAGGGAATACTATCTTGGTTCCTGGCAAGGCAGGACCTGTGGCGCAAGAACATACCCAAATCAGCCAGAACGTGGTATCGACACTTTGCGCGAGGGGGACAAGAGGGGACGAGAGTGGACGAGTGGGAAGAGGGGAAGCAACATTTGGGGGCCGGCCAAACAACACTCCGGCATCCTACGGAAGGGATGAGAACAACAAATTCATTTCCAAGTTCTTGGGTCTCTTGGGTCTCTTTTCTTTTTCTTCTTTCTTTTTCATCTTTCTTTTTTGCTCTTCTCTTCCGTCGTTGTTTTTTTCCTCTTTTCACACAAATTTCTCTCATCTCGTACCGTCACCGTGTTGATTTCCCCCCCTGCAGCACACAAAAAACCCCTGTCGTCTTTTGATTACTTTCCGATGCCCGCTAGTCTTCGGGCCCAGATGCCCGGGTTTTCCTGTTGGGATGAAAAAGAGGCTTGCAAGAAGAGCGAGGAGTGGGCGAGAAGGATTTTGTCTTCCGCTCTCCCATGTTTCTTTTCAGATTTACGGGACAATACGAGGCGTGCATCAGTGGTAAAGGGAGGACCTGTGCTTGCACTTAACAACTCGCATTTATCGTATGAAATTCTACAGCCTCGTGTCAGTGCTCCTCTCAAAGAGCACTGCCAGAGAAGTGCCTGTACAAGAAATGCCGCTGAAAGTTGCGCAAATTCATTCCCCTATTTAGCCTAGCCCTGCCATGCCGGAAAGCTTTCCTCCCCCCTGCTCGTCTTTGCCCAACGCCAGCAACGAAAAATGGGCTTTCCCTTTTTGCCAAGAACCAAATTGAGCAATTTGATTGGTCCAAGAACGACGGCCGAAGCTCCTTTCCTATTCCTCCCCCAGTCCCTGGACGGATAAGAAGAGACTCCCCTTGTCTTTTCCTTCCCCGGGGTTGACAATCAATCTCCCAACCCCAACTGCGGTATTGCGCGGGGTTGCTGTTGTCGTGCCGTGCCCTGCCAGACACAAGAAAAATACAGCTGTTATTTTAGGGATGAAAATGGGGCGCAGTCCGCTGTTGCACGCTGCACAAGACAAGACGAGACGGGCAGGGCAGGGCAGGGTACTCCGTAGGGCATAATGCAACAGACGAGAGACAACACCCACACATCGTGCACACACACCCCCGGACTGGCCTTGGTACTGGGTCGAATCCGCGTATATCTCATTGTCCACTGTCCCAACATATCTTTCGACGATGCTTTCCAGAATGAAACCTCGCCTGTTGTTCTAGGGGAGCATTCGTCCCGACCGCGGGCCAAGCACGGTGAATAAAGAAAGAATAGTAAAGAAAATAAGGCCGACTGTAAATGAGAAAAGGAAAAGAAAATGCATCAGTGACATACCGCCAAGCGATGGATGGACTCCGAAGAGGAGGCGTGCCAGAATAATGGGACGACAGTGGTGACAGGAACGGTGACTAGCATAGACGATTGACTGTGACCTGCTCGATAGGGCATCAGACCGTGTCGCAACCGGGCAGCGCGAGCCCAAATCTGACCGTGTAAGATACTGTCGGAGGACGGAATATTCAGTGCGCTGCGACCGTTACGCTGTATCTTACTGGGAGAACCAGGGCATGTATGCAGCAGTGACAGCAGCGCGCCGACATGCACTAGAAGGAAGAAGCAGAATATCTTACAACCCGAGGCTCGGGGAGCACGACGCAGTCGCTACGTTACGGTCACAAGACTTATGGCATTCCATCATTTCTTTTTCCGTAGCTTCTCATCGGCATCATGTTTTCATTTTTTTTTTTGACAGAAACTCGGCAGTGCAAAGAAGCTCGCCAATAGTTTGAGACAATTTAGTCGAGTGCTGCTATATTGGAGGGATGATGTTTATTCACTAGACGCCCAGCCAGGTATATCGTATTAGAATATGCCGTAGGACGCAATCCCTTCCTCATAAAATCATAAAATACTGCCAATAACTTGAATTGCCGACAAGGTAAAAGAAAGACAACGCCCCATCGTGGCCCATGCTCTGTCTTGTTTGACCCGAGGCTGTGGGAGAACCGTTCTGGATTCTCCTTGGCTGTGGACAGGCCAGGCCCCTCCCCCGATAATAACGCTTATATTTTTTGCTCCATGGCGCACGAACTTCGCCTGTACTTCGTAAACAAACACGCCTGGCAGGCATGGAGTGGCCGAATCGTATCGTATCATACGGAGTTGCATCGCATTGTTTACTTTCTTTTTTTCTTGCTTCTCATTTCTTCTTATTTTCTTCTTTCTGCCCCCTTCATCTGGCCCTACCCGCGAATCAGTCATGCTGTGATTGTATGCGCATGAACGCGGAGGCATACGGAAACAAAGGAACAGTCTGCCTCGTCCATGGCATCGTGACCAGAACAAAAAGCAGACAAAACAACTCGAGATGTGTGCCTGCATTGCCTAAACACCCCCTTCCCCCCTGTTTTTTTCTTTCTTCTTATCTTCTTCTCCTTTTTCTCTTTCGCCTTCTCCTTCTTTTCCTTCGCCTTCTCTTTCCATTCTTCCTGTTCCCTGCCTTAGCCTAGGGCTGCATTGCATTCCCTCCCCCTTCCTCCCCCCAAGCCGCGATAATATGTGCAGCTTTGGACAAAGCACGGGGTGGCAGGGTTGTGAAGTAAGCAGGGTGACAAGACAAGACAATACAAATCCACTACTCTAGTGTCGAGTGGCTTGCGGCTAGCCCGTTTGTTGCCCTATGCCGCCCAATGCCCAGCATTTTTGTCTGTGACCCTAACTGTTCATGACGGCTGAGGCTTTTTTTGGCTCTGCTTCTTTTCTTCTGCCCTCTGCTTCATCTGCTTTTGCTTGGCCCGATTTTGACAGCCCAGCGCCAACTCGGCAGGGAGATGGGCGAGATGCCCAGATGCCCAGATAGCGAGATAGACGGACGGGGGCGTGGGGAGCCACATGTGCACATCAAAAAAGGGCTGCTTTTGGTTCAGCCCTACACCGTGGCGCTGGAGACAATGTTCATATTTTTGGGGGAACGAGTAAAGGCTCGGCAGAATACGATGATAGTGTCCGCGTCTTCGCTGGAGAAAAGGTCGTCTGTTTACTTCTGTGTTTGGACACTTTTTTTTTGCAATAATTTTGCTGGATTACTACTTCAAGACCTTTTTTTTTTTAAAGCCGTAGCTCTCCAGCGACAGACAGAAACATCGCGTTCATCTGTCCATCGTAGTTGAGCAAATCAGACACCGGGAATGCTTCAAGGTCTGCTTCTCTTGTTTCTCGCTATCCTTTCCGTTTCCATCGCAAGTATTGAAATCTATGCAGCGCAAGACAAGACGAAAAGTTGTCTGTCATTTTTTTCTACCTTTCATACTGCCGTCCTCCTCCTTCTTGGAAGCGCGACCGGTGAGCGTAAGCCGCATATGCAGAAAAACAAGATGGAACAACAAAAAAGGTGCACAGAAAAACGCGGCAGTGCATGCATGGAACGCGCCTTCCGTACGCATGAAGACACGGCCTCACGGCCTACTCCGCCCACTGAAGAACACATTGAAGACTGTTGTAGACTCGTAGACTAGTCCGTGCAATATGATTGGCCAAGCCAAGACGCACAATGCCGTCCGACAAGACTGGTCCTCGAACAGTGATGTTCTCGTTTTTCCCCCCCTCTTCTTCTTCTTCGTGCACTGACAATACGCTAATGGGACGTCATGAAACGGCGGTCTTGTCAGCGGACATGTGAGAAAGAACAGAAAAAGAAGAAAAACCAATATGGCGCTGGACTGGTCTTGTTGCCTGATGCATGAGACGATGCGGTGAGGGAAATGAGAAAAGCATAGGATATTGTTACAAAAAGAAAGAAAAGTGTGAGTCTTTCACGATGCCTTCCAGGCCCTTTGCATCTGTTCTAAATATAAACCGAATGTTCATGATGTACTCATTCTCATACTTTCATCTGGTCTTTTTCGTGTGGTCGGATCGGGGCGCAGCAGAGATGCAGCATCATAGTCGAAGAAATAAGAAATATAAAATACCAGAAGAAAACAGGCGCGCGTCTGCTCCTTCGGAAGATGAGGGGAGGGGAATGAGGGGAGCAAAACCTTCATCTGAAGAACAAAATGGCTGCCCACACTGCACATCTTACTATTGAGAGTCTGTCTGCAGGACAGTGTGGCTTGGACCTTGGAGAGTGCAGACTAGACCTGCACCCTATTCTTGGGCCTGCAGTCCTGCAGTCGTGGGTGCAAGAGAAGAGAGCCACATAGGGCTGAGCAAAACGGCCCAATCGTAGGAGAGAGCCAGACACCAAGAAAGTTCCCAAGACGACCCAGGAGAGAAACAATCCCAAGAGGGACCCGGCCGCACCGCCTGGTTTGTAAAGTGGAAAAACGAAATGAAGGGTGGGAGGTGTGGGAGGTGTGGGAGGGAGACGGGGGCACACCCGAAGAAAAAAAAAATTGAGGAGAGGGAGGGAGGGGAGGGATCCCGCTCACATCACAACCAATAAAAATTAAGTGCTCTTTCGGGGAATTGTACTTCGCAGGGACAGAGAGAGCTCTTGGGGAGTTAGTGCTGTCGTAGCACTTGTTTACAGCGCTCTGTTTTTTCTCCTTCCGAGGTTCGAGTGGGTCGGGAAGGGACAAGGGCGTGTGCAGATCAACAGGACTCCTCTGGGCAAGCAAAGAATGGTGAGGTACATGGCCAGCGGCTCGAGGTACTTGTTGTCCGTGTCGCAGCCCGCGAGGTCCTCGTCAAGTTTCAACAGCGGAATAACACAACGACATGCGGCAACCAAAAATCCGAGACAAACAATCAGCAAAAAGGTCTCCCAAAATGCAACACACACAGCCAACCGCCAGGCGATGCACTCATTGCATAATGCAGTAATCAAAACTGGAGGAAATGACAGGCGGGAAGGGGAAAAAAGAAGGAAGTGTAAAAAGAAAGAAAGAAAAAAAAAAGAAAAAGAAAGACTCGCACGAGAATCAGAATACTTTAGAATGTGAATATGCCCGATGCTATTTTTTATTCTCTTCTTCTTTTCTTCTTTCCTTCATACCCCTTTTTCTTGGACTCGCGTTCCCAATTTGGCAATGAGTGCGATGTGTTTCTGTCTGGGAGCAAGACAGAGACAAGAACGTGCTGTTTGGCTCACGTTCGCTACAAGTACAGGTATCTTTCAATAGGCATATCTGGTCGACTTCATGCCGTTGATGTGACACGGGATGGGCCCGGCCTGCCTCCCCCTTTTCCATTTTACAAATACATACTCGCCCCGTGTGTGATAAGAAAACAATCCAAAGCCGACAAGTGGATGAGAAGAACGAACAAGACGAGAACGATCACGAAAAAGGACGAGAAATGAGGAACGGAAAAGGGACGAAAGGAAGGCGGAAGGGGGGGAACGTGAAATAGGGGTCTGCAGCAGACTTGATGAGTTGGTGAGGCGGACCATGCCAGCGTGAGGCAGAGTTCGGTGAAGAAGGGCGTGTAAATAGACGATGAGCCAATCACAGGCGGCTGGGGGTGCTGTGTGAGATATCGACAAGAAAAGGATAAGTAAGATACCTCACAATTTCTTGCACAATGCTTGCGACTGCTGCTTGTGTGCCTGCTCCAGCGCGTACAAGCGCTCTTGCCCCCGCGGATACAGGGCCAACACACCGGCTCTTGGCTTCTGAGCTCTCTCCTCCCTCCCAGTCCTCTTCTGGATTAGCGCTTCTACGGCATCGCCGATGGGTGGGGATGAGAACGTCCAAGTTCACTGGATGCCGTTTGTCCACACAAACACACACAGGAGAGCACAAAACACCTGTCGGGACAAACGAAAAAATACAGAATAAAATAGCAAAGTATGAAGTAAGATGCCAAAGGACAACGTCCATCCTCTGGTATCTTACAAGTAAGATACCGGGGCCTGACCGCATGTTTCTTTTGCTTCTGTCTTTTTTCTTCTTTTTGCTTCGCCTCGCCTTGACGGTCATCCAGTAAAAGACACATGGCTCCAGAAGTGAGAAGTGAAAGGAGTTCTAAAATAATCTTCAAAATATCATAAAAAGTTGGACAGGAGACTGGATAAGATACCTTTTACCAAAACATATCTCTCATTCTGAAAGTTCACGGAGCAATCAGCGCTGTGCTACAGAACGAGCAGCCGCCAGCGCTCCTTCCTTCCCCGTTTATTCACTGCCCCGCAAACCGACTGCCTGCTCCACTGGGTGCTCGTATGGACCACTGGGGCCTCCTTGACCATCCACTGTGGCTCTGGTAGTGTTTGGGCGATCATGACGTTCATTGGGGGACGAGGGCAGCAGAATTATGGGTCCCTGGGCTTTCTTGTCCCTCCCTTTTCTGTCTCTTCCCGCACTACGACTGCGGAACGCTCCTGCACCAATTCCGCCGTAGTGGGCAACAAGAGTGCTACCGTCGCAAGCCGAGGAGGAGAGGAGGAAGGGGCGAAAGAGCCTCCTTCCCACGAGAACACAGCAATACGGAGTAAGGGGGTTGATGTAAAGACCGATGGCGTTGCAATACGGCGAATGTTAAAAAAAAAATAAAATAAAAAAAAATAAAAAAAGACATGGCAATCGAAGCATAGCATCACGTGCAGTGGACGACAGCCCGCGATACGCCGTAACTCGTTTGTTTACTTTTGGTGTTTGGTGGCTCT
Source organism: Sporothrix dimorphospora (assembly GCA_021397985.1). NCBI lineage: Eukaryota > Fungi > Ascomycota > Sordariomycetes > Ophiostomatales > Ophiostomataceae > Sporothrix > Sporothrix dimorphospora. The sequence continues at coordinate 96,331 of WOUA01000002.1, read as the reverse complement.
TTTTCAGAAGTGAAATCATAATCAAAGACAAGATAGAACAAGACAGACCAGTCTTTCTTGGCTTATGCTCTCGCTAATTTTATCGCGCACAAAAAAGTCTCTGGCTCGGCTTGCCTCGCCCGCTCCAAACTGTCCTCTTTTTTCTCAAGAAACCACTTCCCTGTCGGAATTTCTTGCAAACAAGAAAAAGACACAAATCTCATCTTTCTCCTCTCCTCCATCTTGCTAAAATGGGGCGCGCTAAGTGCTCAAGGACGAACATCCCACTCGTCGCCCTAACGGACTGTTTCCCGGCACGCCCCTTGTCGGCACCCATGGCAGTTTTTGGTGTCTGGCGGCGGGTTTTTCTTCCGAGTAGTGGCTTTAGATCTGTTTTTGGGGGCAGGTTTTGGCTCGTGGTTGTCTTGTTTGCTTCCCTGCCTCTGAAACGTAAGATACAGGTGCTCCATCACAAAAACAAGAGTAAGATACGAACGCCATGGCCGCTGCTATCGTTGATGTTGGCGATATAAGACAGGAAGGCGTCTTCCTATCAAACGACAAAAGACCGGGGATATCAGGTACTGCGGGGACCCGGGAAAAACGGTCTCAAAGTTCAAATCACAGACAAAGGCTCAAGAGTTGGAAAGAGACACCCGAGCTCCAGGAACACAGACTCTCTGTTCTTGGTCCCTCGATCCCCCAATGGCCCCAGACCCTGTAGACGAATCCTTTGCCAGAAAAAAACAGGGGAAAAGGGGGACGATGGATCCTTCTCGTGCTTGGACCACAATATCCCGCATGTACGGATGTATCAAGAAACAAATACGACGGTCAAACTTCGAACGGAGAATATGGGCTCATCGATGCGGAAGATTCGCGTCTTGCCCTTCCTACAAGTACGAGTACGAACTACCTATCTACGATAGCGCCTTGTTTGCCCGGTCGAAACGTGCGTCCTCCTTTCTCGGTTTCGTCGCGATCGTGCATGGACCATTTTTACCCTGTCCACGAGGTCCAGAACGATGGGGGGTATTGGAGGGCAAGGGTAGAAGAGGGCCCACGACGAGAAACGTTTCCTTTTTCTGCGGGCGTGCATCGTTAAATTGAGCATCGTACTTGTAGGGCCCAGGCGACGAGGAGAGATACACCCACCGCAGTGGGCCTGGCCATGTGCCACTGGGCCCCCAAAAAGAGCTTGAAAGACAACAGGCAATCAAGAACAATCAAACTTAAGCGAAATCGAGACATGAAGTGCAACGGCCTTGGTCACAAGATGGCATCAAGATGCAAATGTACGCCAGCCAAAGATGCTCACGCCATTGGAGCAGGCCCTTGGGGATGGGGCCAAATGGTTGAAGAGACGAAATAAGTAAGAAGAAGAGACGCGCGAAGACCAAAACGGCTCGTCGTAAACGAAAAGAAAAGAAAGAAGAAAAGGCGAACAGATGGCGTCTCGCCCTAAAAACGCCAAAAAAAAAAGAGAGAATTAGGGGAGAGATAGAAAGACGCCGCCAAGTTGTGCTCTAGACGCCACAGGGGGCACAGACCAGAGGCACAAGGGGTGGGCATGTTCTCGACAAGTCAAGATAGGCCCCAAGTTATTCTTTCAAGAGTACGTCGTGCTTACTCCGTACTTGTCTGTGTGTGTCTTCATTTGTGTGTTCCTGGGTGCAGCGAACGGGACGGGGTCATGGTCAACGGGACGAAGATCAAGCAACGGGCGACGGAAAGGTAATCAATTTAAAATGGCCGCGGAATGAACGGAATACATGTACGTTATCCAACGTAAATACTCCACCAAACCTTTGTATGCGCGGAAAACAAGGAGGCTTGCACAGGCCAGTATTCACTCAAACCCAGAGGCCCAAGACGCGGGAGCGGTCTTTCCCCTTTCGTGATGGCGGCTCTGCTCTCAGACCACAAGTATCCTCGTACCAGCTACAAGCAGCTCACAGGACTCTGCACGCACCCGTTGCAGTCCTGCCGTCGGGGCGGTGACGAGCCCTGCAGAACGAAAGCAGCTCATTTTATTTCGACGAGTCAACCGGACAGACAGAAAGAGGAAGGATGCAGAACCCTGTCAAGGACCTTTTTGACTCCGTATTCCAGATGTGAACTCAAAAATACGGAGAGCATTGCACGGAGAACGTCGTATCATACATGTAGATTAGACTCCCTTGCATGGTGACCAGTTTGACGGCAGATTGCCCATCTAGGCAAGGAACCTGGTCATCGCTCCCTCGCCCTTTTGGTGCTTCCAGTGATCGCTCTCGTCTGTCGTTAAAAAAAAAAAAAAAAAAAAAAGAGAGAAGTAACCTCTCCTTTGTTTTCCGCCATGCCAGTCCACGAAGAATGTATAAAAATGCAAGTCGTAATACCCGGAAAGGCGACAGACGGCCCGCTGCCCGCTGTCCGCGCGGTTTGGTGCATATTTTTGACATTGTTTTGCGACGTTCTTTTGATGATCGTTCCCAGAAGGGCAAGGTGCACGCGCCCGTTGCCAGCTGAGGTTTCGCTGAGAGCTGTCCCAAACAGGCAGTGATTTATCTCGAACAATAAGCCTGACGAGACTTCGGGTTTGGGATAGCAGGATGGGCCAGCACATCAGGGGCGACAGGGCCAAACAAAATGAAGAATACAAGTACAAATACTCCATGCACAGTAAAAGAAGCAAACACGTTGATAAACCTCCCCTTGGCGCTGGTTTTTTTGTTGATTACGCCATTTGCCGTTGGCCATCCCATCTTTACAGAGGGACTTGTGACTAAATGTGAGGACTGATAAGTGACAGATGAAAGTGTGAGAATGAAAGTGCTTTTGATACCGTCGCTTCACATGAAGGGGCATTTCTTATGCCTGTGGATAGGCCTGGATTGGCCTGGGTTGACCTGGGGCTGGGCCTGCCCTGTCTCTTACCAGTATGCAACGCCGTGCCGTTCTCTTTCTGCCTTTTCACAGTCGCAGTTTGTGAGGCTCGTAGGAAGACGAGACGCCTGCCCGGTCGTAGGTTCCCAGTGCAACTATATCCCGGCATGCAATAATACCAGACGTAAGAGCAAGACACTGAACAACCAACAACACAAAAAAGGGAGGCGCAGTGGACTGGGCCGCTGCAGTGCGGAATTGCGACGCCCCGAGACGCAGTGGGAAAAGGCAAATGCGACGCTGCAGCAAGGGAAAGGGTCATTAAAACTAACAAAAAAGGGTGAAAAAGGATGGACAACTGCAGCCTCCGCCTTTCGGGACCGAGCTGTCGGATTTTCTCCTACGGAGCGAATGAGATGGCAAGGGGAGTGTGGTCGTACTGGACGGGGTTGGAGGGGGTTTTGATGGAGGCTATGGCAGCATAACGGGGTGTGCGAGTTGGTGTCCTACCAGCCGAAAATTGACTGCGACCTTGCAATGCACGAAGCGTCGTACGGGGCACTGTCTTTCGTTTTCCCAATGACGTTCCGTACAGTGTGCAACTGCTCGTATGCTAAATTTGGACAAGATATGCACTCCTTTTGTTGTCTTCCGTCCTCTCTGTCAACCGCAGTGCATGCATTCTCACACAAACGCAAAAACCTACGACGATAGTCGTAAGTACATATCATCCACATCTGTAAAGGTTGAACAAACGTGTCGGGCATAGTTCCGCACACTCGTATGATCTGTAAATAGAGCAGCATCATCAGAGAATGAAAGTGAAAGGGAAGCGTGAGAGGAGACCCGACAACCTGGGTTTCCACACGCTCTGCCAGACAATTTAGGGTTATAGCGTTGCCGGGGAAAATACAATGCAGTTGTAACATGCAACGTCTGGGCGCAAAGGCGGCGTAAAAATAAAGTCGCGGGCAGTTGGTAACACTTTCTGGCCGTTGTAGGTAGTTACTGGCCGTTGTCTTCGTTTCTCTTACGTCCTCCTTTTTCTCTTCCAAAATAACCTTAAAAGCATAAAACAGCTGGGCCCTGGAGGCAAGTCTCTAACCAAACCAATAACTTCACTAGTTTCAATAATAAGCAAGAGGCTTTCCCCAAAGAACACAGCAAGCGTTCGTAACTGGCATATGGAGTAGAAAGTGCGTTCCTCGTGGAAATCGGAACACGGTCCAGACCCTTTATCCCACGATGCAGGAAAGAGGGGCGCAACATGGGAGAGGGGGGCGATGAGTCCGGCAGAGTCGTCAATCGCCGATGCCAGAATCTCACATTGCCGTGGTTTGTTTTTGAGACACTCGCAACGGAGGGGCCGACTGAGAGGGGGGGTGGAAGTGAATGAGAGAAGACATCTCAAAAGGAAAGAGCAAAAAAGAAGGCCCCAGGCGCAAGATGATACCAGAACATGACCACCCAGAACATGACCGAGAACAGAGCCCAGAAACAGAACCTTGACATTTCATGCCGCCACCCCCATGTCCTTGTCCTTGTTCGCCCAGGCCACAAGCCCTGGGGCATGATCAACAGCCCGCGCCTGGGCGTGGGCGGGCCAGGCCTGGCCCCTGTTCTTGATCGTCGTGCAGCCCTTCGTTTTCCCAATGAGGAAAACGACCTTCGTGCCTTTTTGTGTCTCTGTCTCGGTGTTCCTTTGCCTTCACTCTCGGTTTCCTCCAAGACAAATACGACCCAAATACACCTGCATGTCTTAATCTCTTTATTCACCCCCGACTCGGCAGGGCTACAGGGAATGCTCCAGGGCCCCCTAACAGCCCCCGCGCGGGCGACTGACTGAACAACGGGTACTTAGATGGTGCAGGAAAAGGGCGGGGGGGTTCGGAGGGTGGAGCATACGACGTACAAAGAACGGCGTTGGTGAACAGTGAGATGCACAACCGACAGCCGCCAAGGGCCTCCGAGGTAGACCTTGCCTGCTGTTATGCCGTTCTTCTTTCGCATCGCCTTCCAAGCACGACGTTCACATTGTCGTTTTCCTCTTTCGGTTTTGTCATGCCAAGAGGGGAAGACAGAAAAGGGATATGACGAGGCGTTTCTCGTCTCTATTTCCCCCCAATGCTACCCAAGCGCAGTGGCAGAGGGAAATTGCTACTGTAGGATTGGCAACAACGACACGGAAAGTTCCGTTGGTATGCTGTGTGTCTCTTTTGACGTTTTAAAGGGCAAGACAAGAAAAGGGGGAGGATGCATTGCTTGGATATTGGGCATTCACACCGAGCATCAGAAACGGGAGACGAGGTGACGGGGACAAAGAGACAGGAGGGTACTTTGTGAACTCGGTTTCAATGTATCGAGACCAACATCACAAGTGCTTCCTACAGAGGAGGTGAAGAAGGGAGAGAAGGGGCGTGTCTCCAACAAATGCACATCCTTTTCTAGGCGCTCGCTTTCTTTTTCCGTTGTTTTTTTTCTTTTCTTTTCTTGCCTCGTTCATCTATTCGTAAGACGATAGGCCAAAGGAAGAGGGCAGAAGCTTGCAGGAGAGAACTTTTGTTAGTGAGCCAGGGTTGCCGTTCCTTCGGGGACCTTTCCCCTCATTCATCGCTCGCCTTATCTAAGAACCTCTCACCGACGGCCTGTTTTTGCAAAGGAGCATGTGCCTTTTTGATGGACACGATCGGGAAGCCTTACACTCCAACACCCCAACTCCAAAATAGGAAGCTATTGAAATCGAGCATATATTCCCGCAAGCTTCTTCGAAACCCAAGGAGCTTTGCATGCATCCCTTTCTTCCTTTCTTGACCGGACACACGCAGTTGGTTCATAGCTTCAATCCTGCAGCAAGAGTCCCCAAGCGTCTCGAACTTTGATCTATGCAAGGAGAAAATAGTTCAGTTCAATAATAGCTCATCGCGACTATTACTTTTACACGTATTTGTATATTTTCCACTCCTCTCCTTTCGCAACAGGCAATTTTAAGCGGGCGGTAAACAGAGCTGTCAACGAATAACATCTTCTTCGAAAAGGTACTGCAAATCAACGCATGTCATTTTTGTTGCCAACGTCGTGCAGAGGGGTCGGCGATGGTCTCGAAATAGACATCCAGGGGAGGGGGTTGTCTGTCAACCAATATCTACGTGCAGAAACAGACGATGGCGCTGCCAACATGTGGTACGGCCAACTGTCAAGCGCCTGGCCAGGCAAGGTCCAGGCCAGGTCGTGACAGTCTGTTGTCCCTGAGAATAGAGACAAAATAGATTACACGTACGAGTACGACTTAGATGTCGTGAACAGCCATCGTATCCTTAACCTCGCACACTGCGCCAAGTTTAAGCTTTCTCTGCGGCCTGGGACATAATACCACATACCAAAATCCCGAAGCAATGGAACCAAGTCCAAGCTTACTCCGTACAGACCAGAGGGGGTGAAGCGTGAAAGTCTGCAGACAAGGGACTCTTGTAGTGCAACAAAAATGTACTTCAGAATGCTGCCCTACGACGATATTCTTTTGTCCGTCGTGCCTCCCTGGGCGTCGAAGGATGCTGTCGGGTTTTCGCCCTTGACGGGTGCGGAAATTGCACTTGATCGCAAACCATCCAATCAGTCTTCTGAATCGCCAAGTTGTCGTTGTCTTGACGGCCCGCACTGTGACGGGCCAAGACCAACACGACCATGAAGAAGAAAAGGTTGGACAGTAGCCGTCCACGTCAAATAGCGTCGAACATCCCCTGTCTGTTGAATAAAAATGACAAAAGAAAAAGAAACAACGGAGAACGAACAACACCAAAAAATTCGTAAAATAATATCAACACATCGTCGAAGTCTCCCGCTGGTTCCGGTGAACGAGAAAGAATCTCAAAATTGCACATGAGCGCAGCATGGGAGAAAACAGAGCACAGCGTTGCATCGACAGAGGATTCCACAGTCGCACGCATTCCCGCGGACAGCAAAAGCATCGCTGGGGAAAAGTAGCCCTTGTCCAGCTGAACGCTGCATACGAGCGTTCCATCCGCTGTAACCCTGCGACGTATTAGCCATCTTCATCTTCCTCTCGTTTGCGTCTGAGGAAACGAGATCAGCGGTTGACCACGATTCGGGTGACGAAAGGGCGTGGGATTTTGACAAATATCGATACCAAGAAAGAAGGAATTTGAATAAGAAAAAAAGCAATGATCGAACATCACAGACGTCAACTCCAGGCCCGATGCAACACTGCCCGTCGTCTTACGAGAGGGAGGAATACGGAATACGAAAAGGACGAAGAAAGGAAAGAGTTTCGTTAAATGGAAGAAAAGAAAAGAAGAAAAAGGGAAAGATTAAATCAACGTCGTAATTCTTACGAAAAAAAAATCTTGTCGATGTTGCAGCCTTTGAGAAGAGGCAAGCCCCCCGGCACAGAAAGCCTGCCACACATCAACTCAAAACCCCAGTCGGGAAAATGGGTGGGAAACGGGCGTCCCGACAGTATGGTTTGTGGATATTTGGACTGGACGGGGGGTGAACAGGGTGTGCAGGGGGGAAGCCGCGCATGAGGCGAGTGCGTGAAGAAGGAGAAGAAGAGGGGGGCTGCCACAGCGAGCCGCGCCGGGGAATGAAAAAAAAAAAAATGTGCGGAAAAGGGGGGTAACATGGGCGCGAAAAGACGCCCAAACAGGGCTCACTGCTGTCCAGCAGAAGAGCCAGAAAGAGACGAAACCTGAGATGCAAGAATACCTTTCCAACAAACTCCCTCTATGTGTGCTTTTGTGTGCTTTTTACTTTTTTTCGTTGTTCTTTCGTTCTCACCAATCTGCAGAAGAAAACACCTTCGTGGTCTAAACCACCTTAGGAAGAATTAACCGGGTAGGGTATGATCCGGACGAAAATGGAGGGCGTATTCTTTATCAAAGAAAACGAGGACAAGAAAAAAAAGAAACAGAAAACGAAAAAGAAAAGACACGGAGGAATAACATACAAATAATACGACGTACGACGTACCTCCTTCTTTATTCACGGCAACGGAATACTCCGTGCCGGCAAAGCAACATCCCATGCACAAACGACTCCGCTCTGGAAGCCCCTTTGCCACAAGACCCAGAAACCGATGCGGTGAAGGGTGGTTTGTTTTTATGGTAACAAGATGGGTGGACAGGAGGGGAGATATCACGGCCCAAATGGGCGAGAGGCGTGAGGGGTCAGGCCTGCATATGTCGAATGTCGCAAGATGCTCTGAACGGAAAACGGGCTAGGGCCAAAAGACCCAAACAGGCGCCGGCCCGACCAGTGGGCGCTCGCTGGCAAGGCAAGGCCAGGCCAGGCGACCAGAGCTGCCACGGGAAGAAGGCGCGAGGGAGAGCCTGTCATTGCCAGCCACCCGCCAGGAGAGAAAGAGCGACCTGCAGAAGTGACCGAGACGCGCCCAGAAAGGCGGCTGCCCTAGCACATCAAAAAGAGGGCAAGAGGCGGATAGGGAAAGAACGAACGCACATCACAGGAGGTGTGGAGGTGTGGCCTGGCAGGGGTCAGAGAAAAGGGAAGGCGCATTCCCCATCCTGCCCCCTGTTTTTTTCTCTGTTCCTCTTTTGTGTCTTCAAATTGCAGATTTGGTTGGTCCTCGTTCCTTCCCACCCCATTTTCGGCAAGTCTCCGCGAAGGAGGTCGGCGACCTTCATTCATTGAATTAAATAAAATGCAACAATAATTAGGAAAATGGCGAGAATGGCAATTAACTTGACGAAAAAGAATCAACATCCATGGGCCCGCCAGATTGTCCACAGTCACGACAGAACAACGAGCGCCCGTTGGGTGGACCCAACTCCCACGAGTTTGAAGCCAAACAGAACTACGACCGTTTTCATTCATCCTCTCTCTCCCTTGCCAGACTGTTGCTCCAACCGGAAATCGAGGTTTTTCGTCTTTCGTCTTTCTCTCGTCCTCTCTTGTCTTCTGTTGAAAACCCAGAGTATGAGGCACGGGGTACGGCGTCGCCCACGCCCACAACCACGCCTACAACCACGCCCACGAGAGAGCCTAGAACGGTCCATTTCCCTACCACGTCTGCAGTTGTGAAGGCTTCTCGACAGTCTGATAGTCGGGATAGTCTGCATAATCCAGAGGCGTTTCCTCTTCCCGCCATTGTCTCCCTTTTCGGGTCCTGCATTTGCCACTATCTGTTGCTGTTGGCTCGCCGAAAAGGGGTCAAGTTTGTGGTCCAGAGTGTTTGGCGTTTGGCCCGACCAGACGAGGCCAGGCCAGGCCCAGTGAAGCCCAGAGACAAGGCCAGACCAGCGGCCAGTGAAGACCAGAGACAAGGCCAGACCAGGCCTTACGATGCCAGACATTGTCTGAGTTGGTGATATCCACCGGATGTCCTCTGTATTTCTCAATATTTGGAGGCCAGCGTGCCACGGATGCTCTGCATCACCTCCTGTATCTCGCTCTGCAGCGATGATCTTTTCTTCGTTCGACCTCTGTGAGATATTTTGGTCTTCCGCTATTGCTCTCTCAATCCATTCACACTGTCGTCGCGATTCGACTTCGTCTTTCAGTGCACCCCTCCCCCTTCTTCACATGCCATGTCTCAAATCACGACACCGGCCTAGCCGCCTGCCTCTTTGTAGCTTTGTGTGTTCTCCCTTGACCGCTGCTTTTTTTGTCTGCACCTCGTCCCGTGGTGAGACACTCGACCTGCGTGCCCGTTACCGCTTTCAAACTGCACGAGCATCTCCTCGAGAAAGAAGGAAAAAAGGGTTCGTCGACCCGTATCAAACTCCAGAACCACTTCTTCGAAACATGGTCTAGTGTGTAAAGTGAAGACGCAAATGCCGTCGTCCATGGGGAGGGAGAAAGCTCGGACTGGTCTCAAGGCCTGGATCTCGCACCTTTTTGAAAGAGGGCCGGTGGAGAGCAGAAAAGAAGTGGAAAAACTACGAAGGCGGGATCAACCCAGACGGTAGGTTCTCAAGCACTGGGGAGCAGTGTGTGGCAGAGAAGAAGGACCTGACGAGGAACAACAAAGAAGCAGACCTACGATGCATCCAGTAAGGGCAATAAGGGTGGATATGGATGGATGCAGAGCACGGGTAGTTCGTCGTGCATAGAAGTGGAACAGTGGTATGGGGAGAGTCGCTCACGATTGCAGGTCGTGGTCGTGCATATGCACGAATGGGGAGAAAGAAACAATGGGCAGAGAGAGAGAAAAACAGATGCAGGAGGCCTCTTGGTCGAACAACCAGTCCCATGCACCAAAGCAGCCGTTCACAAAGAGAAACAAAGGAGGGATGCCTAGATGCATACTGGCACAGGCTTCGTTTGCTGCTTCTCGGGCCATTCAAGATGCACTCCGGATGCACTTCTGGGCCGTGATAGCCGGCAGGCGGTCTGGGAGCACCCCCCTCTTTGAGATGGATGCCATGCAACCAACCGACCAGCACAGACCCAGTGACCATGCCAAAGAGCAACTCTTCCGCGCCCTGACGCTCGTAGCCCTACTCGCTGGATATTAACCTTTCATACGGCAGCCTCTCCCCCTCCCTACTCCCTCCAGCATCGCCCCGTTTGCCAATATCTCTCTTCTGGTGGTCGCTTTGGTCTTCTCCACGGGGGACGTCCACGGGGCACATCAACAACTGCCGCGCCTCCTCTCTCTATCTCACGAAGGTTTGTAGTGCTATTTCGGGGGACTCGCTCGTTGCCACCCTGAGCCACATGTTTGCCCTAGGCCTCCGCTCAGCCTCCCGAACTCCGTTTCCGGACTGTGCAGTGGCTAGTCCCGGGTCGATTGAAAGTGTGGTCGAGTAAAGGGGGCATTGTTGATATTGACTACATGGAAGAGATGCGGCATATCAACGACTTTGATTTACAACACAGAATTGTCAACCGTCTGCCTGTAAGCCTCATCAATCACACCAGGTCATTGGAAATCATCATTTGGCTCGGGCGGCATCGTTGTTACTCGTCAGCCTAAACACCCATATCTTGTGACGTAGATATTTTCAATAGAGTATCCTGTCACAAGGGAGTGCATTCGCTTGTTAGCTCGGGAAGATGCCTGCTTTAGGATTGAATATTCGGGGTATCATCCAAGTTGTTTGGTCGTCGCCCGCGCGCTGCGCACCTCCGTCACCATCATCTACCACCGCCTTGTCTTCCCACTCCCGACTGCATTCGAAGGTAGAAGAAAAATACAAGCCAGATTTCATGAAATGGGTTGAAGGTCTCAATGATATTCTCCATTTCGTCCTTTCTGTGCTGTCTAGAAGCCTCGTGGCCGGAGACCTCTCGCTTCGCCAGACATCGGCTTCAGCTTCCTTGCCCGGCATCATAAACCGATATCGTCACCAGCGTTTCTATCTCATTGGTTCTGCCTACCAATATTGGCACATGCTCTTTGTTGCTTTACATAGCCATCGCCACTTTTTCTGCGTCGCGTCCTCGCCCTCCGTACAACCGGAAGAGTGTGTTGAGATAGTATTTGGTCTACACCGAGTCCTATGCGACGTCCTTTACGATGTCACACATGCCTCGACGTGTATCTAGTAAACAGCCTTGGCACCCTATTTTTAATCCGGCTACCTTGCGCCTCCATTGTATTATCTCGGACAGCTGGGATAGAGTAAGTCTTTTTGGCAAAAATGCGAAGCAACCGCATCGCCGTTGACCATCACACTATGGCTGAGACTGTGAGCCGGTACCACAGACAGCAACCTGGTTGTTTGACTATCTAGCTACCTTTTGACAAATAACAAATCTGAGAAATCAGGCTACAAAATAAAATCGAGACAAGCGGAATAGCACACTTTTGTTTGCGAAATGATGCGAGGGCACACGCGGTAGAAAGTTAATACACTTTCAAGCTCTCCTCTGCTCGAGTCTCATCTTGCCAGCATACCGACAAGCTACCCCGTTGAAATCACAAGACCTGATATACCGCCAACGAGCAGGAAAGGATTATAAGAAGTCGAGGGGTATGGAGTATGGCGTACATGGATGCCGTCTGATTTAGATCCGCCAATGCCACGAGCGATCCGTGATAACTTCATAGAGAAATAAGTGGCTCAACGTTTCCTTTTTAAACCTACCTTCTTATCACAGGATATACTATTAGAGGAGTAACACAATAATATAGAGTACACGTTCCAGCCACCTGATAGTCAACATATATATGAAAAAGTCATTCATACCAATAGGGTCCAATGTATCATCTGTACATGCTGGGGCCGGAGGTCGAGACGTGATTTTTTGACAGTTTTTCGAGACAAAAACATTTCAAAAACGTAAACTCTCTTTGGATACACTTTCTGTCACCTAGGGTACTGGATAATATTTATATATATTGTTGCCTTTCATAACCTTTGTGGAGCAATTGGCTCATACAAGAGCAGTTTGATTTATTTACAAACATGAATATTTATTTTATTTCGGGTAGCTGTAGATATATATACCCCACAGTCTTAAACAATACTGGACAAAGTCTCTAAAGACTAAAACTTTAGCCTTTATCTTCACGCATTTTTTATCATGGTTCCATCGTCATTCCCTTTTCGAAACGAAGAAGAAGAGCTTTGATATATCACAGAAAGGTCACCAGGCTGAGAACCCAACTGGCAAGGCTGTGGTCGATACAACCAATGAGAACACGCTATTCATGACTTATTCGCAAAAATAGTGGCTCGCCTGCTCGTCTGTGGCGGTCCCCGCATGAATGTTGCCGGTAGCTGACCATTTTTGGACTAGTGCTCAAGAGCTATCACGTGCCGCATACGCAATTACAGTGGCACCAGCTCAACCAACGCGCGCGATCGCCAAGTGGCTTCATCATCGGCTCGCCGGTGCCTTTTCTCCTGTGCCTTGATTAACACGTGTAGCTCTTTTGCTCGCTGTCCGCCACCAACACCAACATACTGCATCATCAACATTGCCATCGCCATCAACACTGGCAGTTATCAATCTTGGACTTTACTTTCGCCGTGGAGGGAAGCCGGCCTTTTACTCCATTCCCGATTCCGCATTCCGCATTCGCCTTTTTGTCTTTACGACCCCCCAACGAGCTATTCACCCGCCACGTCAACATTTGTTGCAACGCTGGCCACATCTACGATCTGACCGTTTTCTACTGTTGCTCTCCAATCCCAGTACACAACATCTCAAATGAGCTTCGCGAAACGGATGTTGTAGCTCCATTTGAGCATCTGAACGAGAGCTACCTCGAAGCATTCGTCGACACTTAATCCCCCACGATCGACCCGGCACTCTTGACCCGCGCTCCCCAACAAACCGCGACAATGCGCTTGGCGTGGTATGCCGGGGCCTCAACGGCCCTGGCCACCGGTGTCGTGCTGTCGGCCTTCCACCAGCGTGCCAACTTCTACTCGGCCATGGTCTACCTCTTCCAGAGTAACCTGTGCATGATGGTTTGTCTTCACCCCTCGGTCCGAGTCCTGCTTATGCCTGTTCCCTGCTAACCGGTTGCCCCTTCACAGATCCTCGTCAACCTCATCGCCCTCGTCTACTCCTCCTTCGTCTACAGCCTCCAGCGCGTCTGCTTTGGCCAGCTCCGCGCTATCGAGGTCGAGCAGCTCTACGAAAAGGCCTGGTTCGCCGTCACTGAAACATGTTTGGCTATGACCATCTTCCGCGACGAGATCGGTGGCTTTTTCATCGTCATGTTTGTGGCCTTGCTAACAGGCAAGGTCTGGGGCTGGATCGGCGAGGGTCGCATCGAGGCCCTCGAGCAGCAGCCACCCGCCAACCCGCGCCTCTTCCACACCCGCCTCATCATCTCGCTCTTTTTGAGCCTGGTGTACGACGCTTGGTTGCTCTACTACGCCGTGACGACCGTGATCGACCAGGCCAAACCCGACATGATGGTTATGTTCCTATTCGAGTTTGCCGTCCTGCTCGTCACATCGCTACACACCGCGCTGCGTTATAGCATCATCTTGTTGGACACAAGCATTATCAAGCGCCAGACGAAAGAGCGGCTGGCCGAGCGCCGCCGCGAGATCCGCGAAGAGCGGGCTGCGATCCTGCGCCGGCGGGAGGAGGCGGCCGCAGCAGCCGAAGCAGCCGCGGCCACGGGCCAAGAAGGCGGCGAAGAGGCTGTGGCGGCCGTCGAGGCTGAGGAGGAAAGCGAGCCGCTGCCCGACGAAGACGACGTCGACGAGATGGACATTGAAGTGGCTGGCTGGGAGGCCAAGGGCCAATACATCCTTGGCCTTGACCTCTGGACAGGTAAGAGACGAGCCCACCCTGCACTGAAACTGACGGGACATATGCTAACCCCACCATCTAGACTTTACAAAACTCTGCATCTATGCCGTGTTCTTCGTCGTCCTGTTGAATTTCTACGGCCTTCCTCTGCACATCATAAGAGACCTATTCATGACAATACGGTCGTTTATCAAGCGCTTGGGGGCACTGATGAAGTACCGCCAGGCGATCAAAGACATGAACCGGTACGATGATGCTTCCGAAGAGGACCTCGCCCGAGAGAACACGTGCATTATTTGTCGTGAAGACATGCACGTGTGGAACCAAAACGACCCCTCGCACATCGAGCGCACCCGGCCCAAGAAGCTTCCTTGTGGCCATATCCTGCACCTGGGCTGTCTCAAGAGTTGGATGGAGCGGCAGCAGGTGTGTCCCACCTGCCGCCGGTCCGTGGTTATTGACGACGCGTCCAATGCGCATCGCAACCGTGATAACGCCATATTTAGGATGAACCTTATGGGTGGTGGCGCCGCGGGTGTCGATGCCGCCGGCGCTGGTGCAGGTGCGGGTGCAGGGGCAGCGCCTGCGGCCGCGGCTGGTGGGGCCAATGTACCGCAAAACCAAGCCTTCCCCGCCGCCAATGGCCATGCACCCGCTCCCGGAGCGCCAGCAGGTGCTCCCGGCCAGGGCGCCGATGCGAACCACAACCATCCGCCACCACCACCGAACGGTGGTGGCGCAGCTCTGCGCATGTTTAATTTCGGCCCTCTGCGCCTCGGCTTCGCCCAGGGTGGTGCGCGCGATATTCAAGAGATGGCACAGCGACTGGGCCTTCCTAACGCTATGGCCGGTGGCAACCCCGAAGCCAACCAAGCAGCGCCCGCAGGTGCTGCCGGTGCTCCCGGCGTCGGCGCTCCGTTTGCATACCACGTCCAGCCGGCTGGACCGGCCTTCACAATGTCCCAGTCTACTTCCACCTCGTCGATTTTCCAGGACCTCCAAGCGATCGAGCGGCGGATCGAGCAAGGCACGATCGAACTCCAGCTGGCGAGCGCAGAGGCCCGAACTCTCCGGACCATGCTCTCGGAGTTGCAACGCATCCGCAGCACCCAGTACATTCCACCAACCGCACCCGTACCAACACCAACGCAGCCTCTCGATCCGACCGCTCCCGTGGCCCCGGCAACTTCTGAGACAGAAACACAAACCGCGGAGCCGGCATCAGATGCGAACCCTACAGAACAAGCGCCGACTGCGGCTCCCCAAGAGGGCGAGGCTTCGTCATCACCACTGCCTCCACAGGCAACCGATGGTGCAACGCCGCTGGCACCAGCCGCATCCGACCAGGCCGGCCAGGCACAGGCTTCGCTGCAACAGATCCAAGAAACAATTCTTCGTCGGTCGCAAGTTTTCGCGCCGCTACAACCCTCTGGGGCGGCTACACAATTTTGGCGGTATTCCGGCCCTCAAACGCAGTTAGGTCGCGGAACACCCGGTTTCGGGGGCCCTAATTACGGCCAGGGACTGGGAAATGTACCACCGGCGGGAGGCTCGGAGCTCCCTCCGTCTATCCAGATCCCGCCAGGCTGGTCGCTATTGCCACTCGAGCACTACGATTTCAGCCCTCGCACATTCACAGACGATGACACGACTGGCCAAGCAGGGCCTTCAAACAGCAGCGCGAGCCCTCAACTGGGCCCATCCATTGCTACTGCGCCCACGGCATGCACTGAGGCAAGCCCTGATACGGCGGCATCTTCACTACGGTCGACGGTCGAGACGGCCCCTGAGAGAAATGCACCGGCAGCTGCGTCGACGACTCCCATTTGGGGCGGTTCGGCACAACTGTACGGCAGTTCCAGCCAGACCGCCGCCAGACCCACTCGTGCACAGGGACAACAGAATGAAGACGAGAGCTCCAGCGAAAGCTCTAATGACTCTAGCGAAGGCTCTAGCGACGATTCTTAGAAGGATACGGAAGGGGAGAGGGACGCCGATGAAGCTGAATAGATATCGTGTATATTGTTAGCATGCCAGGGAGGAAAACCCGGCAGGAGACCAAGAAACTCGCACAATACGCCGCTGCTCTCTTCTTTCTGCCCCTCTTATTTGTATATTTTCGACGCAGCGACGCCTTTTCTGATATGCTATATTATGGACTTTTGTTTTTTTTTAGTATTTTGCAGATTCGTTTCGTGGAATCATGGGAAGCTTCTTCAATGTGAATGTTTCGGCCGATGAATTGGGACACGGAAAAGACTAACAGAATAGAAGGTGCAAATACAATGAAATAAAGTCTATGTGTCATAAATCAGAAAATCAGAAAAAGAAACGCACACAGAAACCCGGCGCTCCGCGTGGCAAAGACATGGCACATGATTTACAAGTTGTCAAAAACGTACAAACAAGAAACAACAAGGCATACGCTTTCAAAGGCTTTCTCCCTCCCACACTCTCGTCTAGCCTTCCATCTGTACATCGTCTCCCTGCGGGTGACGCCGCCGCTGCTTGTCTTGCATCCGCCGTTCGAAGCGAGTCGTGGCATCGCCCACCCACTTCTGGTACGCAGCATCACCCTCACCCTCGCCGCCCTCCCGCAGCTTGCCCTCGACCACACCCTCGAGCACTTCGTGCGCGAAACCAACAAAGTTGTGCCGCCGCAGCGCATTCTCAAACTGCCAGTCGCGCCGCTTGCGCGCCTCCCGCGCCAGCAGCTCCGTGTCGCCCAGCTCTCGCGCCTGCAGCCGGCGGTCGCGCACGGCCGCCATGAGGTTGAAGTGGATCTCGTCGGCGCCGTACCGCGCGATGCGGCGCTGCACGGCCTCGAGGGCGCGCTCGGCGAACTCGACCGTGTTGTTCTCGTCGCAGGCGCCGTGGTCAATGGGCGCGGGCTGCAGGCCGTCGAGCTCGTAGAGGCGGCCGTGGATGGCGGTGTAGGCGATAAAGTGAAACACGTCCTCGGCATCGTCCGGGTTGGAAGGCCGCTGGGTCTCGTCGACAAAGGGGCTGCTCTTGGCAAAGGAATTGTGGACGTCGCGGATCAGCTCGTCGTTGGAGAGGGCCTCGCCGCGCAGGTCAGGCGGCAAGGCCATGGCGAAGTCGCCAAAGTCGCGCAGGTGCTGGCCAATGTCGACGGCACCGCCGGCGCTGGCCGCCTTGTTGAGCAGGACGGACAGCAGGGCTTGCGTGCCGCAGGCGTTCTGAATGGTCTGGTGGGCGAAGAAAATGTTCTCCGAGGCGGCGTGGTCAAACTTGCCGTCACGCGGTGCGCCACCGTCGCCGACGTAGGGGGTGTTGGTTGGGAATTTGAAGAGGAAGATGACGCCGTAGACGGGGTTCAGCTCGGCGAGAGCTTGTGCATCGAGTGACAGCAGCTCTTCGAACTGCACATCTTTGACACCGAGATTTTCGAGCAGATACGTGAAGACGCCCTGGACAGAAACTAGTCAGCTATGTGCCCACTCCCTCCATGGATACAGAAGAAACAAGACAAACGTACTGCATCGGACTCGACTGCATGTCGGAAAAAGCAACTTGGTTAGCCTTGAACAACGATATTCCGCCACCAAGTCCATTTCGTCATTGGCACCAAGACTCACTCGTGTTCCACCCGCCGCTCATCGTGAGGCACCGCGAGTTTACCTCGCACGCTTGTGGTTTGGTTCGTTCTTTGTAAGGTTTCCCTGTCGATATCCGTGTATTTCGTGTTGTCGCGTGCAAGATGCGAGGCTGGATATCGATATTTCGTTTAAATCGGCCGTCGAAGGTCCAAGAGGGCAAGACAGTTAAGGAGGAGCAGGGAGCTGTCTGGGTACGCGCGTATTACACAATTTTGATGCAATGCAGGTGATGCGAATGTCTCGTGAGTGGATCGTCGTTCTCAGGGTGTGGTTGTGGCCGGTGACATGCATGAACATGCGGTAGAGGGAAAAGCGAAAGGAGCAAAAGCCGTTACGAGAAGGCGAAAGCTCACAGCAGCAGCCTGCCGACCTTTCGCCTTGAGCCGACCCACCCAAGCCTGCGGGGGAGAGCTGCAATGTGTGGGTCCACTGCACTCTAGAAGCAGGGGCCCGGAACAGAGAACAGTGTTGGTGGCGCTGGAAGGCACCGCTAGCCTGCTGTAAATAGGGCGTTTGCCCCTGGCAGGCAACGCGGCTTTGCGTGGAAATGGGTTCGGCATTTTGTTAATCCAGGGCGCTGTTATCGCTATGCTAATTGTTATTATTACAGAGATTCGGCGTTGTCACCATCACGTCGCTTCATATTTCAACAGATTTCGACACGGCTTTCCTCTCCCCTCTTACCGGCCATCCGCCCTATTGCCTCCTCTTTCGCCAGTTTCTCTTCTTCTTCCTAGTTAGTGTGCCGTCCTCCTCCTCCTCCTCTTCTCATCCGGCGTCGCCGATCTACGCACCTTCATGGCGACTGTCGGGTCCCTCCTGAGATGACCAGAGCTGTCTTGCTGTTGAATTTTCTGCTGGTGACTGTCAATTGTACTCAGGCGTGTGGGTGACTCGCAACAATAGCCTTGGGCGGCGGCTCAACGGTAGAGTCGATTGAGTCAGGGCTCTTCTCAGCGGCCGAGGATGCCGTGGCTCGCAGATCGTGTAGTGGCTGGGCATTGCTGTCGATTGGGAAAATGAAGGCATCGTCGTCTTCGTGTAGGCTCTCCTTATCGCCCCAGTACGGTTCTCGCGCAAAGAGGCGGAAGACGGCAGGTTTCTTGCCTGCGGGCTTCCACGTCCAGTACTCCTTGAGATCGTACTCGCGCGGCTCGACAGACCCGCCGGTCACCCGCATCACGACCCAGATGAGACTGTTGAGGGTGATGTAGACGAAGAGGCCACTATGTGCAAGTGTTAGGTTGATATCAACTCCATAGGGTTGGGAGCGGAAAAAGACTTACGCCATGAGCCCGTATGCTACGCTGTAGCTAAAGGGCATGAAAGCAATCGTGATGAACGATGGGATGGCATCGCCAATGTAGCTCCAGTTGATAAACGTCACCTGCCGGATCATGAGACAACCTACCTGCAGGGGTGTTAGTGGTATTTTGGAAAGAGATTGCAAAATAGGGGAGGCCGAGAAAAAGACGTACCAATATCAGAGTCGTCCCTGTCGCCCAAGGTGGTATGGAGGCGAAGATGGGAGCAAAAAAGACGGAGATGATGAAGCAGAAGCCGGTCACGATCGAAGTCAGACCCGTGCGGCCGCCCTCGGTGATGCCGGCACCGCTCTCAATGAAAGCTGTTGAGGGCGAGCAGCCAAACAGAGACCCAATTGAGATGAATGCGGCATCAGTGCAGTAGGCAATCGTAGAGCGCGGGAAGTCGCCGTCGGGCCCTGTCTTGCCGCTGAACCGCGCCATGGAGTAGAGCGTGGCCGTACAGTCGACAATGTCGACGTAGAGGAAGGTGAACAGGGCCATGGCAAAGTGTGCGCCATTGGCGCCGCTCAGGTCCCACTGCTGGACGGCAAGAATGTGCTTGATGGGTGTGAACGCGACAACTTGCTTGAAGAAATCCCACCGTGCCTCGCCTTCGTCCGTGTAGGGGAAGTATGTCACGGATGTGTTGCGACTGACCATAAAACGTAAGTTAGTTCATGCACATAATAAGACTGAAGTTTGGGAAAGTTCAATAGTACTTACGGCCAAGAAATGATTGTCGTGATTGCGATGCCGAAGATGATGGCCGCCTTGACGCGGAACGCCATGAGTAGGGCAGTGATGATTCCACTAACAATGCCAAGCCACATCTATGGTAGCGAGACGTTAGTACACCCGTCCTAAGATCGTATATATACAACGGGTCTCAAAGATTGAGTATATCTCACCTTAGGACTCCGCATCCCGTTCATCATGCATGTGCCGTCGATGTCCAGGTCTTCTACCGGGCAGCCTCCGATGGTGAGAGGCGTTGCAACGCCTCCGGCCGTGATGATGCCGATTCCGGATGTGTAGGACATACCGCTGAGGGCGAGAAACATGCCGATGCCGACTCCGCTTGCCGTCTTCAGCGTTCCGGGAATGATACGGATGAGCCACTGCCGCATACCGGTGAGAGCCAGGAAGAGGAAGATGAACCCCTCGACAAAGACCGCCGTCAAAGCAATTCTGTACGGTACAGGGCCACTGCCGCCAACGCCAACAACCTGGTATGTGAAGTAAGCGTTTAGACCCATTCCGGGACTGTAATTATGTTAGACACTTTCAAGAGGATTATAGGAGATTTCAGAAATACCTACGCCAAGGCAACGGGCATGTTCGTGAGGAAGCCGAAGGTCATGGAAGCGAGCCCGGAGACGATTGCGGTGGCCGTGACAAAGTCCCGATGTAGTTCTGTGGACAATAGTAGGTCAGCAGACTGTGTTGATGTTTAGGAGACATGTTTGGAGAACGCACCATTAAGGCACACTTGAAACTTTGGGTCCGGGCAGGTTCCATCTTTTCTTGGGTCTGGGCACACGCATGTTCCGTTCGTTGCTACTAAAATTGAGGCCTTTGCCAAGCCGTTGTTAGAATGAGGCAGACAGGAGCCTTTTGGAGATAGCTCGTGCCGGGGAGCTCACATTGACAGCGATAATGTATGCCATGGTCGCAAACGTGGTGAGCCCAGCGCGGATCTCCGTCGCGAAGTTTGCATGGCTGATCTCCTCGGGCTGCGCCCGTGTAAAATCATGTTAGCAGCTGGGAAAATCTCAACAAAAAGCGATGTGGATGTGAGGGGAAACGTACATGGCCTGACCCCCGGAGCCGGAAAATGCGGCCAAATGTCGACCGGTTGATGGCCTCATTTGCATTGGAAAGGAAGCCTTTGGCACTGCCAGTCCACCTGCTGACGGGGTTCCTCCTCGAGGACCTGCTGTATACCATGGTGAGAATTGAGAATGCTGAGATTGCTGGAGGACTTTTGTCTGTCGTCAAGGTGCATAAAAATGCAGCGGTGCTTCAGAATGATAGAATGTAACGCATTCTCTGAAGCTTGGTGAACAAAAAAGGAATCAGAAAGTCGTGGAAATAATAGAGAACACAATAATAAGAAGTTCAGAAAGACGTAAGATAGAGGCGAAGATATGGCTGCTAAGCTGAGAAAAAGGAGAAGCAAGGATATGTAGAAAGTTAATGGAGGACGATAGGAAAGAAAGTCTGCTGTTGCGGCGGCTTGGAGCAGCACAGGTGGCGTCGGATGCAGCACAAAGGCGGTCAATTGGGTGGACAAATGAGCGACGAAGGCCGGGGTGTAAGTGAGGGCGAAGTAAAAGAAGACGAAGACGAGTATAATGGCAGAGGGGATGGTCGAGAAAGGGGAGTTTGAAGTCGAGTCGAGTAAGGCCCCAGGTGACAAAGATGGGCACGACGCGGACTCGTCAACAGGGTCTGGTTGCACAGACAAGATGAAAAAGAAAATGTGTCCGATGCCGAGCTGCAGGCGCATAGAGGCGCACAAGGATAGAAGAAATGTAAGAGAAAGGAAAATAGTGTGGGGGAAACTTGAAAAAAAAAAAATGAAGCGAAAGAGACGAAAGTGAGCGACAAGTGACTTTTTGGGAAGGAAGGTGCGGCAAGTATCCTGGTTAGGAAGGCACGCTGCGGAAAACCGTGACAACAATTTGAAAGGAGAGAAAAAAAAAGGGGGAAAGAGCGTAGGAAAGATGGAGAGAGAAGGACAGAAAGAGCAAAAGACTAGATCGGACGAAAACTGCTAGAAACAGCAAAAAGCAGCCTCAAAACAAACACCACGCTGAACAGCGACGCTGTCTCGGCGGATCTCAGCGAAACTACATATATTTTACAGACAGAAGCGAGAAAAATTTGATGGGACACCAGTGACCTTGTTGACGAGTCTCTCACAAGTCGTGCGCTGTACCGGGCTTTGCAGATGCATATATTTCTCTTACCCGCTCTTCACCTTTTGCCATTTTCTCTTTTCTCCCGTCCCTTACAAAGGTTATGATATATTTCAAATCTTCTGCGTTTCTTGATTGCAGCCACTCACGATTATCTTCGCCGACCTCACGGTCAAGCTCTGGCTCTCCAGATCCTGCTCTCCTTGACATTGTTGTAAGCCATCAGAACACACCCGGCTTGCCCTCGGGGAGTGCAAGAAGGACACAAGGGGCCATGGAGATACCTTGCCTGGTGTTCTGCTTAGGCAATGCTTGGTCGTCGCCCGGGTGGCCATTTTTATTTCTGATAATACGCGTCCGACACTTTGACGGCTTGTCTCTGTGACACATCTCGCTAACCAGTAGCCAGAATGATCACTCGACGACGTCTGTGCTAGGGCTGGCCACGGTGGCGGTGAAGCAACGATAAGGTCAGGGTTGGAGTCGGTAACATATGAGAAGCACTCGAGAGACTCTCTTCCAGGCAAGCTCGACAGGTGCCAGGACGATACAGCCCAGAAAATGGGCCTTCGTCGCGGACCTGCAATTGCTCTTGTTGATTTATTGTCCAACCCATCTGTCTTGGACCAATCATTTTCTGTATCCTGTGGTGAAACAGGCCAGAGGTCGCACTGCACAATACGGGAGAGCGCAGGATGATGAATGGGAACAAGTGGAAAAGAGGAGATGAAGCGGGATCCCTGTACGCACACGTACATGGTCAATATGCCAGTCCGTCCTGTCCTGGCCTGTCCTGCCATGCCTGTCTATTTCGTGTTGCGGCGTACAGGATGCTGCAGGACCGGGCAGATTCTGCACTTAACGAAAAGAGCAAGCCATTGGATGCACGGGGCAAGAAGAGGCGAGACCAATCATGTCGACCCTGCTCTTAGGCGACAATGGTAAGTCTTGCGATCTATCCGGCATTTCGTGGGAGGGAGTCGTGGGAGGAGGATGTGGGAGAAAGCTGTCGGCCACGTAGGCATTGTAGGCAGTGGGCTTTCAAAGTATGTGGTTCTGGATGCACAAGGCTGTTCTTGGGGGCAATAAGCGGCATTTATTGAATAAACTCTGGTTGGAGGTAGTTCGACTTGGTTTGGGCTAAATATGCGGTGAATGGATCCTAGAATTGCACGACGTGGTCAGCTACATAACAACTCTGAGATGGTACGTCTTACTCCTGCTCTCCGAAGCCTGGCAGTATTTTGGGTAGAAGAAGAATTGTAAATAAGAAACAAAATTTCATGGTTGCTGGAATGATTGTCGCAGAAACACAATAAGGCGGAAGGGATGGCAAGTCACGACGGATCCGTCCCGGATTGTTAGTATACAAGAATAAAATTGTCCTTTCAAGCCAGTCTAGCATCCCCGAGACAAGTGGCAATATATACGATATTGCTGCGGTATTGTGTACGATATTGTGCACAACATCGTGTTTTCAAATCGTGTGATATTCCGTGCGACTCGGATGCAGCTGTGGCGCCCGTGGCCGAGGCGCACACTGCTTGGACGAGAGGAGGTGGCACACTGTCGATCGATGTAGATAAATCTTGAAAGTTGCGCGTAGGTGAGAAAAATATAGGAAGGCTCGGAGGATCTTCGTTCTTTTTGCATCGTTGTTGTATCCTAGATGCGCCTAGCGAGGGGCGATGTAGGGGAGAGTCAGTTGAGCGCTCTCGTTGGAGTAAGGGGCAATGTAAACAAACCTAGAGAGGCTACCCCAAGCCAGTCAGCCAGCCATGATCTTCTTTTTGCTTTGATGAATGACTTGGGAAGCTATGCATTTCTTTCCTTCTTGCTTGCCCCTTCTCGTGAATATCTGCTGTAGCTCTCCTGTCCGGCGGTGAGGGTGCGACAGGGAGAACGGTGTGCAGCAGCGGACAATGCATTCTTTTGGTGTTTGTGCGGTCCGCGGCATGGTTCGGAAGATGGGACACAAAATATTTGAACTTGATGAATTTGGATTGCCGGTTTGGCGACGCGAGAGACATCTTTTCTGTTGGTTTTGAAGTGGGCAGGAGCACGTGTTGTTGGTTCCTTCAACCCACGAATTTCTTTGCTTTCGTGTCAGGACGACACACAGGAAGGTGCGAGCCATGCGGTAGTTGCTGCCTCATTATCTCCTCGTGAGAACTGTTCCTTTCGGCTTTTGTGAACTTGTCGCTCGTGAGAGGGGCCCGCATCGTGACTTTTCAACTCACCGACATTTTTGACTTCATTTTCACTTTCGACTCAGATTCACCTCAACTTGTTCTCACTTTTGGCCACCAACCCAAACTCCCACAATTTTTTACTCTAGCAAACTGCTTTTGAAGCTTTATTTTGTGATTTGCCGTGGTCTGATCTTTTCTGTCGCATTTTTTTCTTCAATACTTTCCCTCCCTCGCGTGCGTGCCCCTTTCCCTGCGAAATCCTCCCAATCGCAATCAAACAATGGTCGCACACCAGGCTCGCTTGTCTTACCCTTCCCCGTCACCTCGCGCCCGCTGTCAACCCTAGACACTCTCTTCCCTGAAGAAAAAGCAACAAGGTGTTGCAGACGCGTGCTTGTCGATGCCCACGCCCAATGCCCAGCTGGTGCGACTACCTCGTTCGTCTTTCCGCTCGCACTATTTTCTCCTTGCCCGGACCAGTCGGCGTGGTTTCTGTCATCGTGGCCATTCTGTTCTTTGCTTTTTGTTCTGCATTATTTTCCGTTTTTCATCAAGAGAGGAGCACTATCGTCCAGCTTCACTTTGATGTTTTTGTTCTCTGTCGGGTTTTGTCTTTGTCAGTTCTTCTATTTGCCTCCTCGATGTTCGAGAACAAATGCAGCCACAGACACAACTTCTGTCTCTCTGTCACTCGGTCTTAACCCAAGAAAAAAGGTGCGTTTTGACTCGAAATAGGCGGTTTTGGTACGCCATTAGACTGCTTCTTGACAGATAAAAACCTAGGCGGTTACACGCATTACGCACGTTGCTATTCGGATGTTCTAATCATATCTCAGTTCCTCGTTTCGTCCTTCATTCTCTTTTGCCTTGCCGGTCTCCCACTTACCCAGTCACTCGCATTCGGCCATTTTTGCTCTCTTTCCCTTTCCTTGTAGGCAAGGAAGGCTGGCCACATCTTGAGCTCAGCGATCAATCATCGCATCCTCTTTGAAGCCGTCGATTACCAACCTGGCTTAAGCAAGCTCAATCTACATTGGCTACCGTCACGCGCCTTCGACGGCATTTTTTCACTTGTCTTCCGCCTCACTCCGCCGACAGCAGACGACAGGAACGACTTAACCGCCATGTTCGATGTGGTGTGGGCCAACCCCGACCGGGAGCTGGTCGGCCAGAGAAAAGCACGGAAGGAAAAGGAGAAGGAACAAAAAGACACATGCAGTAGCGGCAACCGATCGATTGCATCGGCAGAGACAGAAACTTCGTCTCTTCGAAGCAGGAAGCCGCAGAGCTTCCTAGAATCCATCCGCCTCAAGAAGAAGAAGCCAAAACAAGACGCGCCTTCTGTGTCGACAAGCTCACGACTTTCTGCATTTAGTGACACAGCGGGCAATCGAGACTCCCTCCTGGCACCTCCGAGCCTTGCGTCAAGCTTGGGCCGGTCCACATCGGTGCAATACAGAGATAGTAGCGGCGACGGGTCTGGCAGCATTGGCAACGGTCAACAACGAGATCATTTCCTGGACTCGAGCAGTTCACAGAACCGCTCATCACGAGATGGTAAGAGGTTCTCTACTGAAAGACACGTGGAAAACATTGAGTATCTGACAGTCTTTTTCTAGTCGATTCAATTTTATCCAAGTGGACCATTCCCAATTCCCTGGCCACAATGTTGTCCGTTGACGAGGACACGGAGCTCGAACTACGAACCAAAAACGGCAAGAAGACAACTTCAATAACGACCACCGGAAGCGATATCGTGCAGACCGTCTTACGACTGCGCAGCGACACCGACCGAGAAGTGAGCATCCAAAGCTCCCGAAGTTTGGACCACGACGGAGACGAGCCTGAGATTGCTCAAGTGCCACCGCTCACACCGATTGCATCACCACAAAAGCCGTGCGAACCATTCCAGTCTCTATGCTCCCATCTAATAACCCTTCGAATTTTGCTGATAACGGTGCTAACATATCATCTGTCCCAGATTGCAATCGCCTCTCACACCGTCTAGCCTGGCTTCGTCTCGCCGGAAAAAGAAACGTACAAACCCGCCTGACCTGAAGTTACAAGCTCGCCACACAGTGGGCAAACCACCAGACTCATACGCCGTGCCTGAAATGCCTGAAATACGGCCGCTCTCAGTACGGAGTTCCGCAACATCATGGAATGCTAGAGCATCGTGGGAGAACACCAGCCTGCCTGCACCGCTCAAAGTCGACGTCAAAACACCAAGGTCACCCAAGTCGCCGGCCAATACTATTCGCTCTTCGTCTGGGGCAGCTACCGAAGACACAAGTCCATCCAGTATTACTGCACAAGAAGACGATGGATTTACATCACTGTCGCTAAATCTGTCCGGCATGCAGAGAGAGATTTTGCAAATGGCCGCGGCAGACCTGGACACGTACTGGAAACGACTGACCGAACAATGGGGCGCCTGGGCAGACGCGGCCCTCTACAAAGAGCTCGAGATGGAGCGGAAGCGTTGGCTGCTATCGGCACTGTACAGCATCAACCCCGTGCCGGACACGGGAATTGTTGGGACGGCCGGCGCCGAGCGCCGCATCCTCGCCTTCTTTGAAACTCAAGGTAAGCCCTTCATTGTAGCTCTCTATACCCTTTGTCCCCAAGTCCTAACCAACGACTATAGCAACGGTTTCATACATTGCCGCCCTCAATGCTGGCGTCCCTGTCAACCACATGTCGCCGAATCCTCTCTCCAACAAGATGCTCCCCAACGTCGCGCCCGTGATGTCCCATGCGCTCTCGTGCACATCGCTCTCCTCCACGCCCCACACCTTCTCTGATATTTACGCACAGCCGCTGCCGGCCCTCGTGTCTGCCAGTGACATCCCACTGGTGCTGCGCAATATGCACCGAGCCCTCAAGCCACAGGGCGCGCTGCACCTGCTCCTCATCGACCCGTCACCCGTGCGCGGCGTCACCGGCCCGCGGCTGCAGGCCTGGCTGGACGAGCATCTGCTCCTTAATTTGGAGCGGCGGTTCCGCTGCACGAGCCCGACACGGTTGTTTCCGACGTGGCTGCGGGACGCACACTTTCAGCTAGGTGCCGACGCCAAGGTCGTCTGCCGGTTTCCGGCGGTGTTCAAGGAGTTGGAAGAGAAACAAGAGCCACAGCAGTCACAGCAGCAGGCGCTGGAGCAGTCCATACAACAGTCAACAGAAGCGGTAGACGCACCGCAAGCCGATCAAGGGCGCCTGCGCAGTCTCGTTGGCCAGAAGTTGTGGCAGGAGATCTGGGGACCTTATGTCACAGCGAACCAGTGGTGGTGGGAGGACGAGGCGTGTCGCGAAGAGTGCCTCCGGCTGGAAACTATGTGGGAATACCACATTGTGGACGCTGTGAAGAAAGAGAGGTACGTTGCGAGTCAACTGTAAGATGAAAAAGGAGTCCGGGGTGTTTGCTATTTCTTGCGTGTGCTTTCGTCTTTCTTACATTCGTTCCGGAGTTCTCTTCTGCTTTCTCTTCACGTTTCGGGCATAGAGGTTTTTTTTTTCTTTCACGTTTGTCTGGAGTAGTAATGTAATACCACCTTTACCGAGAGCGCGGCCGAACACAGAAGGCCACAAGGGAAGATGCAGTGCCTCTAAAGATTCAAAGACGCAAATAGAGTTGTCAATAAAAAACAAAACAACAAAGTAAGGAATGTGAGGGTGAATGGAAGAAGGACACAGATGCTTCTGCCTGGAAATTGTACGGGGAACTGAATATGCACTGTGATAATGCATCCGGTCAATCCTACTGTGATACTCGTCACCTGGAGATGCAACTTACGGTCTGCTGTTGTCAGAGAAGAGGCACTCGCAAAATATGTACAAACGTTAGTACTTACGACGTACGGGTGTGAGATACAGAGTACAAGCATATGATAGTCAGGGGCAATGGACACCCTGCGAACCATTTTTGCATACTACCCACACGTTGTAGGCGCGCCCCGTCTCGTCCGTCTCCTATGGCAAAGGAGGACATTCGTCCTTGCAGGCCGTCTTCTTCACGGATCCTTCTACCAGTTGCCGTTCGTCGTAAATGTCGTTAAGTACCCTGAAGGTCTACAATGATTGTCGGCTCCGCACTGAAGCAGACAAAGTTCAACGGCGACGAGGCCTGTGCGCAAATACCGATGAAACTCCGTGGCTTTGCCTCGGGGTTATCATGAAATGCTTCATGATACAACTAGCTTTTGCCTCGGGAGTATCTTGAATTGAAAATGCCTCCATGACATCGTATAATTATCACAAGACTCTACGGATCAGCAGAATGATAACGTCGGCATCGATTTTACATGAAGGCACTGACGTCCACAGCTGCAGGCTGTGGTTTGACGACTGTAGATTTACGCGGTATTACGTCGTAGATGGCTGTCGAGTTGGGATTGGAACAAGTCCCAAAGAGGAAACGAGAATAGGGCCCTCTTCCCCGCCGGAAGAAAGGGGACAGCTTTGAATTGCTGATATCGTATGTTTTCTTTTTTTCATCACATTGAGTCTGCACGTTATTCCCCAGATATTTCCTTTTGGCCTGCCTTGAAAGGATTGACATTAGTGCTACTGCACGATCACTATGAGAAAATAGAAGCAGTTCAGAGACCAAAAAGGCCGGCAAAAACGTGAAAGAAAACGAAAAGGAGATGGAAAACTCCACAAAAGACCACGGAGTTCGACGCGCGAGAAGGCTTGTCTCTCCGCTTTTTTGCCCTTTCCTTTCCTTGGCCAGCGCGGGGACGATGTGTTTTCTTTATTTTTCTATTTCTTTCCTTTTTTCCTCACACCATCACAGCGTTCCGTCGGCCCAATCACCCGGGAAAGGGGCCGTAATAAGGGCCTAAAAGAGAGTGGGCACTAGGCAATGGAGAAAAGGGGCCCTGAAAGATACGTCGTATTAATTGTCGGAGAAATCGTGGAACAGATTGTTGATGCTTCTTTGGGGGATGGAATCCGGGGTGAGTGGAGAACGACCCAAGACGGCCGCGGAGAACGTTGAGCGAGTCAATTGTTGTGCTCTTAAAAGTTATTTGTTGCTCGCGATAATTGCTGGCAAAAAAAGATCGCTTCTTAAAGGCTGTAATAGGTGAGTATCTGACAATACTTGTACCTCACGGCGGCGCATGCTACCTGTTTGGTAAAGGGGGAAGGCAGTCTGCACTGGCGAAATTCGACGCCGGAGAACATACAGAGAAAACCAGGCAACGAGCAATATTCCGCAGCACATATTTTCCGCAGCGAGGTTGACTGAATTAACTCTGTACATACGGAGTACAGAGCAGACACATGCTAAGTACTGTGGTAAGATGCCTCGTACGTCGCAGGCCGAAGACGAGGTTTCTTCTCTTCTGCGGCTTTTCTTCTCAATCCGGCTGTTTCTATTTTTGCGATCAAATCTGCTTTACAGGGGGCTGTTCTAACTTTGCATCGCGAATACAGCGTAGAAATAGGTACTTACAAGTACAAGCACAAGATTCGTTATGGAGTTGCTAGTGAGAGTCCCTCTTTTCAGAATGAGGAGCGACATTACTGCATAATTTTGTTTTTATTTGCATACGACGTCAGGAAACGAAGAACAATGAGCGAGTGCACAAAATCTACGACCTACGACACTCTACTTGCTATCAGTGTGCTTGTCAGTGTTTCAGAGGAGCCTCTATTTTCTCCTCACGTCAGCATGAAAATAGAAACAGGTCGTATGTGTGTGCGTGTGTGTCTGTTCCTGCGCACGACGTACGGGAAAGGGGTTGATCGGAGTATTACATTGTTTCGTAAGAATGTTGAGATGCCTTCCTTTATTTGTGCAGGGTTGGTAAACAATACTATTCTTGACCCCTCTTGCGACAATTGCCATGCTCCAGAAGAAAAGATAGGACAATCGATCTCGGCGAACGAACAGCGGCGCTACAGGGGGAAAACGGGAGGAAGAACCAGGACAAGGACAAGGGGACCAGACGCCCCCCCTGGAAGGCATGACGAGACGAGGGTGGGAAGGCCCGGTTCACCGCTGGAGTGTGAGAAGGTCTGATGCAACGCTGTTCCCGTTGGGTGGGTGTGTGAGAGAGAGCAGCCCAGAGAGTGCAAAATTCGCAGAAAGTGGTTCTGACTGAAAGAGGCAAAGAAGCGACTATGGAGAAGACCCAAATAGGACACCACCGATAGACAATACGATGCGACATACGACGTACATTCAACGAGCGAGCAAGTTTTGAATGAACGGGGAAAGACACATTGTATCGTTTTCCGAATGTCACCACATGTGAAGGCAAAATAAAAATATTGACAGAAGGGCCGAGTTAAAATCTCTTCGTTGATTTGGGAGGTGACATAGAAAAAAACGGGGGTATAGGTATGTACATAAAAATAATGAAAGTTTGACAGATGCATTGTGAAGCCGCGCCACCAAGAAGTAAAAGAGAACGTAGCAAAGTCCAGCAAAGTCAAGTCGGGGCCGAGTCCCAGTCGGAACGAAACAATAGTATGATATCTCATCACACAAGGCCACACTAGTCACAGCCCTAGAGGCAATAGGGATTGCCATTAGTAGCACCAAAGGTAAACAAAAGAGCGTAAAGAACAGAAAGGAGTAACAAAAAAAAGAAGGTAATCAATACAGGACTGGGAAATAAGGACGCCCTCTACTCCTTGCATTTTTTTCTACCCGTTTTGGTGTTCAAGATGCATGGTAGAAAGGGGGAAAAGAGAGAAGAGAACCAATAGAAGAAACACAGTCATAATACACACAGAAGATGACCCATCCTCAAGCGTAAAAGATGGGTCCTCTGATGGTTGCTTCACGGCCGGCTAAGAGCCAGCTCCGTGACACTCTCGCTCTCGTAGCTCTTCTCCGATTTTGATCCAGCGTGGCGGCCGCCCACCATCTGGTCCAGCATCTCGTCGCTATTGTTGCTGCTGCTGCCGGCGGGCGAGTCCATGTGGTGGTGGAAGGCACCGCTCTTGCCCGAGCGGTCCTTGGTCGTGTCCAGCATTATGGGCCTGGACCGGCCGTTGCCACTCTGGCCATTGCTGTCGGATGACGGGCCACCGAGGCTGGATTGGCGCTGGTAGTAGCCGGTGTGCTGGCTCTGGCGGCTGTGGCGAGCCTGCTGCTCACGGCGTTTGTTCTTGGACTTGAACGGCATCTCGATATCCCGAATATCGCTCCACAATGTCTGAACCGCCTTCCACGACGTCACTATGTAGATGATGGCGTTCCAGAAACCCTGCAGAGGCAGCACGAACGAGCTCATGTACTCGAGAGGGACGGACACCTTGTCGATGTGGACAACGGAGAACACACGGTTGGCACTCGACGGAATCCACGTCACCAGCATCGCCGTGAAGAACAGAATGGCGCACTTGGTGTACGACCAGGCGGCCGTGTTAGCTTCATAAGCAGCACGGCGACGCAGGCGCTGGTTGGCAGGGTTGCGCGGGCCGGCCGAGACACCCACGACGGTCGGTCCGACGGCAGATGCGGAGGTGGTGGCGCGCTCAGACACCATCTGCTTCAAGGTGTACGAGTTGGGCTCCATCGGAAGCGGCTTGGAGCCGCTGTGAATGTCGTCTCCAGTCTCGTCCTGGATGGGCAGGCTCATATTGCCGTCGTTGTAAGACTCACGGTTGTTGACATTGGCAACGCTATCCGGGCGCTTGGTCGACGATATCGTCACGGAGTAGGCAGCGTTTCCAACGGGCGGGCGTCCATTTCTGGCGGAAGCGGAGGACTGGGGAGGTGCGGAGGCGGCTGGCTTGGCGGCATTAGCAAGCAGGCCGGAGTCGCGGCGGCCCAGGGGCGCCAGGTCGATGACAGGATGCTGGTGGGTGTTGACAATCTCGGTCGTGACAAAAACTTCCGTGGTCTTGCTGGAGCTGTACAGGTCGTCCATCGGCGGGAGCGGCTCGGGCTCGTGGTGGCTGCTGTAGTGGAAGTTGCGCAGCTGCTTGTGTTTCTTGTAGATCTCGCGGCCGGCCCTGACATAAATGAAGATAGTGATCAGGATCACGACCCAAACGGGACCGTAGAACATGGCAATGCGCCAAATGTCCCACTCGGAGCTGATCCAGCACCAGAGCGTGGCGTTGCCGTACATGTGGCCCTGTCTCTCGTTGGTGACGAAAACAAAGGTAAGAGCCACAACAAAGGGGATGCCGTAGCAGCAGATGAGATATGGGATCTCCATGCGGCGCAGCTTCTGGGCATCGAACTTGTAGTAGAAGGTTAGGTAGACATTGACGGCCATGGCCAGAGTCCAGAAGGCATCCGCAGGCATGAACCTTTCTTGTATTAGTTGCGTTCTGTCATCTTTCGTTTTCTTTTCTTCTCTTTCGAATCACTTACATTTGAATAAGAAAGGCCTGGAACTGGCAGCCCGGTGACATAATATCACTTAGATATGATCGAGCCATTAATGTTGCCACATTGGTCATCATATTACCAAACGAGGCGTAGAACACAAGGCGATTGATTGGCTTGTGGAATGATTTTGAAGCACAGAACGTGCCAATGATGACGATGCATCCGAGGAGAGAAAGAACAGAGCACACACGCTCCACGATGCTGAAGCCATTGAGGGTGGCCTCGGTCAGGTCGGCGGCTTCCATGTTGAGTGCTGGTGAGCGAAGCCAGTGAAGGTGTCGGTCAGGTCTGTTAAAGAGAATGACGAAAAAGAAAGAAGAAAGAAGAAATAAAGAGGAAGAAGAAAACAAATCGACTTGGCCTGAACGATCTTGTATGGGAGCCGTGGGTGAAGAGGAGGGTCCTGCCGTAATATAGAAAACTGTGCTGCATTGGTTGGATCTACCAAAGAAACGAAACGAGCCCTTATCCTTAACGTGTCGTGCGTGGCAAAGTACCCTCAAAAGGGAGAGTGCACTGCTGGTAGAGGTGCAGACGGTCGTAATGTAACTCAGAATCTGTGCAAAGATGTATCTTTGTGAACTGCGATTGCCGTCCAGGGGGTAGGTTGTGGCGCGGATGTCGATATATGTATGCAAAACACGATAAAAACTAATGGGCGATGTTTGGTCGTAGGTACAGGGGGGGCTGAAGTGTCAGACCTTGGTTCAGGTGCTGATCATCGCTGGAGAGAAAGAGACATACACATAAAAATAATGACTGTGTGGAGAGGGCATCGGTGCCTTCAAGTACTTTGAAACGACCAGGAGAAGTGAGCGGCGGTGGTCGGAGCGTTGGTATATTGAGAGAAGGTGTGTCCGTGGAGGCGGCGAGAACAGAGCGTCGTGATTGCTCTCAGCACCGTCGTCTCAACAAACGTGCCCTTTTTTCTCTATATTCTGGTGGGCCGAGCGAAGATGGTATAGACACTAAGAAAGATAGAAGAAAGACAGAAATGAGTGAGCAACCAGGCACAGCAAAGAAGACGAAGAACAAAGAATATGAAGGGCTCGGCGAGTAAAAGAGAGAGATGAGAGATGTTTGTGCGTACGTCGTAGGTAACACTGAAAAAGGAGAATGGCAAAGAAAAACAGACAAGGGTCTAACCAAAGACGAGGGTTGTAGAGGGTACCTCTTTCTTCAACGAGAAAAGAGGTGGGGAGGAGAAGGGGGGGGGTATCGCCTCTCGTCTGCGTACCCCTGGCACCGCACAGAGGAGTAGAAAGCAACCCCCTCTGATATTTTGCACGAACTAGGAGATGGGTACTTCATGCAGCCAATGCGTGCACATCTGGGCTGGGAAAGAGGGCCGGTGTCTGTGAGGGCCGGGGGTATGATGGCATTTGGGAAAGCAGAGTATGGGCCTGGATGGACTTGTCTTACCTACCTGTGCGGTACCTGCTTCGTCGATGCCGAGCCAGACCAAAATCTATGTATGTACTTGAGTCCAAGTACCCGATGGATGCCGGAGAATTTGTCCAAGGGTCAGGAAAAAAAAGATCGAGACGGTGGGAACCTGAGCGTCTGGGAGACCTGAGATAGGCAGGTCGTTGCCACTTATGGAGAAGTGCCAGGCACGGAGGTGCTGGCGCACGGTGACAAGAGAGGCGAGGGTACAAGTCCGTCAAATACGGTGGACGTCAGAGGCACAAAATGTGCCGGCGAAGAGAGGAAGATCGGAAGATATTTCTGCTTGGCATGTGGGTTCGAACGAGCTCGAGGGTGGTCGACGGTCGGTGCAGTGTTTTGAGGTGAGACGAAATCGGAGACGCTGGATATTTTGGGACAAGCCGGTAGTTGAAGAGGGAAATAGACAGGCAGCATTGCGCAGTGTCTATTCTTCTGGAAAAGAAATAAGACCGCAGTAGCGAGGGCACGGTCGAATAGCAAAAAGGAGGGAAGGAAGAGGAGAAAAAGGAAAGTAACGTGGCTGAACAACAAGAAGCAGCATCGACAGTATATCAAGCAGGTGGAGTTTTCAAAAACACACGCAAACCAGGACAGCAGCGCGACGCGGGAGACGGTAAAATGCAAGCGAGTGTCGATATTAACTGTCCTTAATGGAGGCGAGAGGGCAATATGTTTGCAAGAGAGGCTGCGGGCGAGAGAAAGGGTGAGATAAATTAGAGAGAAAATGAGGAAGGCACACCAAAACCTGCTGTGGGTGGGGATGGGGACGGGGATGCATGTGCATCCCAATGAGGCAAGCACATAGAGTATACATGTAGATGAACAAGTATCTTACCTACTTTGTAGAGCACGTTGGGTGCTTAAGAAGGCTATTATTACATGGCCCGGTGAATGTATTTTGATGAAGGCGGCAAATACTCCGCGCAGACACACGAAATGGCAAGAGTCGACTACAACCCTTTCAAGAAGAAAAAAAGCAACAGGCGGGTAAAAGGGTGGTCATTGCCTTCTTGCGCTTCTTTTTTTATTTCTGCAATTTTTGCGTCTGCAGAACGCGTTGTGCTTCGAGCCACAAAAGCGGACATGGTCAACGTGATGTGAGAGAAAAGTGAGGAGAACGTGACAGAAATGCCAGGCAAAAGTGAAGCAGACGGCGACCGCATGCGGGGAATACGTTCGAATGTCCTGGCAGAGCAAAAAACTGCCAACGAGGCATGATTGACACGATCCCGTATTCTGCATATTTTTCCACGGCCACTAGAGACGGAGTGCTCGCGTGCAGTTCGTTGCTCCCCTGTCGAGGTCGTTGAAGTAACTGTACGCCTATTGTACAAGTACTTGTAAGGCGAGAGGGACAAGTGGAGCTCAGATGTCGGTTGGTGGAGTCCTGACACAACCGCGTTGTCTCTTGCTTTCGAGCCATTCTTTTTTTTTTCTTTCTCCTTTTCTCTTCTTCTCCGCCATTGTTTGTGTCTCATACTCCGTATAATTTTTCTTCCTGCTTTCTTTTTTTCCGCAGCGTGGTGGTGTTGTCGTTCTGCAGCCCCAAGAGGGTGTCGTCTTCAGACAGGGGTCAGAGATCGGCGCGAGGTCCACAATGGCCTCTGCACCACATGAAACCCTTGTCGAGAGCCATGTGAGGAGCATTGAAACGGTCAGGCCAATCTCCAAAAAGCCCCGAGGTTCAGACTGCAATGCGCTGAACTCTCAACAGCATGCGCTCAGGCTTCGCACCAGAGAAAAAAAAGGCATAGCGCACCTTGCCGTTTAAAAACAGGATGGGGCAAGAGGAGAGGGGCGCGAGAGTCGAGGTCTCATCCGCCGCTGCATCCTAGTCCAGGGCGATGGGAGGGCGGGAAAACAGGCCAGCAGTTGTCGAGTCGGGGTCCCCAAGGTCAAAGGATGCTGAGACCTGGGGAACGGGCATTTTAGCACAGGGCTAGTCAACTCTTGGACATGTTGGTGAGAACAACAAAGCCCCGCAAGGAGGACGCGATTACGGGCAGCTGGTAAGATGCGATTTGCAGGCATCTTGTGAATCATCCGGCCGTTGTGCCCCATGAGGCTCGAACGTGGGCAGAGGCTGGTGAGGCACAGAAGTGTTAGAGTCTTGTGTTGGCAATGCCGAATTGGCGAATGATCTCAAAAGAAGAGAACATGCCATAGGATAAAAACAAAGCTTTGTCTAGATGGCGGTGGGAGGAGGCGCAACGCCACGGCGATCAGAACAGAACTATCAGCACCAGCCGTTACATAGTGGCGCGATCACCAAAATGGCTGATACTTCTGTATGTTGTAGGTGCAAACAGAGTCGAGGCAGTGCGATATCAGGCTGTGGCAGCGCCGCCAGTTGGACGGGATATGTTTGTTCGGGAATGCAGCCCCTCTGCA
Organism: Sporothrix dimorphospora; assembly: GCA_021397985.1. Lineage (NCBI taxonomy): Eukaryota > Fungi > Ascomycota > Sordariomycetes > Ophiostomatales > Ophiostomataceae > Sporothrix > Sporothrix dimorphospora. Next base: position 60,046 of record WOUA01000002.1, on the reverse strand, counting down.
TCAAGCCAGCGCCACAACGCTTCTCGATGGCAAAACACCTACTCAAGACAAATAGAGGCGTGAGACGGGCCGTTTAAGAGAAATAAGGGCCGGTCGGGGGGTGGCTCGCAGCCAGTGACAGACCCTTGCAATTTTTCTTTCATAGGCTAAATGCCTCGACTTGACTGTCTCCTCAGGAAGCTGCGTCCGCTAGCCGGGCGTCGAGTTCATGGGGTGGAGTGGAACCTCGTTCTGATGTCTGATATTGCTCACCTTGCTTTGTTAAGGTGACCCTCCGCCCGCGAGGGAAAAACGAGATTTGCAAGCGAGTCTGCTTTGCTGCATACGGCCCGTATTCGTAAGTGGTAGTATTACACGACGCATCTTTGTTTGTCCTGGCGGAGTTTGGTTCTTGGACATCGCGGCGAGCGATGGTCTCTTTTTGTTTCTTTGCTTGTGACGCGGATGCTCCTGAAGAGCGCATGAACGAATGTCCCAGGCCACTCGAGGCGGGAGAGGCACAGGGAAGATGGCTTCTGGCAGAGGCCAACCACAGAACGCATGACAACCTGGCCTCAGACCGGACAACGGGGAAGAATGGTCGAAGGGTACTCTGTCTTGAAAAGGAGGACGAGTTGCCATTTCTGGCAGCCTCCGCTATGGTGGCAACACCTCTCCGCGTTCTCAGTGGTCGCCCCACTCGTTGGGAGCATGGAATATGGAGTATGGGGTAGAGAGGCAGAGCGGCCCAAAGGGAAAGGGAAGTGAGAAGGAGAAGACTGGCCAAACAGAAAAGAGACAAAGAGAAAAGAGAAGTCACCCGTGGTAAAGGCGCTTGCAACGAACCTGGATTGCGGTATCTTACCATTCACCGTGCAGTTGCAGTACAACGTAGGGCACAGACCTGCGGCCCCCTTGCGAAGAGAACACTTTCCGCAGTCTTCTGCCAGCACCGAGGCAGCCGTCGGAAGAAGGCTGGGATGAAAGATGCGTCCTCTCTGTACAAGTACTCTGTATTTTGCGTTATTTTCCTTGTCGCTGTCTCGTTTAGATTTGGAGAAACTGCAACTCGCCTCTGTATTTTGTGCCATCGCAGGTGCGCCCAACAGACGAGATCGCGGCAGGATGCAGAAAAGGCTCAAAATTTCATGTTGTGGCATTGCTGCGCAGTGTTCGGCCCGTCAGCAAAGAGGTCTGTTTTTGCTGGAACTGACGCCTCTCCCCAAAAAGGGGCTCGACTGTTCGGCTGGCTGCAGGACGTGCTCACTTTTGCGCGCAGATGGTGGCAAAGAACGGAGAATTGGGCTTTCTTGGTGGATGGGAAGAGACTGGACTGTGCGGAAGACTAACAACAGCGTCTTGTTGATTGGTTTGCCCCTGTCCAGTGCCGGCCGCTCCTGCCGTCATGGTGCTGCCGTCCCGCGCCCGAATCGTCCTACCACCACCCAAGGCAGCAGGTGCGGGCTCTGTATTACGACAGTTGACCACTTCCTCCAGACGTTTCCGTCGTCACTTCCGTGACGGGAAGCGGCATATTTTTTTGGGAATCTTTTGGGGAAGGAGCGGCTCTGTCAATACACAGAAAAAGGAAAGACATTGAGGCACAGCAAACCCGACTGTGCGGGCAACACGGGCGGCAATGGCAGTTGCAATGCTGGGAGCGGGAAGTGCGAATGGGATGGCGAGCGCCTGGTTGATGGAGCGTTCACTCCGTGTCTGCTCCATGTCAACGTTGGCTCTTTTCCTACAGGCTCTGAAGAGGTTTACAGTGCGCGTGCGCGTGCGCGATGGACAGAATACTCCCTACTGCCTCAAACAATGCATACAATAGGCAGTTGCCTCTCGAACCTCTCAAAAATGGAAGGCGCTGGGGGGTTCAAAGGTAAGAGGTTCGTGCACCTTCCTTCTCGTTCTGGCCTGTCGAGCCTGCCCTGTTCGTTCTCCGTCACAGTCACATCGCTCCTGCCAAAGGCGGGGGAAAGAGACGAAACTTCGCTGAACAAGTGAGGAAAGAGCAAACATCACGACAGGGATCGGCACGAAGGAAGTGTTTTGACGGCATTTGTCTGTATTATTGCAATTCACCGCTTCTTGTCTCTTCTTTTCATCAAAACATTGTTTCGAGGCTCTTGGGCGCAGACGACAGACCGATCGACACTCGCAACCAACGACTGGCCACCAGAGGCATGACTAGTTAATTTTATTTCTACCTCCTCTGATCAATCCATGATCGAATGTATTTGGGACAACAGCAATCTCCAATGGTCGTGCCTGACGGCCCTCAAGAACCAAGTAAGCCGGCCTTTGGTAGCTTGACGGCCGGTGCTCCGTAGTACCCAGGCGATCGTCAGGACATCCGCCTGCGCATCCCAGGGGCGGTGCCAAGCAATCAACAACAACAATCACCCACCACAGAGGATGCGCTGTCGAGACACTGCCGGCGCCGGTTGTCTAGCTTCACGCTATGGAAGTGCCTAGGCCCTTTCGACGTCCGAGACCTGGACTGGCGAGGCCTGCAGCATCAATGCCGTGTTATCGGGCTTTTCTTCAAGTAGCTCCATCGACCTTGCGCTATTTCTTCTCGCTGTCGTTTGAAAACACAATCACAGGATCGACGACAAGCGACCGTGACCCGCTGGAAAGAGGATACTATCCGCGTCCAAAGCGTTGCTTGAACGCAACGTCTGAGGACTGTGCACGACGGCTGGTATGCTTCTGGGAAGAAGCCAGACCGGCAACGCGTTTACACGGGCAGAGGGTTCGTGACCAGGGTCCGAACCGTTCGCGAATGGTGGCTAAGAAAAGAAGAAAAAATCATACGAATTACACAGAACACCTCCAAGGCCCTCGTTCGAGAAGGGACAGGCACACATCCGAATTTCTCGGTCAGATGCAATACAAAATTCAGCGAAACGAATGGCTCGGGCACCGTGGAGCAGTCTCCTTGGTTTTTCCATGTCGTCCGTGGTAGGATACGATTTTCAACGACGGGCCGGCATACTACTTGTCAGTGCGTAATGGTATGTATCACGAAACATTTTTTTATCTCCAACCCAGGTTTTTCTTCTTCTCTTATTTCGTCTCCCTTCGAATTCCCTAGCATGGACCATCCCCTGCCGCAGTCGACAGACCGCACGGTCTGCTCTGCCCGCACTGCAAATGCGACATGACGCGGCATCTCTGCGCTCGAACCCTGCCTGTACTTGTATTGTAAGTACGACAGTATTACTTCGCCCGGTCATTCACAGCCTTTTCCTTTTTCTATCTTCCCCTCACTGCATTGTATTCATCTATTCATCTATTCTCCGGTTCACGTCCGTGCTCTTGCGTTTTTTAGACGAAAGAGGACAAGATGCCTCTGAGATGGGCAGGTCAACAGTCATTACGGCCAATTCTATGCACTTAGACACCAAAAAATTCTGTGCCGCCCAGAGTCGCATGTTTGCAAAAGTCTGCATATCCTGTTACGGCTTTTGCACACTTTGACACAGAGGGGGAGCTGCCCTTGCATGCCAAATCCCTCTTTGCCTAGAGGATGGAGTACGAATGTCATGAGAGATCTGGGAAGGATCAGGTACACAGGGCTGTACAGCAGTGCCAAGAAGAGCATCTGCCGTGAGGAGCGGGCCAGGCCATGACGGTTCTCTGAGGTCATCGTTTTCAAGAGGCCAATACCCAAAAGGAAAGGCTTTGCGTCCACTAACACGCAATACACATCCTGAAAAAGAACACCTGCGACGTTGGTGTTAGAGACTAGGCGCCATCGACCAACAACTATCACGATGTTGGTTGAAGCCATATCTTGGTGCATTTCAGTCAATAAGAGCCGGCAAGGCTTCTACCAACAGACAAAAACCAACAGCAAAAAATAGACAGCCACATGCTCCTACTTCAAGGTCAAGCATGGGGTATGAACGGTGAGGCATACGCCAGAATACGTGATCATCTCTGTCATTCTTTTCTTTCTCTCATATGGAGTACATTTGACCGTCTTTCAGGGACAGACACGGCACAGACAGCCAGGGGCAGAACGTCACAGAACCAAAGAACCAGAGGGTGCGTTCGAGGTGCACACCGACGGCGCTGCGCTCATTTTGTGTGCCATTTCATGTGCCTTGGGAAGCATTCACGACACGGTCCGCCTTTCTGCCTTCCTGGACCTTGCATATCAGTGCCGACCCAAGCACTGAAGTTGACTTTACGGTACGCTGTGGCCGTACGCAAGGGACTGAACTCAGGCCTGAACCGCCCGCCATATGCCGGACGGCACGGATGATACACTAATTTTGTTCGTGAAAAGCTGCATACTGAGCCTCTAACCAGCACACCCAGAAGCCGTTCTCAATGGCCAGTCCAGGCATCAGTCATTGGCCAAAGCGGCCTCGTTCGGAATGCAAGCATTTTACGAAGTGGGCTATGACCTCTTCTACCAGAAAATCCTCTGCCCGTTTAGTTCACTATCAATACGATGTACGACGTACACGTGTGCCCTTTTCAAGAAGCTTCTTGCTTGGGACACAGATGCGATAGGTCGTCAAGCGGTTCGATGCACAAAAAGGGAAAGATATATGTTACGATGTGCATCTCTTTTCTCCATCCTTCGACCAGGGATCCCTGCAATACTCAAAGTTTGTGAGGAAATTATATCATTCTCGAGAACAGTCCCGATTCCCCTCTCGCGAACTAATGAGGACTCAAAGCGCAAAGCACAACATCGAACGCATTCGAGGATAGCTTCAGCTAATAAGAATTATTGCTATTGCCTCACCGGTATTTTCGAAGCGATGCATGATGGTCTGGCGCGGGGTACAACCAACAAATATGCTGGCATCTTACGCAGTTTGTTGTCACCAACAGTGCACAAGAACACGGAGAGGGAAGCGCACGAACGTACCGACACTCGACAAGCCACCAAAAGTGACAATACGAAGAAAAAGAAAGAAGAAAACGAAAGAAAACTGAGACACGACGCGAACGGACAGTGCCCCTGTCGAGTGGCGGTAGGATGAAGATCGCAGACGCAAATCCACAGTTCTGCAAGATGATCCGGCCAAGTCCATATTTTGCACACAGCGTGTGCATCCGAGAGAAAGGAGCGACAGAAGTGATGCTACGGAGTACTCTCTCTCCACTTTGCTTACTTACACGAAGATCAGCGTTGATAAGCAATTCAACGCCCAAGCGTTGAAGTTGAATCTGAGAAAAAGTTGCATTCTTCTTCACAATCCCATCATACGTCGTTTGGGAGTTGGTTCTGTGAAAGGGGGCTGACATCGCTGAGAAACTCAAAACTGTTTCCCAGGCTCGCCAGGGTCTGTCTGCAGTCTTCACGGAAATGATCAGCGCTGTCACATAGGGACCGGTCTTCGTTGTCGACGTTGTCCAATTTTCTCGACAAAGCGGAAGCGGCGAACGTCTGTGTTGAATTCTTCCTTTCCCCTTAAGCCTTGATTTTCCTTGATTTCTTGCGACGTAAGATACAAGTACGACGTATGTTTGGGCCTGTCTGGCTCGTCTGGCTCGGGCTGTCAGCGTTGCGCTCGACTGTCTAACGTGAGATACTAGAGCGTCGTATCGTGCAAAATGAGAGACAAGCAGGCTCTGGGGGGTCTCGGGGGTGTTCGTTTGGGGAAAGGGATGAGAGGGGGCCCCAGTGGGATCGCCCCAAAGGGCCGTGGAGAGCCAGTTCGGGGAGCAGAGGCGGCCAACCCCAGAAGCCTGTTCTCCTTTGTCAATGATCACGATAAAAGATAAAGAGGCATCGACAAGAGATCACAATCGATGACACGGACAGGCGGCCAGGTCAGATGAGCCCGGCTAGCGCTCCCTTGACAGACCGGGGGGTGTTAGATGCCGTAAGATACAAGTACAAAGAGAGGATCTAGTCCAGGTCAAAGCTTTTCTTTGAGAACAGCATCAGTGCGCGGCGGGGGAAGGAAGACGAGAAAGACGACGGCAAAAGATTCAACCAACACAAGATTTATGTCGACAACGATCTGCTCGGCGATGTAAAGCGGCCAGGATTGACTGCCTCGTTTCGCCCGTCGCCTTTTATTTTTTTGATGCATTTTGTCGCATTTTTGCGTCGGTCTTCTTCATTGCAACGGCTTCTAGTGTGCCAATATTCTTCAGTTGCTCTTCAATGGAATCATCTCATAAAATTCTGTGACGCGGGTGTCGAATATACGGAGAAAACACGGAAGGACTCACAGACCGCGCCCGGGCTCTCTAGCACCTTTTTCTCCTTTCCCGAATCTGACAGGTACGAAAGACACACACACACCTTGCAGGTACGCCGTCAAAGTACGACGTACTACTCCTGATGCTAGGTGCATCTCTTCCAATCCTTCCTCCTCCTCCCACACTCAACCCGTCATTGTTTCGCAGTAGTGCAAAAGCTTTGACATCCAGCGTGCATGTCTTAAAATCGAGAGAGCACAAAAAATGACACAAAAAATAGGATTCACTTCTGTGCATGTAGTATGCGAAAGTAACATCGTGGAAGGCGATATACGATAAGGAGAGGGGGGGCGAGGATGGAAAGCAACGAGGCAAAGTGAGGAAGAGAGGTCGCCATCGCAGAGTTCTGCTGCTTGCTTGCTGACAGTCAGTGACACCCTCCCAGGCAGAGCAAGGAGCAAGAAAAAGGGGGAGCGAGCGCTGCGCTAGTGTCTCATTGTGTTTCTTTCTTCTCGTTCTCCTTCTTTCTTGCCCTTTTGTTTCCTCTCGTCTCTATTGTTTGCCGTGGCCGTCTCGTCTCATCATGATGACGAAAGAAGGGGACGGATAAAGAAGAAGGCACATAATGATGAGACGGCTGAGGCAACAGAAGAAGGGGGGAGGTTAAGGGACATGGGGGTTAGCACAAGTGTTTTCCCATCTATGCGTGCGTAATTTTGTCTTGCCCGTAAGGCGTAGGGCCGTGTTGGTGAAAGTCTCGTATCAAATGCGTCCGAGTGGCAAGTCGTACGGCACGGGTCACAGTGCGCGTCTGTTGCACAGGCAGAGATAGAAAGATGCAGTGCTGTGATCAACAGATTGTAAGATACAGTGCTTGCATATGATGAGCAGAGGGCTGTCTCATCGACCGCGAAGAGACGATGTCTGGTGGAAGAAGATCAAAATAGGAGGAAGAAAGTAATAGTTGGTGTCATTTCAGATAAGTCCTGAGATCTTAACCCGAAAATAAAAGAAACGCCAGTTCATGATGTACAATAAAAAGACAAAAGAAAAAAAAAGAAAGAGTCAGAATAGACAAAAAACGATAGATATGATAAATGGCATCGTGTATATTAGACCGTTAAGCGGTAATCAGTCTCTTTGGTTTACCTCCGCCTCCGGCCGGAGAGTAGGATCGCAAACTGCTCATTCTCCAGATCCGCATCGTCGGTGACGTGGATCTTGTTGTTCTTGCTGCTGCCGCTGCTGCTGCTGCCGCTGCTGCTGCTGCTGCTGCTGCCGCTGCTCGCCGTCTCCACCTCTGCTTCTGCCTCGCTCTCAAACGACTTCTCGATGCCGTTGTTGCCAAGCAAAAAGTCGCCAAAGTACTTGACGGCGCTGAAGACCTCCTCGCCCGTGGGCACAATCTCGGAGCTCGGCAGCAGGAAGCCGTAGCTTCCGGTGTCGCGCAACTTGATCTGGTAGCTGTACTTGGCGTGCAGCTCGTGGTAGAACCAGTCAATGGCGGAGCCGCCGCCCGACTCGATGCGTGTGGTGGCGGTAGAAGCACCGCCGCTCGCAAAGCCCATGACACCCTCACACGCCGACGAGATGCTGTAGGTCTCGCCCGTGGACAGGCGGATGGCCTTGGCGAGACCCGCGGCGAGCTCCTCGAGGTTCTCGAGGTTCGGCGGGTCGGCGGCGCACGAGTAGGAGAAGGGGAACATGATCTGCTGGGAGTACGAGTGCAGATCCAAGAAGCCGATAAACTCGACATTGTTGGCGTCGACCTCGTTGCGGGCCCAGGCCGAGAGCGTCTGGGCCTCGACGGCCTGGAAGGCGGACTCGCCGCCATACGACTCGGAGCAGGGCTCGTCGCGGGTCTTGCTGTCCCACTCATAGCCAAACGCGTGGTCGAGGTCGTAGCCGCGGCAGTAGCGGAAGTTGGTGGTCTGGCGGGTCTTGCGCCAGAGGCGGTCGGTCTGCCAGGTGTACTCGTAGCCGTCCGGGTTGACGACGGGTACGAGGACAATGTCAAAGTTGTCGACGAGCTTGGTGATCATGTTGGTGTGGCCGTAGCCGGTGATGATGGCCCAGGCGATGTAGCTGACGGAGCTCGACGAGATCCACTCGCGCGCGTGCAGGCCGCCCGTGATGAGGATCGTCTTTCTCTTCTTGGGCGGCTCGGCGGCGCCGGGCTGCGACGGCTTGCTCTTCTTGCTCTTCTTGTTCTTCTTGTGCTTGCTGTCCTTGCCCTTATTCTTCCCCTTGTCCTTCTTGCCTTCGTCGTGCTTCTTCATCTGTACCAACACTAAGCCGTCGTCTTCCTCGTCACCTTCGTCGTCCTTGTCTTCGACATCATCAACATCGTGGGTGTCAAATGACTTACGCTCGGCACCACTAACTTGTGTGCCCACACGCAGGCCGAAGATTTCGCGGCCCTCGGCCGACTCGCCAACGCTCACCATGTTGACAAACGGGAACATGACGTCCAGCAGCTTCATCCACTGCACGATCACGGGGTACGGCTGGTAGTCACGGAAGAAGATGTTGTCTGTGCCCCCGCCACCCGTGACAGACGCCTCCTCATTGGGAAACGAGCCGGGCTGCTTGGGCGGGAAGAAGCCCGCGCCGTTGCCGCCGGCCGTGGCAGACAGCTTCGGGTAGGTGTCCCGGACGGCCGCGGCCAGGTCCGGCACCAGCGATGTAAAGGACCGGTGGAGACTCGTGGGCAGCAGCGTGAGCAGCGACGACACGTCCTCTTTATCAAGCAGGATGTCAACGGTGCCCGTGCAGTTGTTGAAAGACCAGATATCGAGAAAGAGACGCTGGGCCGCGGCGGCCAATGCAGCCTCTTCGTCGGGCGTGGCCACGTTGAACCGGATCACAGTCTGTTGAGCGTACCGTGCCGAGTTCGCAGCGCTATACCACCGTGCACGCCGCGGGTCACCGGAGCTCGGGCGGTCCCGGTTGAAGATGTAGTCGGCGATGGAGTCGCGTAGCCAGGCGAGGCGCATGAAGCGCGGCACCCACGAGCCATGCGCCGGCTCTGTGATGCGGCCCGCATGGGGGCGTGCGGCGCAAGCCGGCGAAATGAGCAAGAGCATGGCAATGGCTGGCACGAGCACGAAGCCCAAGCTCCGGGACCACATGGTGGGCGGATCGGGCGGGAGGAAGATCAAAACGATGATGTTTTATTTTCTCTGGCGATCGGTGATGACGAGGGAGTTCTTCCCAGCCGGGGGGAGATTCGAATTGGGGGAAAGGCGTCGCACGGTGTCTGGTAGTGCGATATCGATAGATACAGAACGGACGTGTATCACGCGCGTCGTCGAGCGCGTCTGCCGTGTAATACGTCGATGGGTTGTCGCGATGGCGAGAACGGAACGAGTTGTTGAGTGATGGAGGGAGAGGCAGAATGGGCCTGGCCCAGGCCTCCCAACAGCCTTGTATGTCGTAGTGGGGTCGTATTTTGCTGGAGTGAGGGCCGACTGGCCAATCAGCGTCGCGCTTAAAGGGCAGCCTGTGCTAACTATGTCGCTAGGGCGCCTGACGCAATACCTGGGCGAACTGGGCCAGGGCAGCCGGGGTCCACTGCCGGGTAGCCACATTATTTTTTTCTAACAGTTCCCCTTTTTAATGACGTCCGGTGTGGCTGGCATTCGCCGTTTGTACCCGTCGGAGCCCTGAGTTTCGGCATATTGCTTTGCGCCTGGCATTCTGACACAGAAGCCATTATATTTGATAGACGGCATTTTTAGAAAGTCGAACAAGACAAAACACCTTTAGTTCAAATCAATTGGGTGGAATACACGACATACACCAAACTGTCTCGAGTTAAACAACAACATGGCCGCCCGAGCTCCGATCTGGGGCTGCCGGTTGGCGCACCGCTCCTTACCGTTTTCTTCTCTTCCGTTGGCTCCAGGAAGACCGGCACAGAGACTAGCGTTGAGATCAGTACGGATAGCACATGCTCCTTACTCGTCAAAGTCCGGTGGCAGTGACGGCGACGGCCCCGTCAAGCTGGCATTCGACCTCCACAAGCCCGAGAAGCCAGTGGCCGATGACAAGACGCGGCCGATTCTGTTTTTGCACGGCCTCTTCGGGTCCAAGAAGAACAACCGGAGCATAAGTAAGTGAGTACAGTTGCCTTGCTTAATATGAGACGGTGCGACCCTTTTGAAAAAACCGTTGCTAACAGAAGTCCAGGGTGTTGGCACAAGACCTAGGACGGTCAATATATGCTCTTGTACGTGAAAGACTCCCGTTGATGTCTTTTCTTTCTTGCTCTCCCACTCACATGTCTAGGACCTGCGCAACCACGGCGACTCGCCCCATATGGCGCGCCATGACTATGTGGCCATGGCTGGCGACGTGGCCAACTTCATCCAGGAGCACGGCCTGTCTGATCCGTCCATCATTGGACACTCCATGTATGGTTATGTTTTGCTCTGCTTGCAGGCACGCAATTTTCTCCTCTGCTCCTAATCTCGTACTAACAAACTCAAAGGGGTGCAAAAACGGGCATGGTGCTGGCGCTCAAGTCGCCCGACCTTGTGCGCGACATCATCCCCGTCGACAACGCACCCATCGACGCGGCCCTCCTCAGCAACTTTGGCAAATACGTCCGCGGCATGAAGGAGGTCGACCGCGCGCGCGTCAGTCGCCAGACGGAGGCCGACAGGATCTTGCAGCCGTACGAGTCGTCACTGACGATCCGCCATTTCCTGCTGGGCAACATGCACCGCGTCAAGGTGCCCGACGACGACCCGAGCCCCGAGGCCGGCAAGCACATTATGCAGTTCCGCATCCCGCTCGAGACGCTCGGCAAGGCGCTGGACACGCTGGGCGACTTCCCCTTCAAGGATCCCAACGCAGTGCGCTTTGAAAAGCCTGCGCTGTTTGTGCGCGGCACCAAGAGTCGCTACGTGCCAGACGAGGCCTTACCTATTATCGGGCAGTTCTTCCCGCGTTTCGAGGTGGCCGACGTCGAGGCCGGCCACTGGCTGATCTCGGAGAACCCCGAGGCCTTTCGCCAAGGTATGTCCGCTCTGCGTAGCTGAAAAGTGTATCTTGAATCGTCGCTAACTTTGATTTACTCACAGCCGTCGTCCGTTTCCTCACTCCGCATGATGAATAAGATCTTGCATAAAATAGCTTTCCTGAAAGCCGCAACCTAGCGGGGTCTCTCCAGGCATAGACGACACATTTGATTTTAATAGCACGTAGACTTTGACTTTACAGAAGAACAAATGCAATCATTCTATCTAAGATGATATCTCTAATATATTATGGACATAAACATAAATCTAAAGGTCTCGGTGATGAAGATGGGAAAGGGTATCGCAAAGAGAAAAGAACAAGAACAAAAAGCAAGCACTCAGTATAGGCTGTTCTTAACAGGCACAGCCAGAGAGGTAGCCACCCCCTTCTTCTTCCCCGCCACTGCCAGCGCCGAGCGACACCGTTGCTGCTGCCCGCCGAGGTGCGCTCGTAGCCCCCGATGCCACGATGTGGTCGACCAGCGCCATAAACGGCTCCCGCACGTTTTCACCCGTCCGCGCACTCGTTTCGAAGAAGAGGGGTTTGACGCTGTCGTCATCGTTGTACTTGGCAGCGAGCGCCGCGCCCTCTTCGGCGGACACGGCACGGCTCGTGCCTGCACGGTCCACCTTGGAGCCCACCAGACAGAATTGACACGGCGCTGCCGCCGCTGCCACGGCTGTGTTGGCCTCAGCCTCGGCGAACCAGCTGTCCATCTGGTCAAAGGTCGCGCGGTTGGTGACGTCGTAGACAAAGACGATGCCGTGGGCGCCGCGGTAGTAGCTCGTGGAGAGGGTGCGAAATCGTTCCTGGCCGGCGGTGTCGAGGAGCATGACGCGGTACGTCTTGCCATGGACGGACAGACGCTTCACCTGTGTTGGAGACGAAGATTAGTGACGAAGGACAACATAGTGGCGCAAGTACCGCACGGTCAAGCGCACGGTCAAGATCACGCCTTACATATAAATCGATGCCAATGGTGGCCGAAGCATCGTTGGGGTCAAAGTCGTTGTCGCAGTATCGCTTGAGGACTGTATAGAGGGTCAGTATTGGTCTTCGCTTGTGTTGACCAGAGGACCTAGAAAGGAAGACCTAGAAAGGACGACCTGGAAAGGAAGACCTGGAAATGACAAGGGAGAACTGACGCGCTGTTTTACCGACATTGGACGGCCCGATGATGAGGATCTTGAGTGCTGGTTCGGTCATATTGGATGGTGTGCTGTGTAGGCATCTGTTGTGTCAGACATTTGCATACAATCAGCTTCGTGGCCGTGTTGTTGTGGAGGAGTGTGTCGTGAGAGTAAGATCCAAAGAAGGCAGACGTCGCGTGAAATGACGTCTACCAGCCTAGAACACCATGTGAAAGGCGGGAGGCGATGGGCTAAAACTGCCGTTTGACAGGCGCGCTGGGCAGTCGAGTCCACAACGCATGTCCCACTGTGTGATTGGCCAAATGTGGCACTCGCTCGCCACAAACACATCACCGTATTTTACGAGGGACACGAGGTACGGCACAACACTTTCATGATTCTCGTCCCTGGCGGTCAGGCTGCCCTGTTGGTTATTGAACTTTTTTTTTATATTCATTGTGTATGATGGTCCCTGACTGCTTTTTGGTTTGAAGAGTATTGTAGCATAATACCAACGCCCTCTCTCTTTTTTTGCCCATCCCTCGCTTCTGTTTTTCTTTCTCACACACTGACTGGGAAGAAAGAAAGAAACAGAGAAACACAAGAGAAAAAATAAAAACACCAAACGATAAAGTCAAACAACCTCAGCCCGTCTTCAAAGCCGCCATCGTCCCAAAAAAGCACACTCGGCCCACAGCCCCTTACAACCTTTCGGTCTTAAAGAGAGCAGAGCACATTTATACCTCCTCCAGGACAACCTCCTTGAACTCGCGCTCAACCTTCTGGCCATCCTCGCCGCCGCCCGACTCGCCGTGCAGGGCCAGCAGCGAACCCAGGTCGAACTTGGGCTGCTTCAGCATCTTGACCTTGCGGATGTGGACCTGGGAGGGTTAGCTGGGAACGAGCATGGCAGTGATAACAATATAATACGCAGATAGTAAACTCACGTTCTGCAGGGGGTAGATGCCCTGGGAGGACTTCTCAATCTCGCGGCCGATGACCTCGGGGATCAGCTTGGCGGTCAGCTGCTGCAGGGTGCAGCTGCTGGCCTCGCGCTGGATGATCTCGGTCATCTTTCTCCGGATGGCGCGGATCTGCGACGAGGCGGCGTAGGTGGTCTTCTTGATCTGGTTGGGGCGGCGCTTGGTGAAGCCGATGGCGAACAGGCGCAGCAGGTAGTCGTCGGTGGTCTTGACAGTGACGTTGGCCTCAATCAGGGTCTGCCACTTGCGGACGAGCGACCGCAGCTTGTCCGAGGTGAAGTCGAGGCCGTGGAAGTTGGTCAGGCAGTTCTTGCCCTGGACCTCGTCGACCCGGAGCTTGACCTTGCGGAAAGCGTGCTCCTCATCCTTCTGCAGATCAGCGAGGGAGACCTCGATGATGCGGCCCTTCAGGGCGTCGTTGGCGTTCTTCAGACCGGACGTGCGGTTGACGAGCGTCTTGCCGACACTGTGAGAAGGGTTTGTTAGACTTTTGTTCCTTTTGATATTTTCATCGGATCGTCCATCGTCCATCATGGCCGAGTACTGTCGCCAAGTACACCGGCCCTGTCGAAATTCGCATCGCTGGGTGGAGGGGGGAATGCTTACTCCCGGTGGGCGAAGGTGGTAGGGGCCTTGACGCCGTACCAGTCCTTGCGGGTGAAGGGGTCGACGGTCTTCTTCTTGAGGCCCTTCTTGCCCTTAGACAATCTCTTGTTCCTGTAATGTTCCGCCCGTCAGCAAATCATGTTCGTTTTTTCGCCATCGTCTGTTCGTTTCCAGTCGTTTCGTTTCTCTCTTGCTGCCTTGATCTCTCTCTGGGTGTCCTTGATTTCATCTCGGAAAAGCAGCTTCGGTCCGTGGATCTCAAATTTTCATTGCCATCAAAAGTCCAGCCCCAGGTCCAGCAGGGTGCATCGTTTTATTGTTGTCGGTTATCGGGATAAAACGAAAGAGCCCTCGCCGATGAGGACATGAGGAAACAGGATCGTCGACAAAAAAGAAGCAGAGAGTCCACAGAGCGATGTTCTTTTCGAGAGAAATCGTGGTCGCACGCGAGAGACAATCAGGAGGTCGGGAGAAGCGAAAAGACGCAGAGACGCAAGGACGTTCAAATAGGATTCATTCTGTATTCGTACTTTCCGACCGCCATCTTTGCAGACTATGTTGTCGTGACTTGATGGAGGAGTTCGAGGTAGGCGGGTGGGTTGGTGATAGGAGAAAGAGGTGAAAAAGAGTGTGAGGGTTGGTGGTTTGGGAATATTGAAAAGCGAAATATGGGAAAGGCCAAAAAAAAATTCAGAGGCGCCCTAGGGAAAAGAGGGGAGGGTCTGCCACACACAGAGTAGAGAGAGAAGGAGCCAACCAAACGCACACACAATGGGGGCAGGACCCAAAGCCCGCGAAAGAATCTTTGTGGGCGAAATTTTTTGAGCAAGGGCGGTGGGGCTATCTTCTGGTCAATGGCGAATTTCGATTGGCCAAGATATAGTTAGGGCTTCGCAAAATTAAAGTGGGCGACCGCCAGGGCCTCGCGATAAGGTATGGATAGACGCTTATCGCCTGATATGCGACTAGTAGAGTCATAGTATCGAGGCCATCGTTATGTCCGAAATATTAGGTCAGCAGAGTGGAAAAGCGGGTATTCCGGTTCTACGAAGTAAACTTCTTCCTCAACAAACAATTCTTCGCTGCCAGGATCCTGTGCACCGGCGCATGTCTGCTGTGCCGGAGCTTAATTGACTAGTGATGTTGTGCAGCCTTGCAGTACAACACAATCTATGCTATGGCAACGCATCCGGGGTTTGTCTTGTTGTTTCTCGTTGCAGATGCAGTCTTTTCGCCTCACAGCATCAAGAGGATGCTGAAGGGTGGCAGACAACAAATTCTTCAAACGACGTTACCAGGGAATATTATGTGCTCAAATATGCTACATGTGCTACTTTGTGTCAATCACAACAAAGAAACAGGACATTGGTTTTGAGTGGGTGTGTTTATTGAAACTCCATACACTGGTTCAAGCTGTGTTGCTCTTGTGCTTGTGCCTTTCCTTGCCTTATCCAACGCGCTTCTTGCTATGCTATAAAGATGAATGAATGTTATGAAAAACAAAAAGGAAAGGCTCACAATTCGAGCCGATGAGGAAGGGGGTATTTTGAATAGGGTAATGTGCTTTCTTTTTTCTTGATTTTGCTTTTCTATTTCGTGGAAGTCGTGGATCATAGTTCTCGTGTGCTTTTAGGTGCCGTGGTATCGTAAATCAAAACGCCCATTGCCAACCACCAGTGTCAACAACCTCTTCACTTTTGTCATCTTTTCAGTCTCTTCTATTCTTTTCCAACGATTTTCGGCTGTCGACGAGCTTCCTAGAGAGAAAGTAACAGACAAGAGACAAACAGCGACGCGAGACCGAGACTGGCTCTTCCAAGCCTAGCCCTCTTTATCTGTTCAGTGTCTGATGTTCTGTCCATTCATTTCCGTCAGGAGCTCGCCACTCGCCCTTGTTTTTGCAACCTCTTTTTTTGTTTCCAATAAAAATCCGGCCGGTTGATCCTAGGGATGTCTCCCATAGGACCTAATAGGATAGAGAGAGATGGACAAAGCAGATAAGAGGCAGAGACAATCAACCCGGGATGACAACCTGTTCCAAGGTGTGTCTATCCTGTGCCTTTTCTTTGCCTTTCCCATCTGTGTCCTGTCAGAGGTTGCGTGGTTTAAAAAATAATGTCGTAATTCGAAAAAAAGGAAGAGACGGTGAGTGACGAAATGAAAGTGCCGTGTCCTGGCCGTAGCTGATGAGCAAGTGATGTGTCTGGGGTATATGTGTGTGTGTGTAGAACCGCTTCCATCTTCGATTTTCATCGCGGAAAGCAGCTCGTTTGGTCGTTCTTCTTCATGCTGGGTTTTTCTTTGCATTTTTGTTGTTTATTTTTTTCGTCCGACTTCCATCTAGCTGTCGATGTCGTCGTCTTCTTCCTTGTCTTGGTTGTCATGGTACATGTCAAAGCTGGGGAAGCTGTAATAGTTTGCCGAGCCTGGAAAGAGTCAATAAACTGTGGAGACAAGGAGAGCGCAGGAGGAGAGCGAACTTACAAGGGCTGTGTGCTTGCAGGTCGTCGAGCGAGTCGCTCGTATGCGTCGAGGCAGGTGATGAACCAAACACCTCGTCCGTGTTGGCCCGTCTACGGCACGCGTCGACGGAAGCGTTACCGGCAGACCGAATGCTACTGCTACTGTGACCGCCGCCGCTGCTGCTGACCCCAGTAGCCCCGCTGTGGCCGCGGCTGGCGCTCACCACGGCCGCGGCCGACGAGCGACGTTCGCTGCCGTGCGGCGACGACCGCCGCGAACCGCCCATGCGGTCAAACAGGGGGCTGCCAGTGAGAGAGGCGACAGGGGACGTCGCACACGACGACAGGTAGGCGACGTGGTTGAGCAGGTCGGTGGCGCGGCGGTAGCTGCTGTAGGTACCGCTGCTGCTACCGGTGCTGCTGCCGGTGCTGTTGACGGCGTTGGGGTTGGTGTGGCCGCCACTGCTGTTACTGCTGCGATAGGACGTGGGCAGGGCCATGTCGAGGGCGTGGTTGCCGGTGGAGGATGTGAAGAGGGAGGGTTCGGTCACAGAAGCTCGGAGAAGGCGCGGGCGTCGCTGGCCAGAAGATCGGGATGCTGCCCGTGGATGCATTTTTGGGGGTTGAGAGGTTCGGGGTGTACTTTTATATGTATTGCGATAAGAACACCACAAAAATAACGAGTGCGGCCAAAACGTCAACAAAGACAGTGATGACGTCGTTGGCGTCGCTTGGTGTTGTCGAAGACGGGCGCGCGCTGATCGGGGTTTGGTGGGAATCGATCGTGGGCGCTGGCGATCGGGGGCGAAAAAAGAAATGGTGAGTGTGATCAGAGTCGATAAAAGTTGATGCAATGGCAAGTTAAGATAAACGATAAAACGACAGACGACCCTTTATAAAAGATCCGAAGAGTGCCAAAGTGTTGTGTTGTGTTATTGATTGTCGAGTGTTATTGTTGAGCGAGTGAGTCCAGCTGGAGCCTTGTAAGAACGTATACTGAGTGTGCGTCCTCGGTGCCGATAAAAGTGGTTTTTCGACAGTGATTGCAGAGAAGAGTGAGAGTTGCCAGAGCTGTCAAATGTTGTGCGCGAGGCAGGTTATGAAGGTGATAGAATCCAAGAGTAAGAAGTAGAGATAAAAGAAGAATAGAATAAAATATAAAAGAATAAAATATAAGATAGATTATTAGAAAACGATGGAGGGTAATATGTAGCTGCAGCACGAACACGTCCAACGCAACAGCAATATATATCCGAATATAATGTATGCAGCACGAAGAAGGAAGATCGAGACTTTGGAAGAAAAGTGAATGGAAAGAGAAAAAGGAAAAATTAGGAACAAGAAGCACCGTGAGCTACAAGGAAGGGGGGCCCTATTGAGCTTTAAGGGGGGGACGCGAGAGGAGAAAAAAAGAGAACGAGGATGGATACGAACATCTGCACGCCTCACGCCCTCTTTCGCCTTATGGCTCTGGCCACACTCCCACCACTCCTATGGTGCATGCCCACCACCACCACCGCATCCACCGTCCCATCCACCGACCCCAAGATACCGACTCGGTTCATGGGTGGTGGTGCTATTCCAAACGGGCGACACGACACCGTTTTTTCTTACTTCATTTTGCTGTTATTTCTTTTTTAATTATTATTACAGCATGTTTATTTTATTTTGTTGGGCTGAGGTGGACAGGGGGAGCTGGACGGGGGCAGGGGAGAGTGGAAGTGCGGGAGAAAGAAAGAAGGCGAGAAAAGAAGGAAAAAAGAAAAAGAAAAGAAAAGACAAAAAGGAGAAGGTCGAAATAGGGAGAGGCCGACGAAAAGGGGAAAAGGCGAGCGAGCGAGGGAAGTGGAAAGAGGAAAGAGGAGACCAAAAAACCAGGAACCCGCAACCCATGCATCGCTGGGACCTGGGACCGACAGGGGGTGTGCGCGTGGGTGTCAACAGGGGGGAAGACTTTTCAAAAAGACAAAAAGAGGCAAAGAGACACGCCAGACCAGCCCAGGCCGGGCCAGGCCACAAGACGCCAACGCAGCAGTGCTGATTATCCACACCCACTCTCACCCCCAGACCGTTTAAGTTCACATCTGTTCTTTCGATTGTCGTTTGTCTTGCTCGTTCTCACGTTCCTGTCTCCTGAGGTCGCCTCCCACTTTGGAAGCTCCTTTCAGGGGAGCTCATTTTGGGAAATGTCGGGAAACATTTGTATTGAGACAAACAGACGACGAAAGACGGCCGGCCATGCCACTTGTCAGTCGGTGTTTTCCAGGGCATGTGGAAGAGGAAATGGGCCCCCTACTCCATATGATATGGATAATGAAAAAGAGTGGAGGTTGGGCAACGAAGCACGATGCTTTCGCAGCAGTCACCGCCTTTCACGACATGCGTTCAACAATGGAGAAAATGGAGCTCTCTCATCTTTCTAGCCTTTCTTTCTCCGCTTCTTTGATATTTTTTAAAATGCATCAAAATGGGGTAAGATTACTCGTACAGGGTCACAGAAGCACGGAGCACTCACTCAGCGCACAAAATCAGCAAAAACAACAGCAAACCGCTGCTCAATATTAGAAAACCGCTGTTGTCATTTCTTTCCCGGCAGACCTTGCGCGTGATATGCCGAAGTGCGTGAGTGAGCATGGGCAGATGCGTGATGCGCGTGGATGCGCGTGAGAGGAAGATGGAGACAGAGAGAGACAGGCCTGTCTGGGCATGCGATATTTGCGTGCTTTGCGGTCTTTGCGTTGTTTTCCGGTCCTCCTTCCGAGCGCTGTTCTCATCCAATAAATTCCGAACCAAGGCGTGCGCAAAACCAGAAAGAGCCAGAGAGGGATAAAAAGATACTGTCCCGTGTGCAGTTCGTTTTTTTGTCTTCTCTCTCTCTTTTGAGTCGTCGATACGGGTCGTATTACGGAGGGGCCAACCGTCAACTGATGCCCTTGTTCCAGTTGTCAGTGTGCCGTTTGCAAGGTAGTTGTGGACTGGGTGGACTGGCGCGGTCCCCTTTTTGCGAGACCCGGACGGAGCGCAGACCGTTGGGTTGGGCACCACTCTGCAAAGGAGGTGTGGGTCCGACTCGCTGCGTACGTCTGGAGCTCCGTCGATGTGCGATGTGAAGAGGGGAAAGAGGAGAGGGAGGAGAGGAGAGAGAGACGAGAAGAGGAGACGAAGAGAAGAGAGGAGAGGAGAGGAGTCAGGAGGGCGGACGACTCCTTCCCAGAATCGGTGTGCGAGTCGCTCGAGTGGTCTGTTTGGAGGGCAAGAGCGCCTGGCCGACGGACTCAGGTACAAAGTAAGACACGGAAGGCGGAAGGTGGAGGGCGGAGGGCTCTTCCCACTCCCTCCCTCCAAGATGTGTGGCACCACAACAGGAAGGGGCGGACGCCATCGCCCCCCTGTGAAGCGTAAACGTCGAAAGTATCACGTCTTGGCTTATGGCGCTCTTTCGATGCACCAACTGTCCGGGCTAGGGCACATCTGCCATCCCTTACGTTCAATGTTCGACCGTTCAACACCCGCACCGCGTCCTTTGCCGGTCGTCAGCCATTCCTTAGATGCTACGCTACAAGATACTTGCACAAGAGTTCTCCCTGTGTCCAAGACCTGACCAAAACCGACTTGTGTGACTTATCCGAGACTAAGACCGCGGACCAGCTGGACTGGACCACCCGGGGAAGAGGGTCGGCGCGGCCGGCTCGGGCGGGCGTCGGTTTTTTTCTATTTCTTGTTGTTCTTGTCGCTCTCTTCTGGTCTTCACTGCTTCGTGCGCGTGTCTCATTCGCTGTGGCCCGCCCCCATGGCCAGTCTTTGGGTACCGTCTCTTCGCTTTTGGCTTTTTTGGCTTTTTGTCCCATTCTACTGGACGTCACACGCTCAGAAATCCAAACCAGTTGGGTACAGATACATATGTACATGTACGTGGACGGAGCCATGCTCCGTTTCTAATTTGTCTCGACGTTTTTCGGGTGCAGCATTTGGCTGTGCGCTGGACAAGTGGAGAGACAGACGACAGTCTCTGTTCGATTTGGGCTTCTCCTTTTCTCTCAATTTTTCTTCCGCTCATTCATTTTTGATTCCTGGTCTGCTTCCTCTTGAAAGAAAACTGATGTGCCCCAAAAAGGAAAACAAAAATAGGGGGATTCAATTAGAGCCCGTGTTAGTGGATTGGCGTATTCCGGAAGTAGGGGGATTCACTGCTAGTGCCGTCTGAATTAGTGCAGTGGTGAGGAAAGAACAGCGCTAAGAAAACAGAAAAGCCAGAAGCGTGCTGATCGATGCCGCGACGTGTTAAGACAGGGGGGCCTCTTCTTTTTTTTCTTTTTCTTTTCACTGTTTTGGCTTCCGTTCCGCTGTTCCCTTCCTCTGGGACATTCGCCTCCCCCTTTTTCTCTTCCCATGTCTCAGCGGATCCCAGCGCCCATCGACCACCTCAGCACCTCAACCACCTTCATCTATCTTACCACCACTTCAACCACCTCATCAGCGATCTCGACCAGCCCCGGCGTATGGCCGCGTCGCTCGTCCTTCGATCTCAATGTTTTGCTATCTTACTACTCCGTACTCCGTAAGATGCTGGGATTTTGGAAAGATGCCCTGTCTGTCAGTGTCGTGGCCCCGTCCCGGGTGTTCTTGAAATTCTTGCTTTTGTCAGGCCCTTTCTTTTTCCCTGCCGTTTCATTTCCATCATTTATTTTGTTCATTTGACGTTCATGAACCTCTTCTCTGCCAAGGAACAGCTCAAACCGTTGTTCAGCGTGCCGCAGACCGGGGTCCATCCATTTCATCCTCTCTCTCTCTCTTCTCACGAGCCCTCTCCCACCACTGTATTCGACCATACCTTTTTACCCCTACCCGGCTTCGGCCAATACGGAAGCAGCCGGTCAGGAAATCAACATCGTCATTGACTTTCTGGCCCTGCCCTGCTTTCCCCCTTCCCGTCCCTCGCCATCACGTGTTCCATGCACCACGACAGAATTCTGCCAGGAGCCTTCAACCCCTCCGTCCCTCTTTTCCACAACGATGCTGTCCTGCCTTGACTTCGCTGAATTGCTGCCGGGGAAATGTAGCCTTCCAACATCTCGTCCAACATGCTGCAATGCAAAGCAAATCCCTTTGTCCTTGTCCTTGTCCTTGCCATACCGTCATACACAACAAACTCGTCCGTCCCCCCCGGACGTATCTCGTGATAAGCCAACTGGGCCTCAAACAGTTCCTTACGAGATACCCTGTTTGCAACTCCGTACATGCAACAAGTAGACACGGTTCTGTAATCGCATAACCCGGCGTCCCCTGTACGCCGTAAGTGCTACAACAACACCGTACTCCGTACTCCTTCGTAGCAGAGAAAAGCGCCTCTGTATCACACCGGTTGTATGTATGGACCCTTTGTTTCTTGTTGTGGATGTCCATCTTTCTGCCCAAGCCCACCCTCTTCTTCAATAACGCTCCTTCTTTTGCTTTGCCGGCCGCTTCTTGCCGTCCATTCCCAAGGACAAATCAAGTCCATGACATCTTTGATACTTTGTGGGAGTGGGCGGCAAAAAGGCCAGAACACACGGCAAAGACGTTCATGGGAGATATGAACTCGAAAGAGGGCCGTATGCAAGGCAAAATGCCAGTTCCAGACTGCGCTCTTTCTACATCTCTCTATACAAACGAGTGCAGGTGGATAGTGCCCAACAAGATGGTCTTCCCGTGTTCCTGCGGAGGAAACGACCCTACTCAGGATCCATTGGCCTACGGTGAATTAGTCGGGCTGGTGAAAAAGAGCTGGAGGAGAAATATACGAGTATACATGTCGATCCAGGTTCTGGACTGTTGTCGCGGTTCTCGCTGTGTTCTTGTCTGTTATTATGCCCTTTCCGGGTCGCGCAGCGTTTGTCCTTCCCCCATAAAACGTACTACCTTCCACTGCTGAACACGCCGGCTGCAATGCCGCTGGCCGCTGTCACCGGATTAAACACTAGTACGGTTGGACTGTGTTTTGGGAGTGCTTGGTTTGATTTATTTAGTTTTATTTATTTAAATAATAGAGTAAAAGTAATTTGGAAAGTGAACATAATTTTGTATTTGTTTATCTGAGATGGTAAAGCCTATTTATTTATTTTAAGTTCTTTCAGACAAAAAAAAAAACCCAAACTACTCCATATCTTTTAAGCCTTATAATCTTTTTAATAATTTACCGTCTGAGTTTTATGTATTCAAATACTCAGTAGATCTCATTCTCCTAAAATTTTCATATAGTCACGCGTGCCATTCAAAGACAACTGGCAACATCCAAGACAGAAAGGCAGCAGTGTCGCAGCACACCCTCTTCCCCATGCTCCCCCCTCTGGGGTGCTCTGTGGGGGATCATCTCTACATGACTAACGAGATGGCGGGAACGGTGCATGTGCACTTTTTGCGCCAGCGTGGAGAAGGGGAGAAAAGAAAGACGCAAAAACGAATGGACATGCCTCATGGTGCGACAAGATTGGGCCGGCCGGGCAAAGTGGGCAGGACAGCGCGTGGGATCGAGGATTTGTGATGGGGGCACAAGGCGGGACCATGCAGCATCGACATACAAAACGCTTCTCTATCCATGCCGATACCGGTTTTCGTTTTTCATCAGGGAAGAGGATTTGGTAAACAGAAGAGATACTGGCCACGGCAGCACGCTGTCTCATTTGACGGAAGACGCCATGATAGCTGCGATAGCCGTCAAATCCCACGCTTCACGACGGGCATCCAGTGGCCATGCTTCACAGCCACGCTCGCTGGCGGGGACGGTGGTCACTTCTTCCCACGCATGGCGAGATACCTCCGGCCGTCTTGCGTGCTTGGTGGGCGGGCGTAGGCTGACAAGCAGCTGATCATCTTGAATATTTTCAAAGGTCTTGACTGGGCGAAAAATTGAGGGCGCGATAAATCGACGGCTGAAGTGATTGGCTACATGGTGTAACGGAAAGATATCGTTCGTATATGCTTCATATTATTTGACACGCAAAGCAAACCAAAAAAAAGGTGGCTAAACCAATAGAAATATACCACCCCCAACTGTCCTCCCGCTGATCGTGGTGCACACTTTTTCAAGGCATCTCACGCGGCGCCGCTTTGATACGTCGAGCCGAGTGAGCCGGATTGGAAAGAGACACGAAGACGTTGCTCAGTGGTCGATGCTTGTAGAGGGAAGAAGGAGAGCATCGGGTCAGCATTCGGGCGTTGCATGATCATGATTTGTTGAACTTTGCCAAGAGGAGGATTGTATGTTCGGGGGAGGGGACGTAAAATGGGCAACGAGAGCGAGGAAAAAGGGTGGCAAAACAAAATAAAAAGATGTGGCTTACTCTTCCCAGGTTCTGCCCTGCACGGCTTCGAGCTCCTCTGTTGTCATACGGTGACCGTTTGTAAAGTAGCCTTTGAGTGGGAAAGGAAATAGGTTAGTCACGCTGTACTACATTCTAAAATGGTTGGCGGGCGGCATCTTACCGGCATTGATTTTTGCGTCGATTTCGACTCTGGAGTCGGCTGGAATCCACTCCTCGGGAAGCTCGACACGTTCGTGAATCGGAATACTACAGGGAGGAGAAGGAAACGAGTCACGCATTAGTCATCCGAGGACGGGCCACGATACATGGAAGATGCCGATCATGGAGTTTTGTTCATACCCTTGGCCGACAATGGCATCGTATTTCATGCTGTAAGAGAACTAGGTTAGCACAGCTTGTTACTAATTCATCAAATAGACGAACCACGTCGTCATGGCTCGTTGGGGTATACGTACTTGCTCATGCTCAGCATCCGGTCGATCTTTGTGATACCGAGCCAGTGCAGAATGTCCGGCATCAGAGCCTGGAAGCGCATGTCTTTGACGCCGGCAATGTTCTCGGTCCGCTTGAAGTAGTCGGACGCACGGTCTTCGCCTCGCTTTCTGGCATTGTACACAACTTTGACGCGCAAAAATAGCGTTAGTAATAGCCGTGATATAAATAAATCATAAGACAGTTTATGGGATCGGAGTCGGTCGTACGGTACTAAACAAGGATCGTCAGTATACGGCACAGGTGAAAGGAACACGAGCCACATGGTAAGGGACCGCTTCCACTTACTTTTGTTACTTCACCAAGAGCACGGCCCTCTTTTCTGAAATAGATCACAACACCACTGCCACCATTCTGTGCCTCTTTGACGGCTTCCTCGATGCCGTAGATGAGATACGGCCGGCACGTGCAGATGTCGGAGCCGAAGACGTCGCTTCCATTGCACTGCACAAATGTTAGCAACCGGCAGCTCACAATAATTGCACACTGCTGCCCTTTAATAACTCACCTCGTCGTGGATTCTCAGTGCCAGCCGGACACTGGCGTCAGACATCTTCGCAGGGTCACCAAAACAGTACACAGTGAGGCCACCTGGTGGTTGTATATTAGTCTTGCCGGGTCTGTCTCATGTATTCGTGAACATAGTAGACTCACCGATAGGAGGTAGGAAGATCTTGATGTCGCCGCGGGTGATGAGCTGTTGCGAGGTCAGTTAATATGCCGGAGCCTTCTTGATAAAATTCATTCGGCGAAGCTCACCTCGGGGTAGCTGCCGCCGGTACTCTCGAAAAGAGACCGCCGGAGAGTGCCCTCGTCTAAAATGTGTTAGATAATTTCTAATTCCTTGCGTCGACGCTTAGAAGAATGCTAAACTTACCAATTCCGAATCTCTCAGCAACTCCTGGCAAATACCAGACCTAGAATAACACATATTAGCACCAAAGTTAACCCTCCGAGAATGGCTACCCAAGAAGCTTTTCTTACAGGCTCAACAGCGAACTTTGTCACCGCCAACTCGCCCTTGTCATTGAGGCAGACCTTGCCATCAGGAACACTAAAGGAGACGAACGCATGACCGTCAGCAAATATTATACGGCAGGATGAGTCTCGGGGACATTGTAGGATAACTTCGTCACGTACAGTCTGCCTTTGCGGACACTGTCTTCGAGCTCCGGAAGCTGGAGATATTGTGTTAGTAGTGGCCAGTAAGCCCAGATCAGAAATTCCGGGAGAACTAACTCTCATGTGCGCCTTCGTGACCGCAATTGTAGGGCGAATGTCAACTGGAAGATACTGTTAGCTCTTGCCCCAAAGCTGCACCGGTCGCAACACCTGGGATACGCACCGTTGTCCTTGTCCATCACGTCCTTGAAGAGGGTCTGAGGCAAGTGGCCCCATGGGTCCATTGCAACAATCTTCTTCTTGTCGGACCATTGGGGGAAGGGTCCGATGGTGACGGCCGGCTCGGTGTTGGTGAAGTCCGGCCTGTGACTGGGTTAGTTGTATATTCTATGTTGGTGATACCGGCAGGTGTTCCCCTTCAAACAACGGCACACGTACCGATGGTCAGCATTCAACTGCTGGCTCGCAACGGCAAGGGCATAGTAGATCGAGTATGAACCGCCGTGGGCTAGGAGAAAATTATGTCAGTTTTGGTGAAGGGGCAGAGAACGGCTGGTCACGAATAAATCCTACCCCCAATGGCTACACAGCAAGAAACCACGTTAGCAAGTGCCCTCTAAAATTGTATATTTCACATAGAGGTGACATAGGAAGCTCACCATTTCGCCGTCGGATCGTTGATGCTGCTCGAGAGACAACGATGGGACCACGCTCCATAGGGTCTTCGGCGCCCCAGTTCATGGGGAACGGGTTGATACCGATCTGATTGGGATAGGTCCTGCCAGCCCATATTAGAACACCGTACTTATGAGAATTGGGGGCAACGCGTGGGACAGCGTAACTCACGTAAGGATGATCCGCGAGGTGAAGGTCGACTTGGGGCTCGACGACAGTGTTGGGCTACTGGCCAAGGCAGTCTCTGCTTCCGTGGGCGGCTCCGACACGGGGTTGACTATCGTAACCGGGGCAGACAACGCCGCAGGGCTCAGGGCAGACGCTGGCGCAGATGCCGTGGCCGGAGCCGGCGCAACGATGGACGATTTGACAGCGGCGAGCAGCTCTGCCTGAGACTTCTGCATCTGCTCCAAAATGCCGGCGATGTGCTCCGTTCCGGCCGGGCCGGAGCTGGCCGCTGAATCGCCGTTGGTGGTCATTGTAAAAAAGATAGTATGCCGAATGATTCAAAAGGACTGTAGATTGCTCCGCGTAGTACTACGTGTAGCGATTGCACGAGAAAGGGGTTCAATCACCGAGAATGGAAGGAACAATGGGTGAAGAAAGGGGATGGATGTAGGAACGAGAACAGGACAAAGGGGAAAGCACGAGGGGTAAATTGGGAAAAAGCAATGGGAGGGCAGGCACGTAACACAGCCAATCTAGTAAGTGACAGCTAATACAGTGGATTGACCGATGACGGCAGGAAGCTCCTTCCGGTTCTCGTTGACAAGAGAGAGTTTGGTAATGGGACGAGGTCGACAGGGCAAGAGATAGTATGCAACCGAGATAACAAAAGAGCCAGAACAAATAAGTCCAAGAGACGGAGGCTGGCGGGCTGACCGGGGTAGCTCCGGGCAATCTGCTAGAGGATTCGAGGTGGCCAGGTCCGCGGTGTAGATAGATAGCGGGCGGGGAAGGAACTGATATGCTGTACCTGGTTTGAGAGGAGCACACTACGTGAATGATACCATTATCTACTCCGTATATGTGGTGAATTGGAATGAGCGATGGGGGGTTATGCTGTACACATCACCGGTGCACATAAAGGTGAGCAAGGAGGCAGGTGCGTTGGGCGCCTCCTCTTCTGCCGCACCTGCCCGCATCGGCGTTCAATTGTTATTACAACTCGCTCAAAGGCGACAACTTTCCCAGTTTCCTGGTGTCAGACAAACTCGCACGCTTCGCGACTCGCTCAACATTATCCAAGGCCGGACCCAGCCGGTGAGAACATGTGACGTATTTTTGGCTGTTATCAGGGGCATCCCTTGGGTTGTTGGTCGTGCTGTGCACTCCGCAGGCCTGTCGGAATGCTGCTATCAATCACGGGGTCCACCAAGCAGTTACCTAAAACGGACAGGGCGCGGGACAGGTGAGTGGGCGAGAGGTGGGTCTCAAACAGTCCAATACGGGCTGGGTTCGCTGCGCTGGGCCAGGCACAGATAAGTGGGGATTGACAAGGCAGCGTTCCTACTGGAAGCAGCAGGTGCAACCGCAACGTGCAAAGGACCATCGCCTGGCGCTAGCGGTGTCTTGCGTTGGGTTGGGCACTGAGAGGGGCAAGTTCACCGCCTGGGGAAACGACGCTCACAGCCTGCAAAAGGGAGAGGGGCAGGCAGCGCAAGCTAAACTTGCGACAAGGCGCACTTTGGCTTGACTTGCTGACTACTGCCCTAAAACTCGTGCCGCAACGCCCCGACAGAGCGCCCCATTATCCAGCCAACCACGTTTCGAACGCGTGCGCACCACGAACTGCGCCCGGACTGTGTTTTTGCGCAAACCGAACAAACAGCGACAACACTGTTGGGACGAAAGAGATCCCAAGTCACCGCCCTTTCACTACACGCAATACGACCGACCTCATCCACCTGCAGTTAATCGACCCCGTCGCTCGTCTCCACCACCCTTCGAAGTCCTCCCCTCCCCTCCCTCTCCCTGCCTCCGGCCGCCGGAGTCGACTGCCCGTTATGGGGAAACGCAAGAGCTCCAGCAAGCCCCAAGGTCCCAAGAAGGTGAGTTGCTCGGCTCTTTTGGCTCGCCTGCTGTCTGGGCGCCGGTCGTCTCCAACCATACACGGGACAGCTCGTTGCTGACATGACAGGCCGACCCGCTTCCCACGACCTTTACCTGCCTCTTCTGCAACCACGAGAAGTCTGTCGCCGTGAAGCTCGACAAGAAGCTCGGCATTGGCTACCTGGAATGCAAGGTTTGCGGTCAGAAGTTCCAATGCGCCATCAACTGTACGTTCCCATGCGCCCTCACGAGGTCACCTGAATTTGTATCTATCGAAACAAGAAGAGACTGTGGTAGCTAACAAACGACAGACCTTTCCGCAGCGGTGGATGTTTACGGCGAGTGGGTAGATGCAGCTGGTAAGCGACCCTTGCTGCCCGTTGTTCTATGTTGCGCACAACTTGTACCTCCATGATCGATTTACTAACACAAGCTTTGTTAGATTCCGTGGCCAAGGAAAAGGTCGAGAACGAAAGCAGCGGCAGCAGACTGGGCCTCTCGGATCCAGGTCGCTTTGCGTCTAGCCGTGCAGGCGCATCATCGAGAGACATTGACGACGACGACGACGGTGGAGACAGACGATACGCGGGTGACGGGGTCGTGGACGACGACGAGTACTGATGCGCGGACAACAGGCTTCAGCTGAGGGTGGTGGAAGGTGCACGACGCCAACGGTACGCTGTCCAGGCCTACGAACTGCTACTAGCTGTGCTACGATGCAGGGGATCTCTGGGGCGCAAAATGGGTTCCTTAGAAGGATACACGAGCTGGATTCAAACGGATTCATACAAGGAACTGGTTGGGGGCTAGGCAGGACAACAACGGATGCGGTGGTAGTTGGCGTTTTAGGGAAGGCCTGGAGATATTTGTTTTTCTTTTCGTCTGCCCCCGATTTGGGTTTGCATGTACTTGTACTATTACATTGTGTAGTAACGATCGCCAAAGTCGCCGAGTCCAGGAATGATATAGCTGTTTGAAAGACATGTTAGACAGTGAAACCGAGAAGATTAACCAAAGGGATAGACTGGGAGAGGGAATCTTACTTCTTCTCGTCGAGGCCCTCGTCGATGAAAGCCGTGACCACGCGCAGCTTGGGGAATTTGCTGGCAAAGTTGGACACACCCTCCGGGCTGGCAATTAGGTTGAGGAACAGTATCCGTTCCTCAGGCACACCGCGAGACTTGAGCACTTCCACGGCCATGATGGCCGACCCGCCCGTCGCAAACATGGGGTCGAGCAGCATCACCCAGCGGCTGGCAATGTCCTCGGGCAGCTTGTCGTAGAACAGCTTGGGCATGGCCGATTCCTCGTCCCGCTGGATCAGGATTTTGCCAATGCGCACCGACCGGCAGCAGTCGCGCAGGCCCTGCTCCATGGCCTCGCCGGCGCGCATGATAGACACGCCGCAGATCTTGCCTTCGAACTGGAGGCCCGCGTACGGACGGCCGACGGGCGTCGTCACGCTGCGCTCGACTGTGGGCAGGTGGTTGAGGCCCTCCTCGACAAGCAGCCGAATGATACGGTTGGAGTAGAAGATGAAGTCGCCCCGGTCGGTGTTCTTATCGCGGATGATGCTGCGCCGCCGTGTTAGTCCGGAGTACACCGACAACTCTTTTCACGGGGTGCCCAGGCATTCAGGTACTCACGAAAGCAGGGCAATGAGCTGGGGCGTCTGCGGGAGCACCGTCACCGTCTCGAAGTTCACCGGCGTCGAAACGGTGGCCGTGGGCTTCTGACCATCAGTCCGGTAGTTGGGGCCGACGCACTGCGTCGTAGGGGTGGTCTTGGAAGCCATAGTGAATGAGATACAGGGAGGAGGTTTCCAGGGCTTGACAATCCAAAAGAGTTCACGATTTTGAGTCGTGGACGTGAAAAGGAATTCGTTCTGTTTCTGACAGGCGTCAAGTCACAATTCACGATGTTGATTGGGGCTGTTCTGCTTTCCGCGGGGTACTGCGTAAGAATGATCGTGCAAGGGAGGGCAGAGAGCTTTATCTGTAGAGCTGCGTTCACGCACAGAGAGCTGTCATACCTTTATCTTGGGGGATGTCGCATGACCTGTTTTTACGCCTTGTCCGTTGGTTGTGAACTTTTTCATAGACGGGGTCTAAAACTTTATGGGCGCTTCTAGTAGTCCGCCAAGCCTGCAGTTTTATCTTGCCTCCTGAATTGGTATCTTACGGGACGTCGTTGTCCACCGCGCCTTCCAAGTCGAGGAATTTCCTTTCTGTTCCCCACGCACCCAGAAGCTGAGCCCCGCCCCCTGCTGGCTGCCGACCACCACGACTAAAAGGCCCAAGTAATAAGAATGCTGATAAAGCTGTAATCGCAAGGAGAGGTCGCGATATGGGCTTGGGCTTCTCGAAATCAACCTGAGCGGAGGCCGGCGCAAGCCTGCCCGCACTTATCTTTTTGCAACGGGAGTGGAGTTGGACGAGTTGGACGAAAGAAAGAGTGGAGCGCTGAACATAGACACAGTGTAATAGTCCGATATCCATACCTCGCACAGTACATTTGGAGAATGACTAATCCAGCTGCTTGGCGCCCCGAATTCCAGAGGCAAGAGACACTTGCTGTATCCGGATTACTTGTTATTTTTGCGCTGGAGGCCTATCCCCGCTACGACAGGCGTCATCACAGCCGTTTCGGCCCCATTGGCCAGGCCGCAGCCAAGCCACCATCGGCCCAGTGCGAGCCCAGTCCAATTCTGTTCAATTCTGTGCCGCTCTCTTGTGCTCTTTGTCGCGGAAAGCAAGATCCTGATTTGTTTTTTTGTAAACAATCTCCAACGACACGACTGCTCCTTCCCTACCGTATCCCTTCGTTTCGCGCGACCACTGAAGCCCATCGCACCTTCTCCCGGTATCCTTCCCCCGAGCCAACTTGCTTAGTAGCCACGGTTGCGCCTTCTCTTTCCATCTGCGATCGACCCCGGCCAACGCGCCTGCTCTTCCCCTGACCGCCGCCAACGTACTTCATTAACTGCGGCCACTTTCACCCATCGCGAGCCCAAACCTCCCCTCGCCAACCACAACTTCTCGACACAGCGCTCGCGCATGGCAACGTAACTCTCGCGACGTTTATCACGCCAGGTCATCTAGCACCGAGGCGCACCCTCCAACACCAGAGAGCTGGCTAGCTTCGATTGCGAACCCTTCGAATCGCGCCCCGACCCCCACTTACACAAACACTTCTCTCCCCTTTCTTCGAACATCGTCGACAACCATTGGACACCAACATACCATTGTGAATCGAAGATCGGCTCTGTATCGGTTCATCCCCTTTCTGGTGGTCGCGCGCGTCTTGTCTAGATGATGTCCACATTCAATGATATGGGCCAGCGCCCCAAAAAGAAGCTCCCAACATACAACGGCAAGCCCGGTCTCAAATCCCGGTCGCAAACATCGACACCACCCGTCACCGGCGCGTCGGAATCATCTCAGTCTGGGACGCAAACCCCGGCCAAGGACATTTACGATTACGACTTTGTCGACGATGCGCCACCGCCGCCGAAATCCGTAACGAAGCCGAGACCGCTGTCTTCCGCACGGCCGCCATTGACGACTCCCCGGCCCAGCAACAAAAGCACAAGCAGCACAGGACTGGCCCCGTCGCCGATGGCGGCATCATCGACCAAGCCGAGACCGCTCCCTAGCATCAAGAAAGGCAACACGGCTCGCGAGACGCTTGAGGCTGCGCGCGGTGTGAAGCGGAAGCCCTCTCCGTACGAGTCTACGCCTGTCCAGCGCCCGAGTGCCAGCGCCCAGCGCCCGAGTGCCGGCGTTGCTGCTTCCTCTCCTTCAGTCAACAGAAATGCATACACATCACAGGCCAAAAAGTCTCTGCGGAAGTCGCCCAGTCCTGGTCCTGTCTCGGTCGGCTCGTCTTCTCCGCTCTTCAAACAGAGCAGAGCGATCAGTAGGGTTACAGAGTCGAGTTCGTCACGACCAGTAAGCTCACCTCTTCGCCAGCGCGTCACAAAGACTCCGCCAAGAGAACCTGCCGGGTTGAAGAGCCCACTGGGCATCCGCTCGCCATCGGCATCGCCAAGAAAGACACCATCGACGTTTGCTGTAGCCTCGGTGGCTAAGGCGGTTCGGAAGCCGGAATCAAAGTCGCCTCACCCGATGCCTATCCGCCCACTCGACAACCCACCAACGAGCAGCGGTGATGCGACGCCACGAAAGTCACCCCAGCGGCCTGCACCGGTCGCGCGGGAGATCCACAAGCCACAGCAGTCAACGCAAAGAAAGCGACGCCGTTTGATCGATACCCTCGCCTCCCAGGTCGAAGAGGAGTCCTCTTCGGACGAGGACGGCAAACCGACAGAAGAAACCGGCGCGAAAGACGAAAACGACGACGACGCGAGTAGCGACGAAGACCCGATCTTGGCAAGATACCGGAATGTACGGAGTACACCTGTGAGCGAGGGCCGTGGAGGGTACATGGATTTAGACAGCCTGGCGACAGCCTCGCCCAGCAAGGCATCGATCGCCCCATCGACACCAGCTACGATCACGCGCCGTACCACGACAAGACGACCCGGTGTCAGGTTCACGTACAATCTGGAGAGAACGATGCTGGCCGAGGAACCGGTGGACCTGGGCGGGCCCCAGGGTAGTGACCTATCTCTGCTGGAGAGTCTGCTGCCCGAGCCCGAAGCCAAGCCGGCTGCGTTCGACTTTGACGAGGACATAGGTGGGTCGTCACAGGGTGCCATCCAGAGCATTCATGAGCTCCGCCAGGCGGGCGCCAATAGCCGGTACGCCGACGAGCTCGTCGATATCATGGATCGTGTTGGTGCACCGAGCTCTGGCAAGCCCTCTTCGGCAAGACGTTCCGCGCTGCTCGAGATGGTCCAAAAGCTTCAAGAAAAGTCTTTCCTGCGGCATTTCCGGGACCAAGGCGCCGAGATGCAGCTGTTCCGAAATGTTGGGAAGGAGACGGATGTTGTGGCTGGATACGCCATCGCCAGCATCGTCATCACACTCCTGGCAAGCGGGTCGGCATCGCACCGCCTCTTGCGTGAGTTCCGGCAGCAGAAGATCAAGGATATGTTTTTGACTCTCCTCGCGATCGACTCGGATATTGTGGTCTATTCAAAAGACCGGAAAGCCAACGTCTCCAATCACATGCGCCAGCAGCTGGCCACCCTCAAAGAGACACTCAAGAAACTGTCAGCAATCTGGAAGCCGGCTACCGTTCCACCATCGCAGTTGTCGCCACGGACAGTGTCTCTACAGGCGTTGCACATGTTCGCGCAACAGCTGCAAGCCGCGTCTGGGGTTATCAGCGGCCTCGACGAGGACGACGGTGCTCTTTCAACAGCACTGACAAAGGAGTTGTTTGGTGTCATCTCGTCTGCACTTCCGTCAGCATACGATGACGACGGGTCGACGCCCGAACCGCCACTTCTGTCCTCTGGACTGTCGAGCGATGCCGATTCGGTCGACTTATTCCTCTCGCTGTCGCTCTTGGAAATGCATTCCGTGTCAGCCATGCAATCCGACATCAGTGCTGAATGGACGCGGCACTACCTGCCCATCATCGCCAGTGCTCTGGGCGAGTCGCTCGAGCGCCACCAAAAGAGCAGCCAACGCCTCAACGACCTGGAGCTACTGGTCCTTAAGTTGGCGCTTAACACGGCCAACAACAATCCAGACGCTGCGCGGTACTATGTGGACAAGGGCCTGCTGAGGCAGTTGGCCGAACTGAGCGCCGGTGCCCTTGCTGGTGTCGTCCGCTCGGCAAAGACGGGCGAGGAGTTTGCCTCCGAGGCCCTGAACGAGCTGTTGCTCATGCTGGGCGTGATGATCAACTTTTCGGAGAACGACGCTGCTGCGGGCGAGACCCTGGAACAAGGCGGTGGATTGGCCGTGTTCGACCGGCTTGGCAAAGCCTTCCTGGACGGCACTGCTGTTGCATCTGAGGTAAGCTTTATTGTAATTACCCGTCTCAATTTACTGAAACCAAATACTAACATAACCGTCTAGGCCGACTCGGAAGAGAAGTCACAGCTCAACGTGGCGTTTGCGTACCTCTCGATTCTGCTCGGATATCTCTGTTTGCACGACCCTATCTACCAGGCATTTAGGCAGCTGTCTCCGAGCGGCAACTTGAAGCCGCTGCTGGAGTCGATCCGTCAGTTTATCATCCTTCACGATCAGATTGGCAAGGCCGAGAACTCGGAGCATGGCGCGGAGGCCAGCCACTTTACAGCACGCCTACGGGCGCTTGCCCAAGAACTGGATGCCCGGGCGTAGTTAGGGAAAGTGGTATTTTGCGATTGTTTTCTGTTTTGTCCTTTTCTTTTTATGTATGACTACCACGACTTGGAAAGGGATAGGGTGAGATCTGTGAGAGAATAGAGGCGGAAAGGAATGGACAAGAATGGACGACAGGGGAACCACGGGGTGACATGGGGGACGGGAATACACCAGCTTCAATTTTGACAAAGGGAGATGCACTGCTAGAGATACGGATACCTCCTTGTTTTTTCTTGTATTTTTTATATTTTCCTGTCATGAACTCCAACGCTGCACTGGTTTTGCAATAATAGTGAAATCCATGGTTCAGAAGACTGCACTCTCCCGCTTGTTTTCTTGTTTCTCAGTTGTCCACGAGTATTCAAAATAAGTCCTCGACTTTTGTAAGATTACACCTGGTACGAAGGTTCTTCGTACGGATGTGCCCTTCCGCCATTCATGGGAGACTCATGTCTTGAAGGCCGCTGTTCGTCAACGAACGGCGTCTCGACCCGCACCTTGGACACGCACTCCAGCTCGCTGACGGTGCCCAGGTGCGGGCGTGTCGCATCGCCGGGACGAAACTGCCCGGTGCCCTGCGTTGTCCAGCAGCACTTGGTGTAGTTGCTGGTTGGGTAGCGCCGGCGGCAAAGATGGCGGCTTTTGCAGTCGGCGAGGTGCGACTCGGGGACGTGGAAGACGAGGCGGAAGACAGTGGCGGCTATTTTGTGCGAGTAAATTTATATGTTCATTATTCTTTTCCAAGCTTATTTCTCGAGGAAGGAGAGGTGCTGGAGGACTGTCACAGGTGTGATCACAGACAGCACTTTCTAGCAAAGGAAATGTCTCGCGTCCTACTGCAAGGCCTATTGGTAATAAGTATTGCAGTTCCGTGGGGACCAAAAGCAAGGTACAGCAGATAGTAAGGCACGGCTCTTCGCAAATCAGCATATAACCCGACTTGAACCCGGAGACTAGCATTGTTGCTGGGACATTTTTTTCAAGTGTCCATGTTTACTTCATAGGTCCAGCCATATCAAAGATATTCCCGCCAGAAGTGCACAAGTACACGCCTCACCGCCTGCTATTGTTTATAAGACCGAGAGTTTATGTTCAAATCGCTGTTCGGAATGGACGGCAAGTGCCGGGTCGTGACGAAAAGCTGGACCTTGGTCCCGAGCAATCTGGCTCACCGGGAATGTGGTGTTTCTCCGGGAATCAGATGTGCGTCCTGTGGCCGGAAACGGGAAGTGTAAAGTGGAATATTAGCCGTGAAGCAAGCTGGTGACGATGACGGCGATGATGCCAATACGTCTGCCGCACCACGATATCGTGTCCGTAGCCTTTCTTTTGTGTACGGTGTGATATGTGCGGTCAATCTGGAGCATGACAAACGTGTCGATGTACAAATCTGCTAAAAAAAGAAATATGAGATTGTGATGACAGCATCTTTTGTGTTGTTAGTCCGTACTTTTGCTCGGTGCTACCAAAGTAGGCGAGTGTTAGTGGTTGTTAGTGGGAGTCCAGGCCACTGTCAGAGACTCCCCCCCCCTTGCACGTGAACACTTTACTGCAGGGGGGCACAGCCTACAGGGCCTTGAGGGCCAATCCAGGCCCTTTTGACTCCCGCACCTACCCGCCCAGACGCCGTTGTAATTAACACGCTGACTGTTGGGCGAGTGCGTCTGTGTAAGACAAACGGGCAACAGACGGAAAGACGGACACGGCTCATGACGTCCTTCCTTCCTTGCGAGTGTTTGCGTTCGTTCGCTTTCTGCCTTTCGTAAAGAGATAGGACGGGAAGAAAGGAAGGGGCAGTCGGCACGACGGGACAGAGACAGAATAGAGAAACAAAGGCTCGTTCGTGCCTTCCTGTAAGCCAGGCAGTGAGCTGCCCGAATAAGCCAGGTGCAACCGACAAAGAGAGGGGGAAAGAGGCATTCTGGTAGCTCACGATAGCTGGAGCTTGTTGGTAGCTGGTATTAATAGTAGCTCCAGATCGATCGAGAGCACAAGCGTAGAAGCAGTCATGCCGACAAAGGAAGCCCGCGTGAGCAACACACAGACGACTCCTCCGCAGCCGTCCGGCCTTTTAGATAGCTTGCTGCCTCGGGCTAGACCACTGTGGGCAGGCAGGGGAGGCCTGGCCTGGCGCCGTATGCACCTTCCATCTTTCCCTGCCTTTCTGCCTTTTTGCCCCGTTTGCCTTTCGCCTCTTTGCGCTGGTCGGGGCACTTTGGATTTTCGCCAGTCCAGGCACTTTCTCGTTTCATCGTCCCTCCGTCGCTCTTTCCCTTCGACGCTCTCTTTTCTTCTGTGAGCGCATGTCTCTACGTCGTACTCCGTATAATTCCTCCGCTTCCCCTTTCCGACGAACCTCTCGCCCGCCTTTCCCCTCTCCGTTGCAAATCACCAACACACCAACCCGACGAATCTACAGTCCCAGAACCTGACAATCTGCCAATCGCAAAATTCCCCAACCGAACTCTTTTCTGGTGCCTGGGAACTAGA
The DNA here is from genome assembly GCA_021397985.1 of Sporothrix dimorphospora. Lineage (NCBI taxonomy): Eukaryota > Fungi > Ascomycota > Sordariomycetes > Ophiostomatales > Ophiostomataceae > Sporothrix > Sporothrix dimorphospora. The sequence continues at coordinate 23,283 of WOUA01000002.1, read as the reverse complement.
TCGGATCGTCTTCTGTGCCTTTTTGACATCATACATTTCTTTTATCTTCTCCCTTTCCCACACCAATCGCCGATTTCTTCCTCGCGCGCCTTTCTGGTACTTTGACGTTGGAACATATCTCTTTCGGAACTGTTGTCTTTTGTCTTTTGCCTCTCTTCTCACCTTCTTATCCTTCTCCCTCTCTCGCCCACTCCCACGATTCAGCAACGCCACAGCACACCACCCGCCTTGCGTCGCTCACCGCCGCCTCGCGCCCGCTTACGACCTTTCGTCGCAAAACCGCAAAACCGCTCTTCTTCCTCACCTTGTCCGTCCAGCTGCGCCCTGCATATCGCAAATCGACAGTCTTCAGCACCACGCTGCCGTACCCCCCCTCCGACCCCTTCAAGAAACCTTGCCCGCCCACGTGCAGCGCGCACCCCCACGCGCCTCAGCTTTTTAAATGCCATCACCGTCCAAGCAGCGGAAAATCGCCATTGTTGGCAGCCGCTCCGTCGGTACGTTTGGAATCCCGGCTTCCTTCTGTTTTTTCTTCGCCTCGCTAACCCATCCTAGGCAAATCCTCTTTGGCGGTCCGCTACGTCGAGGGTCACTTTATCGAGAGCTACTACCCGACCATTGAGAATACGTTTAGCAAGGAGATCCGCTACAAGGGCCAGGAATATGCCACCGAGATCGTCGATACCGCCGGCCAGGACGAGTACAGCATCCTGAACTCGAAGCACTTCATCGGCATCCATGGCTACGTGCTTGTCTACTCCGTTGCCTCCAAGCAGTCGTACGAGATGATCCAGGTCATCCGCGATAAAATCCTCGACCACCTCGGCGTCAGCTGGGTGCCCCTGGTTATCGTCGGCAACAAGAGCGACCTACGCCCCGAGCAGCGCCAGGTCACCGTCGAGGACGGCAAGAAGCTGGCCGAGAAGTTCGACTGCGCCCAGATCGAAGCCAGCGCACGCTTCGACACCAACGTGGCCAAGGCCTTTGAGCTGCTGATCGGCCAGATCGAGAAGGCCCAGAACCCCAACGAGCCGCAGGACGGCGGAAAGTGTGCGGTGATGTGAGCTTATCGGCCGACTGCTTAGATTTATGTTCGTTTTCTTTCTTCTCCTTTCGCGCGTTTCCCTTGTAGATGGTAATTTGCGGAGGGTCTATACAATGGTGTTATTTTACATATGGGCAACCGGGAGGGCATGATTTACACTTGCATTTGTTTCTCTCCTTCTCCTTCTTCTTGTCTTTTCTGCATCCGTTTTTTTCTTTTGTATTTCTTATGCTTCATTTGCATCTTCTGTTGCTTCGCTTTGCATTTACGCTTTTTCTGTACATGGAGGAACCATGGAGGGATCGTCACGTTTGCTGCTCGAGCTGCTCGGATAGGATAGGCCAATGCCATTACTTGCAATCTTTCACCCTTCTGCGTCGTCTTTGTCACTCTCCTCGTCCACACCGTCTTCTTCTGTCATCTCCATCTCTGTTTGTGTAGCCCGTCCAAACAAACAGCTGCCGACACGCCGTTTGAGACAACCATGTCTCACCCAGCATAATCGCCGCCACACACTCATACGGAGGACACACATACACTATCTGTACTCCGTAGATAACGAAATCACAATATCTGGTTAAGACGCAGAAGCGATGCTGACAAGCTCTTGAATGGCATTCTGTGGACGCGAGCTCGTCTGGAGCCGACTATCGATTTTTCAGCCTTTGCTGCGTTATCGGGCGAACGCGAGGGGCTGCAAAATGGGGCCCTCCTTCGTTATCGGGTCCTGGGCCTGCAGCCTGGGTCTGGCCCATGCTTTGTTTGTTGCATGGGGGCAGGCAAGGCCCAGCCAGCAAACCAGCCAGCCAGCGCAGCTCGAACCCCACCAAAGACCCAAGTCCCCTGTTGTTGTTCTAGTCGCATCGTTTACCTTACCCTTTTCGTCCATACAAAAGCCACATACTAACTCGACTTAGCGCGCCATGCCCCTCCTTCCGCTCAGCGCCTGAGCCTGGCCCAGCTGAATGAAGGGCCGCCAAAGCCAAAGTAGACACGCCTAAAAAACGAGAGTTCAAAAAACTAGATTGGCCTCATCGCTCCTACTCTGTTTGGTAGTAAACGAACAACGTCCCAAACGAACCTCAGTCTGGTTCCTGCCCTGCAATAAAGCTCTGTTGGTGCTGCTCCTGCCGTCCCAACTCTGTACGTAACTACCCAGAACCTGCCCGGTGACTCCACACGCTCCTGCCCCTCTTCGTCTTTGCTCTCTGACTCTTACCAAAATCCAACAGCATCGCCGCATCGCATCGCGACTTTTTTCTCCTCTGACCGCCCTGCACACCAAACCCCGAACCCCTTCGTACCGTCCAACCCACAACCTCTACCCAACATGCTCGACGTTCTCGACCTCATTGTTGAGCGCGGTGGCAACCCGGCTGTCGTCAAGGAGAGCCAGCGCGTGCGTTTCTTCTCAGATCCTCTGCCACGGGCGACATGCTCGGCGGCGCAATTGCGCGCTCTACACCCTTTCAACCAGGCTAACGTCTTCTGCAGCGCCGTTATGCGGACCCCGAGGTGGTCGACAAGGTCATTGAGTTATGGCAGGACCACCGCAGAACCCTCTACGACGCTACCCAGTACGTGACCCTCCTGGTCTTCGTCGGCACATTCATTTTCTCGTGACCAGACGCCTTGCTAACACACGACCTCCCCCCTCCAGGCTCAACGCCAAAATCAATGACATCCGTACGAACCACCTACCCGCCCCTTGATATTCCTACCTTGCTGTTTTCTAACCATACCGCACCAACCTACAGAGAAGCAGATCGGCGCGAAAAAGAAGGCTAAGGAGAACGCCGACGACCTTCTCCAGCAGAAGATCGCCATTGAGAAGCAGAAGAAGGACCTGCTCGACTCCGCCGCCGTCAAGGAGAAGGCCATGAACAAGGCCCTCGGCAGCATCGGCAATCTGATCCACGACTCCGTTCCCGTCGACAACAACGAGGACAACAACCCCATCATCAACACCTGGGTGCCCACCGACCGCGAAGTCGCCGTCGGCGAGGAGGACCGCAGCAAGCTGCTGTCGCACCACGAGCTGCTGCTGCGCATTGACGGCTACAACCCGGAGGCCGGTGTCAAGGTGGTTGGCCACCGCGGCTACTTCCTCAAGAACTGGGGTGTAAGTGGTTTTCTGTGGTCTTGATTCGGTCCCATCTTTTTCTCGTCACAACTGCTAACTGAATTTTTTTAAACAGGTCTTCCTGTAAGAGCATATCCTCCCATCTTTTTTTGAATAATTAAAAAAACAATTAGCTCACAATCAACCAGGAACCAAGCCATTATCAACTGTACGTCATGATACCCAAAGACTCATACCGTTGGTTAGTAAATGATGTCCATACTAACACATATCAGATGGTCTGGAGTTCCTCACACAAACGCACGGCTACACTGCCCTGCAGTCACCCTTCATGATGTATGTTGCGCTCATCCCTTCAAATGCAGCATTGGATGAGCAATATTTTAACAAATTCCAGGTCAAAAGAGATCATGGCGCAAACAGCGCAGCTTGACGATTTTGAGTAAGTCTTGTCCTCATTATTTGATTTTCATAGTCGATCCAAGGGCAACATGCTGACCACAACTGTAGTGAGCAACTCTACAAGGTCGTTGACGGTGACTCTGAGAAGTACCTGATTGGTATGTACAATTCTGACACGCGTCTACTTTTGAATTTATAGCTACATATGCTAACCTGACAACTTACAGCGAGTAAGTGATTTCCTTCTACGATTGAACATTTATTCGGGACCACGAAATCCCTAACAAGATGTCTAGCTTCGGAGCAGCCGATCTCTGCCTACCACGCCGGCCAGTGGCTGCAGGCAAATGAGATGTAGGTCATTACCATTTCCGAATATCCGATCTCGCCTGCAAATCTTTTCTAACCATCATTCTCTAGGCCTATCAAGTACGCTGGCTTCAGCACTTGCTTGTAAGTTACGCATGGTCTCTTGTACTCTCGGGTCCCTTCCAAAGACTAATGCATCATGTTCCAGCCGTCGCGAGGCTGGATCTCACGGCAAGGATGCTTGGGGCACGTTCCGTGTCCACCAGTTCGAGAAGGTGGAGCAATTTGTTCTGTGTGGTATGTATCTTGTCTGTGTGCCATGAGAAATGGTCCTAACCGCTCCGGTCGCCCATCACTAACACTGTCGTCAGACCCCGAGAAGAGCTGGGAGCATTTCGATGCCATGATCGCCAACTCAGAGGAGTTCTGCCAGTCTCTGGGCCTCCCGTACCGCGTTGTCGCTATTGTCAGCGGTGCTTTCAACCAGGCCGCCAGCAAGAAATACGATCTTGAGTACGTCTCTTTCATCCGATAATCAGCTTTCCTGGGGATTTTCCATACTGACTTTACGTACAGGGCTTGGTTCCCCTTCCAGGCGGAGTACAAGGAGCTTGTCTCTTGCTCTAACTGCACTGACTGTATGATATGACCCTTCCGCCCTCTTTCCCACGAGTGGCAGTAACTTACATGCGAAAACAGACCAGTCCCGCGCCCTGGACATCCGCTACGGCCCGAAGACCCAGACTGATGGTAAGTCGGCTCGTCCAAAAATCAATATTGACCTAATGTCTACTAACTACGTTTCTAGTCAAGAAGAAATACGTCCACTGGTATGTGGATATCTACACATGCGACATACTTACATGATAATGATGACCGCCTTTCTAACGTTATGCTAGCCTGAACTCCACCCTGACCGCCACCAGCCGTACCATGTGTAAGTTTTCCGGACCTGTTTTCCAAGGAGTGGTGGAAGAGATGGAAAGGTGGCTGTGACACGAAGGAAAGCGATGTGCTAACAGAAGTTAGGCGCCATTCTCGAGAACTTCCAGACGCCAGATGGCGTTCGCGTCCCGGAGCCTCTGCGCAAGTACCTGCCCGGGTAAGTAACTTATACCGCCTGTTGGCCAAAAAAAAACCACCCAAATAGGAATCATTGCTGATCGTGACTATTAGTGCCCCCGACTTCATTCCTTTCACCAAGGAGCTGCCCAAGGACTCCACCTCGCAGAAGAAGGCAAAGGCCGCCGAGAAGAGCGCCAAGCCCAAGGTCGCCGCGGCCGCCGGCGCTGTTGTCGCCGAGGTCGGCAAGGCAGCTGATGCGCTGAAGAACGTCAAGGTCTAGAAGGAAAACGACGGTCGACCAGTGAAAATGCAATGCAGGTAAAAAAAAACGCCAAAAATGGCGCCGTTTGGCGAAGGAGGGCATACATGCGAAGCGAGCGGCCAAAGCCGAAGAAGGCCCCTGCCCATGAGAGGGTTGGGTTTTGGTTTTCGGAACACAAACCTGCTTCGTTTGATGTACGAGAAATAAGATGAAATGGAAGTGCGTTGCGGCACAGAAAGAAAAAGAAAAATAACATTTAGGTTTTCATGATATACAAATTTCAGCTACAATTTTTTGGGGCCCGAGGGAAAGACAAACATCGTGAAAAGGGTAATTGGCAGGCCTCAGCTCGAGGACTTTGTGACTTCAGCTCATCCTTGATGGCACCGTTGTGTCTCCTGTCTGCTCTTTCTTGTTGCGTCCTATGCACTTCTAGATGAAGCTCGTATTCCCCTCCCGTGATAAATCCGGTCCTATGTTGTCAAACGCTGTGAGGGCTGAACTCCGAACGTGTCTCGAGCGAATCTCGTCTTTTTCGTTGACGTATATTGGCGGGCAGTGTTTATTCGGACATGACAGGAAGAGGATAGGGAAGAAGAAGAGAAATCCCTACCAAAAGAAGAAAAAGGACGGGCGGCAAAATGGAAACAGGGCCAAGCCTGTCGAGTGTTGTGCAACGGCACCGTTCTTTTTCCGCTCTCTGCCTCTTGTGATACACGCGCTCCTCCCATTGCACATTGCACAAGGTGCCCGGGCTGAGACAGATGGGCGGCTGAGAGGGAGAAACAAAAGCCACTATCGGCACGAACGGGCAAATCCGCTTTCATTGTTTCTGTCCGTTTGGCAACGCATATATGTAAAGTACAGACATACATGCTGGGGTGGCGCCCCAGGGGGTTTGCAAAAGGGGGCGCTTTTTGGGGGTGGGGAGGACAGACGTGACTGCCTTTTTCTCGGTGGCATTGGATATAAATGAATGAGAGAAAGAACATAACAAGAGACAAGAAAACAGCTCTGTCATACCGAGAGGTCACTTCGGAGCGGACTGGCATTTGGCGTGGGAAGGGGAACGTCAGGCCCTGGTAAAAATCGACGGCAAGAGTGCCGTCCGAAATTGCGCTTTCTTTTCTTTCTTAGGACGTGTGAACATCTGAGTGACGCGGAAGGTGCGGGTGGGAGAGACGAGACGAACCCGAACCAGTTCGATGCATTCGTTGTTTACTGGATACCCTGGGCAAACGATGCACCCGTTCGCATTCCCGCGCAAACCGACATGAACCACGATGAGAACAAGACATGAGAGAAGAAGAAAACAGCTATTGCGCATTGCACGGGGGTCAAGGAAAACCGCCGTCAGCGAGCTCGTGAAATACAGCTCGTCAACGAACGAATTTTGCAACGAGGCGCATTGGGCGTAAAACGGGGCGTGCAAAGAAAGAACGGTCCAGTTGCACAAGTCTACCTTCTTTCCTGTCTTTTTATCGTGTTTTCTGCTGGAAAGGCAAAGAGATATTATTAGAGATCAATCTCGATGAATTGCTTTGCAATACGGTGTTGCCAATCGCTACTTCCCGACCGGGGAAGAGGAGAGTCAAAAGACAGAAAAAAAAGAAAACACGTCAAAAAGCAAAAGGCGGGAAGGTGCAGTCTAGAGACAAACAGCACGCGGAAGGCATGCCTCCCCCAACAAAGTCCCGTCGCCGCGTCAAATTAGATGTCCTCACTTTCTTCCTATCAACCTGACATGCCAAAACGCCTTTTTGCCCAACGTCTCTTACTTCACCTACAGCTTTATGACAACATCCAATTATTTGTTCCGCAACACTCTTCCGAAGTTCATATAAGACCGAGCCCGACCGTACCTCTGCTACTTCCAACTCTTCAATCTCTTCGATCTTCTAGATCTTCGTCCTTTTGTTCCTGTGTCCATTATTCTTGTATTTATTCCTATCCTACGCTCCTTCTCCCTATCTGCACGCCAATTGCCTGCGGTCTTCTCATTTTATCTTGTTGCCTGCACCGTACGCTTTTCTTCGTTCTCGAGAGGCACGACATCAGATACGGGGCCTCCAGACGAGCCAAGCCACGCTATCCGGCACCTCAGGCTTGAACAACAAAACCCCATTGCGACTGCGCCCGCTACAGATCCGCCTCCACACGGGATGGACTAGCTGGACCATTTTCGATCCAACACTGCGGCGGCGCGTTTAGGCTCTTGACTATTCCCTGGGAGAGGTGGAAGACAGGTGCCAACAGTCAGCCTTGTTGGTCTATGCAGGGGACAGATTTCAGCTCTTGTTGGTGGGCGATTGCGACGGGCCAGGCCAATGACGCAGGGCGGGCAGAAAGCGCGAAAGCACCGGCGGCGCCGCTCTGACGGGGCCCCTTCCAAGGCTGCCGTTGCAGTCCAGAGACAGGCTGGGGCGCCAGACGCTATTTTATCCTGCCCCTTTTGTGGTTTCCTGTCGGCAGAATGTGGCTCATTACTGGTGAGTTTCGCGATCTAAATCATTTCTCCAACATCTGCTCCTTTCCTTCTTTCTTTCATATTTTTCTTTACATTTTTACACACCCTTTTATCTCACAACCAACCGACATGCGATTGCATACGACCTGTTGAGCTCTGGCTAACAAACGTGGCAATCCAGAAGCACGTGGAGGACGCACACCCAGAAGACGACCGCCCGCCTCAGTGTGGTAGCGGCTCTAATAGTCGGCTTGGCAGCTCTGGGCCACGTTCCAGCCACGACGGCAGCCGTGGCAACAGCAAAGCCAACGACGTGCATCTAAAGTCGAGAAAGAAGATGGCTGCATCGTCTACATCACGGTCTGCGGCTGTTAATGCTGCCGGTGCTGCTACCGGCGTTGCTACTACTTCTGTTGTCATCAACGGGTCTCCAGACGACAGCGACAGCATGAGCGACGACGGTGAAGGAAAGGCCAATGGGGAGTCCCAGTTCGCAGACTGCCCCGTGGACGGGTGCCAAGAATCCGTGGTGGCGTCTGAGATGGCCTATCACGTTGACCTACATGCGGCCCTGGAGTACCAAGACAAGCCAGTGGACGACAGCGACGTGGTCAGCAAGGGCAAAGACAATGCGAAGTCGTTGGCAGCAGCACCGAAAAAGGCCAACGACTCCCGGACGCGGGCACAAGCGCTCAGTTTCGACGGCCGGGCGCAAGGCATGTCTGCGGCAAGATCTTCTTCAGTCCCACCAGTGCAGCGGCGACCGCAACGCACGGCCTCACGAAAGTCGACGGATTCGTCCAAGTCCGTCAATGCCGTGAAGCTTTCGGGTGCCAGAGAAAGCCGGAAGTTGTCCGTCTCCGCCCCACCGCCACACGACGACAGCCGCGAACGGCATCGTGAGCGGCGGGAGCATCAGCGGAACCAAGAGCGAGGCCGTGGACGCGGCCGGGTCCACACAGGCGAACTGGGCCTCTCTACGCTGGGGCAGAATAGTAGCTCGCATCAGACATTTTTGTCCCGCAAGCCCTCCAAGACCATTCGCTCTTGGTTAGCTATGTTCTCTGGTGTCGACTCGAGGAAGCATGCCCCGTCCGAGGAGCCAGAGCGAGCACGAGGGGACCGAGACAAAGAAAAGGACAAGGCCATCATTCCACTCGTACACCGGCACCGACATTCCTCGAGCGCCAAAAACGGCGCCGCAAAGGCAATGGAGGCCGTGTCTGAGACACCGAAGCGTCTCGGTAAGGCAGAGCTCGGCAAGTTTGCCGACGAAGATCGGATGCCGGACGCGCTTGCAGTCTACCTCAAGAAAGAATGGGGTGTCCGCCACGAAGGTGAGTGAACGTTCTCGGCGACTAGACGACCTACCCGTAGAGTTGTGACTGACATGGGCGTCGTTTAGGGATGATTCCTGTCCTCCAAGCTCTTCTCGAGCAGAACCCCACCACCGAATACGCCTATCTCTGTGATCCTTGTGTACAACACGTGTCTAGGTTACCGAAAGAAGGTATACACACGCACTCTTGTTTTCATTTATACATATATCAAATGTGCCCTCTATTCTGGAGCAATGGCAGACTGACATTGTTCAGGTGGCTTCTGTGGATACCGCAACATCCAGACGATGACCTCGTATATTGTTGGGACCGAATTTCCCGGACACCAGGCGTTCTCCAAGGACTTGCCTAGTGTGTTTGACCTCCAGGACCTAATCGAAAATGCGTGGGACCAGGGCATCAACTCCCGGGGCCGCATCGAAACGGGCGGCATCCGCCTGACGCGCAAGTACATTGGCACACCCGAAGCCGTAGCCTTGTTCCAGAGCCTCAACATCCCTTGCAGCATAAATGCCTTCAAGCATAAGACGCCCGAAAAGTCTAGGGACTCGTTGCTATGCGACGTGGAGCACTACTTCAGCAAGGGCTACTACCAACCAGGACAAAAAGTGCGGGCCACGACGCTGCCGCCGATCTACTGGCAGCACCCAGGCCACTCGCTCACGATTGTCGGAATCGAGAAGACGACCACGGGCGAGACGAATTTGCTTGTGTTTGATCCCATCTTCCGCAACGGCTCGGCCATGGTCCGCTTTGTCAACCGACAGCAGCGTTTGCCTGACCAGCTTCTTCGACCCTACCGCCGCGGTGCACGGTATCTTTCACGATACCGTGCTTTTGAGATTCTCAAGTATGTCTGCTTGCTTTACTTGTTTATTCGCTGTATTGTACGGATAGCTAATATGGCTCACAGATTGCAACCTATGGCCAAAGACTATGATTACGGACTTCCCGTCTCAAAAAGCCCAGCGGTACCTTCTACTCCATAGCGAAAGCGCACAGAGCACGTGGTATTTTACGGAGACGATCATCATATCCCCAAAGGACGATACAAAATACAGCCAGCGCCATATATTCGCACAGGTAGCTTTACTTAGAGCGCAGCAAGATTATTGCTGGACTAGCGACATTCAAGCGTTTTGATTCTCTGAATTCTTTGGGGATCCTTTCATGTTCTGTTGTTTTTGAGTCGTTATTTAGCGTTGGGTATCGCATTATACCTCCAGTTTATTAAGTCTATTTTTGTCATTGGCCTATGATGATGCCGTATCAACTCACTCACTACTGCCACTCACGCGCTCGCCTCCTGGGCAAAGTAGTTTCGGAGCTTCTGCAGCGCCTTGTAGCGGTGGGAGATGGAGTTCTTCTTATCCTTGTCCATCTCGGCGTACGTCTCGCCCTGGTATTCGAAGATGGGATCCCAGCCTAGAGAATAAAGGGAGAGTTTTGTTAATCAACTAGGCTTGGTGAAGTTGTGACACTCGAGAAAAACATAGGCACGGAGAGACTTACCAAACTTGGCCGGACCGCGGGCTGGCACGATCTTGCCCTGTTCGAGTAATATTTGTTAGATAGTGTTCGATAGTGTATATATTTGAAGACACAACGGTGTGCCCTGGGAAAGCAGACCTCGGTCACGCCTTGGAACAGAACCGGCTCCTCGCCGGGACCCTTGCAGTAGGCAAACGTGCACACGGCCTTCGCCGACTTGTCCTCGTGACCGGCCAGCAGCTTGTTGAGGCCGTCGTGGCCGAGGCTCTCCATGAACCATTTTCTGTGACGTTAGATGAAAGGGTCTCCTTTGGTCGCCTGCTGCTCTGACTCACATGTAGGCGCCCGGCAGCCCGTTCAGGGCGTCAAAGCAGAGGCAGGTGTCCTCGACCAGCACAGGTCCTTGGATCTGGCGAAGTTAGTGAATAGGTATTGACATAAGTTGGTGGAGTAGGGGAGGCTCACCAACTCCACGGCGCGGCGGCACTTGTCCAGTGTGACCTCCTCCATGGAGCCCGCCTGGATCTCGATCAGGTCGACCTTGCGGCTGGTCACCGTGATAGCAGCAGCATCGGGGGACGTCTCACTGCCCGCCGCAGCGGCCGGTTCCAGGATGGCCTTGACTTCAGCGAGCTTGTTGGCGTTGCCGGTGACAAAGTTGAGGACAATCGGGCCGGCCATGGTTGCTGTTGGTTGTTGGGGTCGAGGTTGAGACGATAGGAAGAAAGGTGGGGTGAAAGGCACAGTCGGTATGTCCCGTTTTGAAACTGAGAACAAAGTAAAGGAGAGAGTAAACGGATCTCAAGCAAGTTGATTTGTAAATCAAATCGGACAGGGCTGAAACTGCAACGTTAATTATGTGGTGTACTCCAAATGGGTGCAAGCCGGCGTTATCTTGATTGAGATAAGAAAATTGTTGATACCGCCAAAAGCCGCTGGCGGCAAACAAATGTCGACTCGTCACGGCGGTGACGACTGGGCCACCAGACGGGAGAGACAGAACCCGGGCTAGATCATCATACCCGTGCCACACCCCACCGTATTCGGGTCAAAAATTTTGAGCCCCTACTAAAGTAGGTGCTGGCCACGCAAATGCACAAGACAGCCAAACGCTCATTTTCGCGTCATAGCAAAATACAGCCAAAAAGCAACATTTTCAACAACAAAAATAATTATATCTCAAGAACGAGTAGAATAATATTTTGTAAAAAAAATGTTCCAAGTTTGGTGTTTTGATATTATAGTTGTCTATTTTTGACCTCAAAAATAAAGTTACTATTACAATATTATAAAAATATTTAAATTTTATAATATTTCGTCCTAATATTTTATCAAATCAAGCTCGTGAAGATAAATTATATACTCTCTACACTCACGATTTCAAAAATACATTGTATAAAGTTATACCTATATTATTCGTTGAGATATATACATTCGAAAACTTTGATGTTCTTTGGAAAATACACGGTATTTTGCTGTGACGCGAAAGTGAGCGTTTGGCTGTCTTGTGCATTTGGGTGGCCAGAATTTTGATCCGAACACGGTGGGGTGTGGCACGTGTAGATGTCGCCATAAGTTGAGGAGCAGCCCATGTGCATTCTCCGCTTCCCAGCTCCGTCAAGTGGCGCGAGATCCTACTCGGAGGGTGCTCCTTCTCCCTCCCCTTTCGAGTGGTTTACTGAGGTGGTTTGACGTACGATCAAAATAGCTCCCTGATTCATCATACTACATGCTCCTCGGGTTGCGACTCCCCAAGACTCATGACAGAAGAGCCGCAGGAACAAGCCCCCTAATCGGGCCAAGGTACAACAATAGCGAATGCTTTTTGCACCACGATGAGTTTAATTGTGTGTGCCACGGAAGACTCGGTTTCGTCTCTGTCTTGGATTTACAATAGCGATACAATTGGACATGCAGGGAACACGCAGTGTGGAATTTTACAGAAGCAAACGTGCGTCGAAGAAGTTTGACGACGATTTCAAACACCGAGAATACGAGGAATAACTGCGCTAATGCCTCTGACCATCTAGCTTCCAGAGTTATTCAGTTTCGCATGCTCATTTGCCTGGTTAAAACAGCCAAGGGCTTACCAACCCGAGAGTGTAGCGTTTGAAGTTGTCAACCAGGTTTGGTAGTGTCGGGCGCGCGATTCCTAAGCAGTTAGCGGACCTACTCTCCATATGTGTCACAACTCCGTGAATGCGGCCGACAACTCTGTGAATGCGGCCGGCAACTCTGTGAATGCGGCCAACAACTCCGTGATTGCGGCCGACAACTCCGTTTTATAATTGCATTGTATTTGTATAAAAGAGGAAATAGAGAAGCCGTGCTTGGATCAATTTATTAGCCACGAGCAACCAATTTGTTAGTTCTGTACTATCCTCTGGAATTTCTCTTGTACAACTGCAGCCCTCGAAGGAAATCCGAAGCATAAACAAGCAATCAAACAAGCATCGCAATGTCTACCCAAGAGCTGCTCGACAAGTTCGCCGTGGTCGAGGCTCTCTACCGCTTCGCTGCCGGAATCGATCTTAAGGACCAGACCCTCCTCGCATCCGCGTTGGCACAAAACGCCGTGTCCGATTTTCGGCCTGCAGCTGCCAAAGCCGGGTTCGAGTACCCTGTGATAGAGGGCAGGGACACCATCGTCGCGGCACTGTCCACATCCCTCACCTCTCTCGATACTACCCACATCGTGTCCAACCCTCGGGTGACTCTGGACGGCAACAAGGCCCGCCTCGACGTCATTGTGGAAGCACAGCATGTGTTGAAGGACGACCCGTCTCGCCAATACATGATGATGAATCGATATGACGTCGAATTAGTCAAGGAGGAGGGCGTCTGGGTCATTTTGCGCAACACGGTGGACAATGTCTGGCGACAGGGCGATCTTGCTGTGCTTTCAGATGTTTAAAGAATCACAAAGCGTTAAGTAGCTAGCATATTATTGACAAATAAAACTCTATATAGAGGGGATGTTACCAGTCTCGCACACCAGGACGCAAGTCGCTCTCCAATACAGAACGATTGACAGACGTGAGCGCATAGCATAAAAACTCATACAACGTATTGAGAAATAACTATCACAGTGGATTGACACGAAATAAAGGGTTGTGCTCTCGATCAACATTCTCTATGCCAACTTATGCTCACGAAACATCTTGCGCAAGTCCTTCACAATGGCATCAGGCCACTCCCAGGCCGCAAAATGTTCACCGCGTTCATACTCGCTCTCAAAGACAACAGGATCGAGTGTCCCTATCCACAATTTCGGCAACAACACTAGATCGTTTTCGAACCTCGCGACGCCAAAAGGCACGTGGACATATCCCTGCTGACTAGCCATGGCGGGAGGCTCAGTGTGCTCCATCGCGTAGTAGACGTCACTCGCGGCCTCTGGCCCTGGGGTCGAGAAGTAGTAAACGCTGATCCAGGTCAGAACCTCGTCGTCGGTCCACGGATAGCTGTCGCTCCAGTCGTGCAGCTTCTCGTAAATCCAAGCAAGCAGACCGACCGGGCTGTCTCTGAGGCTGTAGCCGATCGTGTGTGGTCGGGTGGCCATTTGCTTGTAATAGCCGACTCCCTCAGTCGAGAAAGCGCCGGCTCTCGCTAGTCCCCGCTGTTTCGACTCTGTAAGAGGAGTGGAGGCAACCTTGGCATGTAGCTCAGGTTGGGTCTCCGGATCTGGTTGAGATGGTATAGGCGTGCTCGTGTGGTAGGCCTTGAGTCGCGAAGGCCCGAACGTTCTTGCGATGAATCTTGTGACCAGGTGCGTGCCCCATGTCACCGCCTTGGACAACTGGAATATGTTAGATCATGCTCCGGTATGAAGGAACGTGAAGTCACAAGCGTACGATTGTGAAGATGGTCTCAAACAAGAAAACACTGGTAAAAGAGCTTGTATCAGGCCTCAAATGATGACAGGGAAAGGGGACGACACATGTCTTATATAATGAAAGACTAGATATGCGAACACTTTTGGGAACTGCCTTTTACAGCACGGCTGTCACTAGAGGCAATGATGGAGAAGGCAACCTTGACCATGTCATTCAGGAGGCGGACAACAACTTTCTGGAGCATGCTTGCCGTTCCGATGGTGCACTAGATGCATGGTTGGACTACAGCTCTGAGTATTCGGAACCGCCCACGCGCGCTGGTCATCACGGTCTGAATGGCATGGGACTCTTTGAGAACTTTTAGGCGGTAATTATCTTCAGGGCTTGGTGCATCATGCACTTATGGGGAAAACCTGCCCATTTGACGTGATTCCCTTGTGCCGGCACTACTGCGAGGCTGCTTCCACTCCAGGTGCCGGGCGGCATTTGTGATTGGTCGAGCTGGCGGGGAACCTTCGGGGTTTTTGTGAAGCTGGGCCAGAGCCTTCCCTCCCTTCCCGCTACGTGCGGGACGAACCGCGAGACGACGGTTCGAATACCAAAACTAGACGCCGCTGTGGGAACGTAAATCCGAACAGGGTACGTTATGGATCCCTTTCAATTCCTGCTGCACGACCCTTCCTCGCCACTGTGCGAGGCGCAAGGCGACCGTCGAGCTGCGTCTGGCACAGGGGCTGGATCGTCGTCCAGAGCTAGGTATGGGCATCTTGACTGGGGCGCCCATCGACATCAGACCCACCAGCTCAATATCTGCAGGATAAGACTCTAGAAGAAATCATGGTGATAATGGCTCATCGCCACTCGTTCAACGCCTCGTAAGCCTTTCCAGCCCTTTTGGCACCCTTGTCGCTTTCCGCTGGCTGATACAAATGAAGCAAAAAGCCCTACAAGAAGAACTTTAGCAGGTGGGAGCGGCAAAAGAATCTTCCCTCCGAGAAAGCACTGTTTATGATGCGAAAGGCGCAACAGCGAAGGCAAGACGAAGACAAGGATACTGAATTCTCCTTCGGGGGGAGGCTATGGGACAGGAAACGAGTCGAGAGTACCGTCTCTAGAGCGAAACGAACTAGATTGGCGGATGATGACCATTCTAATGGTATGATCCTCGATGAAACAATGCCTCGCTCAATCTGCAGTAAGCTAACAAACCCACTTAGCTGTTCAAACCCCCCCAGGTGTTCAATAGAATACACCAAAAGCGATTACCTTTCTCCCCAGGCCCAGCTACCGGATGACGAGCTCGAAATCTGGGAGCCCGCAGATACGGACACATACTATCTCAGGGTTCCACTGACAGCGATGCGCTTCTTCTCACATGGGAAGGGCTCCCTGGGACCGCCCTTGTCAACATGTCAAGACCGGTCGCGGAGGAACGAAACGTCGTCGAAGCAGAGCGTCTATTCCAGCGGGCGCTCCAAGGTCGAAGCTCGGTCACCAAGACAAATCGACTCAGCAGGTGGTTCTTCAGGCGGTGGACCTTTTGAACAGCTGGAATAGGCACGCCGAGGCTTTGATGCTTCTATCATGCAAAACAAATTCTCGACGCATCCTCTTCCCATCGCCACCCACGACGCTCACGCTGATTGCCCATGACAAGAGCGGGAAACGCAAGCGCATTGAACAAATTGGAGGAAATACCGGGCAAGACAACATTTCTGCTCTCGTCACTTCCATCATGGCGTGCCGGGTGCGGAGTCCCTTCTCCTGGCCGTTATCGCTCAATGCCAAACGCGTCCACGAGAACTCGCCAAGCAGCATCTAATTGCGAGGGGGAAATCAGGCTTTACGAAAAGCTGGAGATTGTGGAGGCAAATGCACCTGCGTTCCGATTGAGCCACTCATTGCCAGGCTGTAACTAGTTATGGCGGAGCGCCTTCCCTACGACATCGGTCTTTGTCTGCCTAATGAACGACCACCTTCATAGACACTGATTTAATCCCATCTTTTCATTTTACAGATGAATTCAGCTCACAATGATCTTTCAAAGTTCGTTATAACATCCCTTATTCTATCTTTTTATAAACCCTTCCTGCAGGCAAGATAAAACGCCGTAATATATTGTATGCCCATAAAAAACAGAAACTTTTTGAGCAACCCATTTTTAAAACCAAATAACCATTGTAAAAAAGACATAAAAATTCAATCAGAAGAGGCCCAAGGAGTACAAAGTTCAATTTGGCGCTTCGTTCCATCTGCACTCGGCTACTCGTCGGCCGCCTTGTCGACGCCCTGGTCCTTGCGCCACTGGGCTACCCACGCCACGATCCGGTCCACGTTGGCCTCCATCTCGTCGGGCGTGTTGGACGCCAACTCCACGACCATGGCCGGGTCAAAAGCCTCGTGCGCTTCTGTCAGCAGCACCTGCATGATCTCGGCGTCGATATTTTCCTGCATCTTGGCCTCGGGGTATTTTCTACAAAGTTAGGGACGATACCAAAAAGGATGGGGTGGAAATGTAAGTACCTTAAAGCCAACCGGTCGTAGAGCGACTCGGTGTCGGCCGTTAGGACGACGACGAGGTCGATCCAAGTGGCCGGGAACAGATCGCAGGCGTGCCAGTCGACAATGCAGCCGCCGCGGTCGCTGGTCATATCCGGCTCGAGCTCGTCGAGCAGGCGGTCCTCGTTGACGAGCCAGCTCTGGTACTCGGCATCCCAGCCGTCGTGGCAGTTGCGGTCGCGGACGACGTCGTTGACGGCAATGTGGCGGAGCTCGGCCAACACAGTATCCGGGCCGTCTGTGGGTGCCCCGTCCGCGTTTGCGGCGGCGATGCGCGCAGTGAGGGCCTCACAGTGCGTGGTCTTACCGGTGCCGGGCGTGCCGGTGATGATGATGTTGGGGTTGCGCCGGGGCGGCGGGGCGGCTGCGTCGTCCGCCATGGTGTGTGCGTGAGAGTGTGTGAGAGTACTCAAAGGTACGATGTAGATGAGTGGTGAAGCGGATGGGCCTTCTTAACTAGAACACAACCGAAGGCTGCTGATGCGTGACCGGTCGTTGATTTTTGAAAGAGAACAAAGTACTGACGACTGTAGCATTTGCTTTTTGAGATTTGTAGAAAGTCGAGAAATGGTCTTGAATACGTAAGAAGCTATGTCGACTTTTGCATGTTGACTAAACGGGCAGATTTTTACCCCATTAAAAAAGTGAAAAAACGTCGGACAGCCAATCACGTGCCGCGAAAGGTGATCTTTAACATCGCGAACATATCGCATCCGACTTTCACTTTCTACATGCTTATTTCATTTCATTTGCTTGATTTATAATTGCTTTTGAAAAGTGTGGAATTTGTTGCTTCTAAAAGTTTCGTACGTTTCATCACTGTCTATTGCTACCACAAACGCTGAAAAAAGAAACTGCCGCCCGTGTATTGGAATCGCCTTTTTTGTTCGTGTCTCGTTTGGGAGTGGCTTCTCCTGATACGTCCATCGAGTAGACCGTGTCCCTGTACACAGAAGAAAAAAGGCACAAGAAGAGCCAGAAGAGCAGAGAAAGAGCCAAATAAATACTCTGAATACAAACACTGGAGACGAATGGAGATGGAAAAGTCTTTAAAATGTAGTAAAGGGGGCAAGAAAAGACAAGGGTACTGAAAAACAAAAACACGCCAGAATAGAATGGAGCGGGATGGACCAGTAACCAGTTCCTCCAAAGAAGCAAAATGTGCAATGCCAAAATAAAGTATAAAACAAAAAGCAGCAGAAAGTGTGAAAAAAGCTGAATGGTGGGATAATGGGGATGTGAAAAAATAAAGAAAGGACGTGAAAAAATAGCAAAAATAACCCACCGAGCCGAGAAAGCCAAAGAAGAATCCGCCCCTGAAAACGAAAAGGTCTAGCTATTACAGTTCATTGTACATTTTCCTTCCCGCCGTTCTTTTCCTTATCATCATCGTACAAGTGTGTGTGTTGTTCGCTTTCGTTTTCTTCAAAGGTCGAGCCTAGACAGGAGCTTGCTCGAGGCCGTATGCGGCGGAGGTTCAGCGAGCCTGGCATCCGGCTGGCCTTGCCCGTTGCTTTGTTGAGCATCTTCCTGTTGCGGCTTCGACCACGGCTCATACTCCGGTTGCTATCAAAGGGCGCAAGAAGAACGGTGGTCGGCGAATCCGCCGGCTGGGGCAGCTTTGATCGAAGTCCAAGAGTCGCTCTCTAGGCGCTCGCCTCAATGGCCTCGGGCATCTCGTCGACGTCGGCGAGCTCGGGCTGCTCATCGTAGTCAAAGTCTTGCTTCTCTTGTGCGATGGCCTGCGCCGAGACAATCTCTGCCAGGCGCTTGAGTCTCGGGGTCTGCAGCCACGACGGCGTGTACGTTTCGAGGGCCATGATCACACGCGGCTCGGCAATCTCGTATGGGCCGCTGTCGTCCATATCGACAGCCTGCAGCAGCAGAACATCGCCCTTCTCGTTGACCTTGGAAGCGACGGCCTTCATGATCTCACCATTAATGGGCTGCTCGTAGTCGGCGACTAGGTATTGGTTCAGTAGCTTCTGAATCTGATTCGGTGAGAGCCTGGAGAATTAAGTTAGCATATTGTGGTGGGTGCTATTCGGGGTTCGGATGGGTTGAACATACATCCAGCAGATATCTTGGATAATCTCAATATCGTTCAGGGTCGCCTTCTTGAGCTGAAGAAGTTTCGTCGCTTGCTGTAAAGAAAGGTAAGTTAGTCATGAGTTTCCATCGTCAAATAAACACAGAAGCATGCCACGTACCATCAAGTGCTCTAACTGGAGGGTGCCCTCGGGCATATCGTGACTCTTGCACCACTCCTCAATACGGGTAATATTGTAGTTGATCTGGAGGCCGCGCTTCCACGAGAGGAAGTTCCGGCGCATCAGCAGGTCGTTGAAGGCCGTGACGCCGACAAGGCGCAGCAGCTCCGTCACCGTCTGCGTGATGATGCTGTCCTCTAGGTAGTACGCCTTCATGGCACGGTACACGCTGTTCAAGAGGCTGAGGAGGTTGTCCATGCTGTAGGCAGGGGCCGAGTTCGTCTGCAGCAGTTTGCCGAGGAACCGGTTGTTCTCGTTCGTCACGAAGCCGGGTAGTGATTGAGACTCGATGATGGCCGGGATGATCATCTTTTGCAGTCTCTTCTTGAGCACCTTCATCCACGTGTGGTAGATGTTGAACTCAAGACTCTCCAGGTCGTGCTTGACGATTTCAAGAAGGCGGTCGTACTCGTAGTTGTCCGTCTTCTGCTGCTCATACCAGTCTTCGGCCAGGAACACAAACGAGAGCATCTCGTGCACGTTCGACAGCCAGAAAGCGCCAGGGTTGATAGCGTCCTCGCCATCGTGCTCCATCACTTCCTGCTGGATTGACTGCATGACGTTGGCCAGGAAGCGCTCCGACTCCTTGACGAAGCCGTTGTTCCACATCTCCGACGTGACCAGGTTGATCAGGTACGAAGGGAAGAGCACCTCCTTGTCCGACGGCGGCGGCGTTGTGTTGGGCGACGGGATCTTCAGGTTGCGAATCAGGCCCAGCGTGACCTCCTCGTTCAGGCCCTCCTCGTCGGCCAGCAGGCCCTCGAGCTCGAGCTCCACGTTGTCGACGCCAGCACCGTTCTGGCGGCCCGTGACGGCCATCGAAACGGGTCTTGGGTTGTAGGTCGTGCTGTAGCGGTCCAGCTCGCGCGGCTCGGCACCGGCGCTGCGGCGCTTCGAGGGCTTCTTGGACGAAACGAGGTTGATGAGACCGTTGGCGACCGGCTGTCCGGCACCGCCGTTGACGTCGTTGGCAGCACCGTTCATATCGCCGTTCATGATCGGAGCAGCGCGGCGGGCCTGCTCCAGAGCCTCCTGCATGTCGGCGAGTTGCTGGCGGAGGTTGTTCTTCTCGGCCTCGGACTTGGTGACATCTGTCCGGGCCGTTTCGAGCTCGGTACTGGTTGCACGCAGAGAGTCCTTGAGGTCCTGCTCCTCCTTCTGCATCCGGCGGACGTTGGTCGTCGACTCGTCGAAGCTGAGCTGCAGCTTCTTCATATCGTCCTCCATCTGCGAGAGACGGGCGGCAGCAATACCGGCCTGGTTGGCCTCGGTCTGAAGCTCCTTTGTCTTCTGCTCCAGATCCTTGTGGCGCGTCTGCCACGACTTGATCTGGCCCTGGTAGCTCTCGACTTGGCTCTTGAGTTCCTTGTTCTGCGCCTTCATCGTACCCAGCGACTGCGTCAGCTCCACCACCTTGTTCTCCAGCTTGTACGAGATCTGCTTCAGATCGCGGGCCTCCTCGCGAATGGTCTTGTACTCGCGGCGGGCCTTGCGACCACGCCACAGGCTCTGAACAAGAACAACCTTGTTGCGGTAGGACCGCCAGACGCGCATAGCACGGCGCGAGCGCCAGACTCTCTGGATGACAAGGGCAGCATTGCCGAGACGAGTCTCCATAATCTCCTTGCGCCGCAGGTAGCCCTTGAATGCCGACTGGGCAAGCACGACATCGGCGCGGATGCGCAGGAAAGCCTTGCGTTGCTTCTGGCCGCGCCACACACGCTGAATGGTGGTCGCTGCCTGGATCGTGCGGAGTTCCTGGGCACGGCGGCGCGCGTTAAATGCGCGAGCGGCGGCCTGGACCTTGATGATGGCCTCGCGGGCCGCCAGGTAGCGGCGGCGGTAGTACTTGGCACGCAGGTTCTTCTGGATCAGGGTGGCACAGTCGTTGAGGCGGGTGGTGCGCAGGTTCTCGAGAAAGGCGAGCATACCAGCGCGGAAGAAGATCTTGGTCAGACCCAGCTGGTACTTGTCGACGCCCTTACCCGTGCTGGTACCAAGGGCCTTTGTCAGGATAGCATCGGCCATTTGGCGGATCTCCGACGTCCACTGGGTGGAGAGGACGAGCATGTAGTACCGCAGAGCAAACTCTTCGTAGGTCCAGCGTGTCGGGTAGCCTGCGCAGCTGATGCGCACAGTCTCGAGGACACCGCAAGCACGAAGCTGGCTCAGGACCATGGGGCCCTCAAACTTCCAGGCCTCCTTTGCTTCGTTGGGCTTGATGCAGCGGATGTAGTGCACATCGGTGTTGTTGATGGTGTTCATCAGCTCAATGAGCGAGGAGCGGAAGATGCCACCCAGAGTCGGCTTCCGGTTGACGGCAACACCGATACGCCGGCCGGCAGCCGGCTTGACAGACGTGGTCGTAGACGAGGCCAGGTCCTTTTCGCGGACGGCGGAGGCGGCTTCGAGGACGCGGGTGAGGAACTTGTTGCTGGAGGCGCGCAGGACAGCGAGGTGCTCGTCGGGGACGGTGTCGCGGTTCTTGTCGATGAAGCCCTCGGACTCGTACGTGACGTCGACGGCGTAGTGGCACACGGTGAAAGACGACTTGCCGAATCGTGGCTTCTTGTAGAACTTGTTCTTGTTGTCCTGGGCGAAGTTCTGGTGCAGCTTGTGGACAAACTGCTCATCGGAGCCCATGGGAAGACGTGACTCCTCATCCAGCAGCGACAAGATGCCCATTTTGCCTTCAATAAGGTCAATGCATGGCTGATTGTCGGAGAAATCAATAAAGGTCCAGTCAATCTTTTCCCGCAGATATTCTTCCTGCTCGAGCTTGAAGACGTGCTGGTTGAATTCCTGCTGCAGCTTTTCGTTGGCGTAGTTGATACAGAACTGCTCAAAAGAGTTCTTGGCAAAGTGCTCGAAACCGTAGATATCGAGCACACCAATGAACGCCTTGACGCGGCTCAGGACCTGCTCGGTGGCCAAGCTACTGTTGATCACCTCAACCAGCCAGTCAAACAGGCTGGAGTAGATGTACTTGGCGACGGAATCACGGACAACAAAGGCTTGGGCGGGGGACAGGTTGGAGATGATCTTGTCACCGCGGGTAATCAGTTGCTTCTTGACAATCCAGCGGGCAAACTCGGACGCGTTGATGCCCAGGATCTCGCAAGCGCGCACAAGAGCGGGCTCGGTCGCAGACAGGACGGCATCGGTCCGTGTCGAGCCAATCTTGATGTTGCCCAGGTGCAGCAGACCAGCCAGCAGCTTGAAAATGTCGTCCTGCTCGGTCTCTTCGATACCAATCGTCTTGAGCGAAGCCTTGGTGGCCAAGAACTCGGCCTTGTCGTCGACGCCGTCAATGGTCGGTGTGTTGCCCTGGTTGAGGTACTCGAACTGGTCGACGGGGAGGATGTCGAGCTCCTTGCGCTGCTGGTCGGTGACACCGGCAACGAGCTGGTAGAAAATGTGATAGTTGCGCTCCTTGAGGGGTTGGAAAACGAGACGCGAGCGCTCCAGGAGGTAAGTGCGGATCTTGGCGCCGATGATGTTGGTCTTGTCGTCGAACATGATCTCAATGTACTTGCCGAAACGAGACGAGTTGTCGTTGCGGGTGGTCTTGGCGTTGCCAAAAGCTTCCATGATGGGATTTGTGGCCAAAATCTGCTCCTCGGTCTTGCTCATGGCATCCGGGCCCTTTTTGGAGCGCGAGCCAGGGTTAGAGGGTGACTCGCGCGTCGCAAAGTAGCGCATGATGTATTTTGCGCTGACGGTTTTACCAGCACCCGATTCACCGGAGACGACGATTGTCTGGTTCTTGTTGTCGCGCAGCATGTCGATGAAGGCTTCCTCGGCAATGGCGAACAGATGCGGTGCCTGAGTGGCACGCTGCTTGCCGGCGTAGACCTGGACCATGCCATGGACGTAGAGGGAGTCAACACGGGCAAAGGGATTTGTTGCTATTAAAACAATGCCGGAGTATGTGTAGATTTCCTTCTGGGCGTAGCGAAGGCGGATGGCTTGGAGAACTGCGAGGAGGGAGCACCCATGTTAGTTTAGACGCCTCCCAAGTTTGTACGACAAAGAGGTAGGAGCTCTTGGGGGGGGGGGGGGGGGGGGAGAAAGAAAGACGTACCGGCAGGCTCGTTAAAATGGGCCAGATTTGTCAAAAAATGGCGGGCTGAGGGGATTGTCGGGTTGATACG